>QEPC01012495.1:1656865-1693375 GCA_003113815.1 Sphenodon punctatus | reverse complement strand
TCAGCTCAAGCTCAACATGGCTAAGACTGAACTCCTTATCTTTCCTCCCTACCCTTCCTCTCCCTCTTCCCTGTCCATCCTTATTGATGGGGTCACCATCCGCCCTGTTCCCCAAGCCCATAGCTTGGGCTTCGTCTTCGATACTCACCTTTCCTTTAAACCCTACATTGACTTTGTTGCCAAGTCCTGTCGCTTCGCCCTCCACAACATTGCTCGGATTCGCCCCTTTCTCTCTGTCTTCTCAGCCAAAACCCTTGTTCACGCCATGGTCATCTCTCGCCTTGACTACTGCAACCTCCTCCTTACTGGCCTCCCCCGCTCTCACCTGTCCCCTCTTATCTCCATCCAAAACTCCGCGGCATCGTGTGGGGGTGGGGGTTGGGGGTTGGTGGAATTTATTGCCATAGGTGGTGGTCAAGGCCAGCAGTATAGCTGAGTTTAAAAGAGATTTCAACAAGTTTCTGGAAGATAGGATTGGGGAACAAAACCCTTTACTGTCGGGAGCCTGGGGACGACCCACAGGGAATGGATAGCATGGTGACCTGTTGGGTGCTTCTCCCAGGCCCCCGTGATTGGCCACTGTCCGAGACAGGATGCTGGGCTCGATGGACCGTTGGTCTGACGCAGTATGGCACTTCGTATGTTCATATGCCAATTCTTTGTGCTCACTGGAGCAGAAGTGGAGGAAGGTAGTTACTCCAGAGTAACTCCTTGCATAAACTACCCTTGTTTGCGAGAAAAGGCCATTAGTAGGGTGCCTTTCACATCAACAACACTTAACTGAGTTTATTTTCAGAGTTCAGCAGATGGAACAATAATTTCAGTTCACAGAACAGAGAAGGCTTTTTCCACAGAAGTTGAAAGCAACCCATGTCTTTAAAAGCAGCTACAGAGCCAGCATAAGAACAAATCTAGCACCCCATGAAAGGGCAATGCAGCCTCTTCCTGGCCCTGGCACAATATTCATTCCCGTCTTCCACCCCCACAGTGTCCTTTCTCCAAGTAAATTCATTTTTATGACTTTAACAATGATTAATTCAGACAGTTGTGGCAAAATAACATCTCATCATAGCTCAGGGGTTGGTGGATTTTTGGACAAACAGTTAAAAGTGAAGGGGTAGCCACAGGCCCACTGCACAGCATAAGCCTTGATCTAGTACCAGTGATATTGAACTGTGTCCTCTTTTTTATTCGTTCCACTATATTTTTTCCTTTAGTGCAGAGGTGGGCAAAGCTTAGCAACCCCGAGAGCCACAACCATTTACCACAAGGGAGCCGAGAAGCCACAGTTTGCCTACTTCTGCTTTAGTGCATATATTCAAAACCTCCAACCTCTCAAACTTTTCTTGCTCAAATCTCACAAATTGGGATCCAAAACACTAAAAAGGACAGAAATTATTTTGAAACACCTATTAGGTGTCAATGGGTACAAAACAAGAAGAAGAATGTTCTCTAATGGGTTAAAACCCCAAATACACTGCTACACAAAGGATGTTTTTAAATGAGCAAGGCTTGGGGGTTGGGGCATGATCGGTGCATGGGGCAGTACAGCAGCAGGGACCCCACACAAGCAAGTGCGTGGGGAGGGCTTCAAGCGAGCAGCTCCCAGCATGGCTGCCCCGTCCAAAGAGGCAGCCACCCTGGACCTCATAGGGCACTCAAATTTTTCAGGAGTGCTCCGTGCGTGGCCATGGGTGACCACTGCGTTGGTCATGGGAGCACGCCTCCCCATGCACCAACTTCGAACGAGCGGCTGGACACATGGACGGTGGGCACCATGTCTCATTTAAAAACACCCAATGAAAAGTCTCCTTATATGGAGTTGTCTTACCTGCAAAATGAAGCGCTGCTTGTAGATGTACTCTCGGTCCATGACAGGTGGCTGAGAATCAACGTACATGTTGAACTTTTGGATTCTATTCTTCAGCTCTTCTAACAATTCAGCCACCTGAAATGGTAAGCTAAACAGATCAATACCATCTAAAAAGCAAGACACATAACCAAAACAAACCTTCAATGGAAGGTGATGGTCAAAAATGAAGATGCTCCAACAGGGGAAGGTGTAAGCATAGATTTCAATTCTACAAAAGGAACAGTTCTTCCTACATGTTTGATATCTCTCATCCATGAAGACTGCCCAACACTGCCTAGGTAGAGACCCCAGAGGCTGCAACATAGGCTGACTCAAGGTCCCATCTTTAAAGAAGCTCCCCTAAATGTAGGCATAGCTACCATGGAGTGTGGGGACTCAGTTGAACCTGGGCCCTGGACTCCAGGGTGCGGGAAGGGCTTTGCAAGTGGCCTGAGCACCGCTAAGAAATTTTTGGAGTGGGCGTAGGAGGGAACAGGGCCAAAGCTCTGCCCCCATGCACTCTGAACATTTCCTAGCAGCACTCAGGCCTCTTGCAAAGGGCCTCACTAAGAAACAAGTTTTCACAGCGGGCAGGGGTAGGGTTGCCACCTTTTGCAATTTGAACCCGAGACTCCCATAAGCCAAAATGGGAGTCTCAGGGTCAAATTGTAAAAAGTTAACAATCCAAGGCAGGGGTGGGGTGCTGTCCCTGTCCCCACACACTCTGAAAACTTCCTTTCTCGTAGGGTTGCTTCTGCTCCAGGAGGTAGGAGGGCTTGCTGGGAGCCAGGGAAGTACCACCACCTTTGCAAGGCAAGGCCAAGGCTGACCAAGAGTCCCCTTGGGAGGACTGCCACTTATGCAGTCCTTGCCCCGTCCCCCTTTCTGGAAGCCCACCATATCCTTGCTATGTCACTGTCCTGTATGAAGATTTCCATAGCTGAAAAATATAGATGATTAAGCAGATTGGGATGGGAGGGCAGGGTAAGAGGGTAGAAAGAGAGGAAATAACAGAGCAGCAAGCATTCTTTTAACGTCTTATTCATGACGTCCATCAATCCTTAACAACAAGGATGTAGTCAGCAGTAAGGAATATCTTTCCCCTGGCTGAATTAAGAGGGCTGCGACTGGTCGGGGCACATTCTTCACCCAATCCTCTTGGGTTCGGGCCAGTCAGGCTTCCCATCAGCACAAGACCCCAGCACGTTGTGACATCACAGTGCATCATAGGTGTGGGGCCACACTGGGAAGTGATGAAGAGAAACTCTTTAACCTGGACCCTTTTCCAATTTAGCCCTGCCCATTACATGACGACTCATGGACAACAGGGCCTTGGTTCAGATCAGGCCCAACACAGAGGGACTTGCGCTGACGTTTTGGGCCCAAGCCTCGCCATAGTCTGAATGTGTGCTAGGAAGCCAAAAAATAAAATAAAATAAAATTAACCAGCTACTCTCTGCATCTTATTTCTCAAACACACTCATCATCAGCCACAGTCCACTGAGTTCTTTTGCTGGAGATGAAAAGGTCAAGCTTAGAGAAACAAAGGAGGAAGAAAGAACATGAGAAGTGCCATACTGGGTCAGACCAATGGTCCATTGAATTTAGCATTCTGTCTCTGACAGTGACCAATCGCAGTCACGTTGGGGATGAACCCAATGTGCGATAATGACACTCTCTAAAAATCTGACAAGCCTTCTCCAGGGACATCTGGGATATTCTGGCAGAGGACACTGCTTTGGTTCTAGTTGAGTAAGCAACAATGCCTTTGAGGGCAACAAAATAATTTGCTTTATATACTCCCCAGTATATCACAAATCATCCAAATTATAGGGCTTAAAGACCTGACTGCAAATGGAAACTCAAAAGAAGTCTGCTTTCCTGAAGGTTAATTTGTCCAATTAAGTTTGGATTTAAGAGGTACAATACTGATTCAATGGGCCATTTTATTGCCAGCAGATTCACTGGCATTAAGAACTGATAGAAAAAACCCTGATACCAGATGGTTACCACAAGAAGAGATGATCGTCAGCACGAAGAAAGGAGGAGAAAATGGTTGTATAACCTTCCAAGAAAGAACCCGAAATAGAGGTTACTTACCAGTAACTCTGTTCTTCGAGAGAGCTCCGTGTATTCTCACTAATGGGATCTATTTCCTGCTTCGCAGGCACTGGAAACCTCCCAGTTAGCAGTCTCCAGGCAGAGAAGAGCCTGGAAAAGACTACAATAGGTGAGGACTCTGCCCCCCTCCCTCCCGTCCCGGAGAAAGCGCGGGCTCCAAGTCGTGAGAGAGCAGGACCGGATAAAAAGGGGGAGGAGCCCTCGCTGCCTCAGTTCCTTCCAATTCCATTGCGGAACAACCAAGTAGAGGTGCATCCGAGAACGAGGGGAAGGGGGGCGGGATGTGAGAATACGTGGAGCTCTCTCAAAGAACAGAGTTACTGGTAAGTAACCTCCATTTCTTCTTTGAGGATCTCCGCAATTCTCACTAATGGGAGAGTGAGTAGCAGTTATCATCACCTCAAGGAAGGTGGAGGCGAGGATATCAGTCAAATAAAGAATGTAGAACTGCTCTGCCCACATCTGCCCATGCCACGATGCCCAGCGAGTAGTGCCTCATGAATGTATGGATTGAAGACCAAGTAGCAGCCTTGCATATGTCCTGAATGGGCACACCACACAGGTTTGCGATGGAGGAAGCCATGGCCCTGGTGGAGTGAGCATGGAGATGGGCCAGCGGAGACTTTCCTGCTAGGTCATAGGTCTTCTGGATGCAGAGGAGGATCAATTTGGAGAGTCTCTGTGAGGTGATCTTGACACTAATTCTTTGACCACCATACGAGATGAAGAGGGCATCCGAGGCTCTGATGCACTTAGTCCTGTCTAGGTAATACGACAGGGCACGCTTGACATCTAAACGATGGAGTATTTGATAGGCACGAGATGGATGGGGCCTCGGGAAAAACACTGGTAGGGATATGGTCTGGTTCAGGTGGAAAGGGGATACCACCTTTGGTATGAAAGCAGGGTCCGTATGTAGGTCAATCTTGTTCTTGTGGAAACGAATGTAAGGTGGAGAAGCCCTGAGGGCAGTCAGTTCACTAACTCTTCTGGCAGAAGTTATTGCCAGAAGGAATGCTGTTTTGATGGAGATGTTCTCCATGGAGCAAGTGGTCACTGGTTCAAAGGGGGGTTCATCAGACTGACAAGAACAAGGTTAAGGTCCCACTGGGGGGCCGGGTGAGTATTAGGAGGGAAGATGTTCATGATACCCTTCCAGAATGTTTTCATGAGAGGGTGGGAGAATAAGGTGCTCCCAGTGTCAGGCTGTAGATGAGAAGATAGGGCCGCTAGGTGGACCCTGAGAGACTGTGTTGCTAAGCCAGAGTCATGCAGATATAGAAGGTAGTCGAAAACATGAAACATGTTTAGATGGGTTAGGGAGATAGATAGAGAGGTACACCACGTCGTGAAACGGTTCCATTTGGCAGTATAGCATGCTCGCGTGGAGGCACGTCTAGAGTTCAGGAGACCGTCTACTATGTTGCTGGGGGCGTCCTGGATTATGGACCTATCAGCCAGGCGCAGAGATGGAGCGTTGCAGGGTCGTGGTGGAATATGGTCCCATGTTGGCGGGATAATAGGTGTGCTAGGAGAAGGTGGTGAAAGATTTCGCTGGCCATCTCCTGGAGTGTCTGGAACCAGGGTTGCCTGGGCCAGAAGGGTGCGATTAAGATCAGATGAGCATGATCGGCCCATGCCTTCCAGAGGACCTTGTACATCGGGGGAGAGGGGAAAAGGCATATAGGAAGTCCCCATTCCAGGATATCACAAAGGCGTCCGATATTGATCCTGGTTCCGTCCCTGCTTGACTGCACAATTTGGGGAATTTGGTGTTGTCCTGCATGGCAAATAGATGGCGTTCCCCACCTGTTGCAAATGTCGCGGAGTTCTGAGTTGCAGAGGGTCCACTTGTGGTGGTCTGTGGCCTGGCGGCTGAGTTGGTCAGCAATCGTGTTGTCCTGGCCCGCGAGGTGGATGGTGTGAATGTGAATGCCGTGTTCGATGCTCCAGAGCCAGATGCTTTGGGCTTCTTTGGAAAGGCGGGTGGAGCGTGCGCCTCCGTTTGTTTATGTACCACATGGCAGTGGAATTGTCTGTAATGATGAGGACATTTTTTCTTACAATGTGAGTGAGAAGTGCTCTGAGGGCCCAGCAGATGGCTCTGAGCTCAAGCATGTTGATATGGAGCTCCTGCTCCTGAGGGGACCATAGGCCGCTCACCTGTAGGTGGTCCATGTGGGCTCCCCAACCAGTCAGGGAAGCGTCAGTCTTTATGGCCTTCTGAATAGGGGGCGGCACGAAAGGAGTGCCCTGCAAGACGTTGTTGTGACGTGTCCACCAGCGCAGGTCGAGGATGACCTCGGGAGGAATGGAAATGAGCATATTGAGGGGATGGACAGCCGGAGTATAATTTCGGGCCAGCCACTGCTGGAGGGTGTGTAGATATAGTCGGGTATATGGGGTGACTCTGGTTGTGACTGCAAGGAATCCCTGAAGACGAAGGAAGAAGCGGACTGTCCTCCTTGGACGAGGTGGGAGGGATAGTATAGTCTGACGTATGACCGTGAACCTGTCGAAGGGGAGGTATGCTCTGGACACAGACATGTCGAGGATGGCCCCTATGAATTGAAGTTGCTGAGTCAGGACAAGGTGCGATTTGCGGTAATTTACTAAGAGTCCAAGGTCTTGAAGCAGTGAGAGGGTCACCTGGAAGTGGTTCAGTAGTGTACGTTTCGACGAGGCTACTATCAGCCAGTTGTCCAGGTATGGGAAGACTCTCATGTCCTTCCTTTTTAAGTATGCAGCGACTATTGTAATGCATTTTTGAACACCCTAGGTGCAGTGGAAAGGCCGAAGGAAAGGACTCTGAATTGAAAGTGTCGATTTCCTACAAGGAAATGTAAATAACGTCGATGTGCTGGGTTTATAGAAATATGAAAGTAAGCATCCTGCAGATCGAGAAAGGATAACCAGTCTCCCTGGCAGAGACCCAGCATAATAATGGGGAGGGTAACCATATGAAACCTGAACCTTTGGTAAATCTGTTTAAACGGCAAAGGTCAAGGATAGGTCTGTATCCCTCATCCTTTTTGGGTACGACAAAATAGCTGGAGTAAAACCCAGAGTTTTGTTCTGAAGGGGGAACTTCCTCTATAGCCCCCTTGGAGATCAGTTCTAAAATTTCTGCTAGTATTTGAGCTTTGGGGGGGTGGTTTAGGAAGTTGGGAGGAAATGAGGAAAACTGAATAGAGTACCCCTGAGTGATGACCTCCCTGACCGGTCAGAGGTTATGGACTCCCAGGCCCTGTGGAAGGGCTGGAGACAGTTATCAAAGGTAGAAGGATACTGAAGGACTCTCTCGATCTGCGTACAATTAAAAACGCTGTTTGAGGTGTTGGGTGGCAGAAGAGGTGGAGGGGGGGGTCTACCCTTCGCTCTCTGCCTAGAGTACCGCTTTCTGCGTTGGGAAGGCGCAGCCTGTTGTTGCTGATGATACTGAGCAGGGAAGTGTCTATTTGAGTTGAAAGAGTAAGGGGCCCGTTGTTTAGATTGGTAGGGGTAGGGGGCGGAGCATGGATAAAATCTCTTTTTAAAGGTCCGGATGACTCCTGTAGAGCGAGCTGTCTGCGACGTTTCCTTTATCTTTTTTAAGGCATCGTCAGTGGATGCTGCAAAGAGGCCTTCCCCATTGAAGGGTAGGTCCTCGATGCTAGTTTTGTTTTCTGGTGCTAAGGCAGTAGAGTGGAGCCATGCATGCCATCTTAAAGTAATGGCTGAGGCCATCCCTTGAATGTTAGCATCAGCTATATGCATGTTTGCAGTTAGTTGGAATTGGGCTATCTGCATCCCCTCCCTCTGTAGAGCTGCAAGCTGACTGGGGTCAGATGCCCTACCTAGCTGGGCCCAGAGCCAACGTTGGTACCCACACACTGCGGAAGCATAATTGGAGGCCCTAAATGATAGAGTTTCGGAGGAGAAGATCTTCCTTCCAATGACATCAAGACGCCTGCTCTCCCTTGTCAGCGGGAGAGGTCTGGATGCCACCGGATTTCGATCTTAAAGAGGCAGCCGCAATGACAAGGGAATTGGGGGCAGGGTGCTTATAAAACATGCTGGCCCCTTCCTTAGGGATGGTGTAAAGTGAATCCGCTAGCTTATTGGTGGCGGGGGCAGAAGAAGTTTTGGATCAGACTGATCTGGAAGGTTCCATTAATTGCTCAAACATCGGGAGCATTATGTGACCTGGTTCCCCTGTCCCCAGGATACCAAACACGGGGCCAGATTGGGTCTTTTTAACAACCTGAGAGGGAAGTTTAGGTAATGCTGCTGTAAGGCGTTTTAGCATGCTTTGAAAGGCCTTAGAGTCCTCAGCAGCCAGCATGAAGTTTGGGTCAGATATTGCATCAGGAGGAGGAGGTGAGATGTTCTGATCCTCCTCTGGAAAAGAGGTAGAGGTGGAAGAAGGTTCGGAGTCTTCCGATAGAATCTCAGCCTCAGGGAGTTGGGGGGGGCGGGGTGTTTGACCCACTAGAGAGGTAAGGAACTCCAATCCCAAGGGGTGGTCTGAGCGTGTGTCCTGTTGGGTAGCTGGCGGTGTCGGCGGTACCAGAGGCTGTGCATGTAGGGTCTCTCGGTGCTGAGTCCGATCCTGCATTGAGTGAGGTTCCAACGGTACCAGCGGTTGTGCCTGTAGGGTCTCTTGACGCAGCCTCCACTCCTGTACAAGTTGAGGTTCGGGAGGAGGGCGAGAGACAGTTGCCGTGGGAGCTACCCTCAGCAGCGCCGGCGGTACATACGCGGCAGTTGACTGATAGGGGGTAGCCCGCTGGAGTCATGCAGAATCCAATGGTGCTGGGTATGGGGACCAGCTGTGAGAGCGGTACCGATGGGCCTCATGGTACTGGTACCGGCGGTACCTGGTACCCCCGTAGGAGCAGCAAGAGCACGGTGACCAAGAGTGCCGTTCCCTACCGCGCCTCATGGTGTTGTGGTCCCATGCTGAGCTGGAGGGACTAGTCTGGTCTCTCACGGCGTGGTAGAGCGAGGAATGAGAGTGAGAGCGGTCATAGTGATGGGTATGCGAGGGAGAACGTGACTCCCTATCCCGATGCAGGTGCTGGAGAAGTGGAAGGTTCGACAGGGCTGCAGGCATGGGTGCGCTAAGATGAGGTACCGATGGTGCAGGTACCGTTCCCTGGGGCGCGGACAAGTCTGGCGGTGCCAGAAGGTCAGCAGAGGCAAGTAAGGCAGATACGGTGCTTTGCGGTACCGAAGTTGGAGCCAGCGGAACGGGGGGCAGTACCAGGGTGGTCGGTGCAGGGACTAGTGACACCGCCGAGTCGGTTGGCTGAGCCTGCTGCTCGGAGGAACCTGCCCCTGCATCTAAAGAGCGAGGTGTCCGTGTCGCCTCCAGGCTGGCTGAGCGCTTCTTCTTTTGCTCACCAAGCCTCCTGGTGTGACGGTTCTTGGCCTGAGGGGCATTCTGGGGAGCAGCAGCTACAACGGTGGTCGTTGGAGTGGGAGCAGTCTGGGACTGCGACTCCGCACTCGGTGTTCTGGGTGGAGAGCCTAAGAGGTCCCTCTTCACCACCTTGGAGTGCTTGGCTAGTAAGGATAGCCTGTAGGCGGAGTGCTCGTGCCCTTCCGGTCGTTGAGGAGAGGCCTGCACAGTGCTTGCAGGAGCGTGTGTTGTGTCCTTCTCCGAGGCACGCCAAGCACCTCTCGTGGGGGTCACTGATAGAGAGAGTGGCAGGGGATGAGCTACATCTCTTAAAGCCCGGTAGTTTGTGTCTGGGCTGCCGCGAGGTGCGGTTGGGCTCGGGGCGAGCCCCTGAGAAAAGAAGAGGTCTAGCTTCGTTAAATAGGCTAACTCTTCTAACTATTTTTTTATTTTATTTTTTAAGGAGAAACGGAGGTGTTCCAAGCACAATGTAGTTGGAAGAAACTGAGGCGGCAAGGGCTCCTCCCCCTTTTTTATCCGGTCCTGCTCTCACGCGACTTGGAGCCCGCGCTTTCTCCAGGACGGGAGGGGGATGGAGCCCTCACCTTTTCTAGTTTTTTCCATGCACTACTCTGCCTGGCGACTGCTAGCTAGGAGGTTTCCAGTGCCTGCGAAGCAGGAAGTAGATCCCATTAGTGAGAATCACGGAGATCCTCAAAGAAGAACAACCAGATTTGTGCTCAATGGCACCTATTTCTTGACCTTTGAAGAAAAGGTTCCCATATACAGTGATGGGGAACATGCAGCCTGGCACAGGCAGACTTACAACTTTATTATACCCAATTATCTCTACACTTATTTACATCTATACATTACAAGTGAGATGGCTGTTACTAGGCTAAACGTCATGGCTTCTACTGTGTCATGACATGCTCTTAGGAAAATGCAGACAACAGCAACTAACAGTAGAGGAAGTCAACTAAACATTTAGCTTAGTTTTGGGGAAAAAAAAACCACACTGTTTCTCTTTGTCTCCCCTTTCCTCAGGTAACTCCATAGGGGAGGTGTTGCCCTGAGGCGGTGGCTGAAGGGCGTCACCAAAGGAAGAAGAGCCATTGGTGGGCCATTTACAGGCCGGACGTGGTGGTGGCGGCCAGAGATACTGTTTGCGGTGGAGCTAGTAAAGCTGTGCCAGGAATTCCTGAGGAGGACTGTGCTAGATTTACAGACTGCAGCTAGACTCATGTTGGAGCCCAAGACTTTGTAACTGGACTTTCATTGGTGGCAATTTTATTTTGTTGTGTATCTTTCAAAGAGGCAAGCTATTCTACTAAGCAGACTATGCAGTAGGGATGCAAATTGTTTGGGTTTTTGAAAGAATAATATAACTTATTTATTTATATTATGGGGATTAAGTCTGCCTATTTTTAGATCTGATGCTAGATTTTGTTCTTGGGTTTACGATTTTAGTTCCGGGGCCTGGTTTGGCTCAATTAGAGCTCCGTAGAAGAGTAAGACTATTAAGTGTTTTTGTTCAAATATCTTGGCAATCATGAAAAAGGATATTTCCTTTTGGAAGTTTTAAACATTCCATTTGGTTTTTAATTAGCTTTGTTTTGTCGTCTGACCATATAGGGGCCAGGTTAAATATTTGCTGTCCATTTATTTATCAGCTAAAGCTCCTCACCATCTTGTTACTACTATAAGATAATGAATTCTCATACTAAGAAAAGAGGGAGGCAAGTTTTAGCATCTCCAGATACAGATTCACCTAGCCTAGGGCTGAAACTGCAAGCTGCTGCAGTAGTTTTTTCCAAAGGAAAAATCTCTTCCACAATGAGCAGCACAGTGGGATAGACATTCATTCCGCTACTTCCTCCGTTCCGCTACTTTCATTCCACTACTTCCACCGGCTGCAAAAACAGCAGAACAATGTTTGTTCTGACAGTTTCAATCTTCCGCAATATCTACGGCACTGCAAAGTAGCAGAACGATGTTTGTTCTGACAGTTTCCGAGATTGTTCAGACAGTTTCTGAATTAGCAGAATGCTGACAGAAAAGCTGTGGAAAGTCGCGGGCAATTCCGAAATAGTGGAATGAAATAGCGGAGCGGAAAAATAAGCTGCCGCTTCAGCCCTAGCCTCAAACAGTGAAAGCTCTCTGAGGTGGGATTTAAGCATAAGGCCAAGAACCATAAAATTGCAGGGATATCTTGCTCTAATAATCCTTTTGCTTGTTTGGAGGAGGATGAGAGCCTTCTAGCCCACAAGGACAACTCTTGTAAGTCACCTATAGAAGATGATGCAAAGGGGAAGTCAAATGGTTATTTGGACATGGTACATTCGTTAGGGGAATGCTGTGTCCTGGTTAGTAAATTGGTTGAGATAGTCTTAAATAATTTAACCAACATCACTGGAACACTGGCAGGGATACAAGCCTACGTTCAAGGGGTCTTGAAAGACACTCATCTAATTGCTAGTCAGCTGGGCATGTTCCTAGCGCATAAGGACAAAGGTCCCTCCCTCAATAATGACTATAACCAGGAGGTTTCTCCTGTTATACAGTTAACTTCAAAGGTAGATCAGACTCGGAGAGATGCGAACTTGACCCAGGCAAGTGTCTGTTCTGCTTTCCCTTTACAGATGGTATTAGATAATAAGGCCATTTCACTTAATAATGGGACCTTTCCTGGGTGGCATACCAAATTGCTTGCCAGGAGGCATTTGAATCATCTAATTAATCATCTAATTAATCTTAATTTGACTCAGTATAATATATGCAGGGTAGAATCTCTATCATCAAGGAGCCTGTCTAAAAGAGTGATATTATATTTTAATGACCAATCACCAATTGAGAAGATTCTTGAGGCCAAAGAGTTTCTGAGATCATGAAGAATTTTTCTCATTACAGTCTTTATATTTAACAATTATGAGATAAAATTAAATTTGTTTGTTATGAGAGGAGAAGGAAATTGCTAGTAATTTGAGAAGATAGCATGCCAAGAGAATGCAAGATCTTCTATTTTCTGGGTACCAGTCTTGACTGCAATGACTAGTTGTCTTGACCATCTGGCAAGATCTCCAGTGTACATGATTAGCAACTGATTCAGCAGGGAGAGATCCCATTGGTCATCTTTATGAGACTGATTTGTCCACCCACTTTTAATTGTAAAGCATAAACAACTTCAACATCTCCTGGGTGAAATTAAAACTTTAAGAGTCAATGTCATCCAGGAAAAACGGCTTTTGAATGCTCTCTTTCCTTTCTTTCCCGAATCTGTGTCTCCCTCTCCTCAGCTGATGCAAAGGAGAGGCAATAATCCTTTAAATTTAAAACCTAGATTTGACAATCTCTTTGCATACCTTTACTACTTAATCTTGTTTTAATGTACATCATCTTTTAAACTAATTCATTTGGCCATACTTACAGTAATTGTTTAAGTATTTTTATAGGGAATATTTGTTTTTAATAAAGAAAAAAGCACACATGCTCAGGAGAGGGCATTGTCTCCTACGGGTGAATATCATAATTTAACTGCTGACCATTAGCTTGAAACCACCAATTAGGTAGAAAAGTTTAAATTAAAGATTAAAAGAGTAAATTAAGAACAATTCAAAAGTACTGAGCCAAAGCTGTGGTGAACAAGCCTGAGGGCCAAATCTGGCCCTTGGCTTGTTTTTATTTGGTCCCTTTCCAATTCCTGGATCTGGCCAACAGGTCTAGTCCCTATTCTCAAGCACTGAAAGACTGAGCTCAGAGGAAAGGAGTGAAGATGAGTGCATCCACTCAGAACAAGGGATGGATCCATGATCTGGATCCTCCTCTTCTTTCACCCATTTTGAGCACACCCATAACCACTCTCACCCCCAACTCCAATGTGGCCTACAAAGCTTGTGCTAATTATCAAAGTGGCCCACAGGTGAGAAAAAGCTTCTCCGCTTATTATATACAGGGGAGAAGGGTATCCTGAGGGACAAGGCACTATAAACGCCAAGTTCCCCAGTGGGAACGTAGCAGGCAATGAGGAATGAAAGGTAGGAAAAACAAGCCCATGAAGAGCCTTGAAGGTGATAACAGGAATTTGTACTGATGGGGAGTACAGTGAAGAAAGGAAAGGATGGATTATCCAGAGCTGCATATAAGAGGCCTGAAGGCAAGTGTAGGGGTTCCAACAGCTACCATGCAAGTTCCACTATAGATCAACAAGGGTGTTCTCAACTAGCCTTCATCCACCATAATTATCAATTCCTTTTATATATTCAGAGGGGAAGAAGCAGGCTGGGAAAGTTTAAGGGCAGGAGGGCTAGAGCTCAGCATAAACATGGTGAAGGACACTGACCCCATGAAATCCTTTCTAAGGAGCTTTAGTGTCAGAGCCAGATCTTGGTGTTTTAAGGATGCTGACTCTTGGGAGCACATGGGTCACTAGGACAATCCAATTGTGCTGAAAACTCCTTCTTCGAGAATCAAGTGTCACACTGTCCATGGCAACCTCTCAGAAGATCAGTCATTTCTAATCCTGCACTGTGAACATGATTAGGAGACGAAAGGAAAGCATGAATACTTTTGGTTATGAAGCTGCTTGGGTTGTGGGCCTCTATAGCAGTGCACTGAAAAGTTGCTGGCTCTTCTCCAAGCTTCCTGCCTCTTCCTCAAGAGGAGGAGTCACACCACAGCAAGCTCCAAGCTTTGAGTTCACTGAGGAAAGCAATATGTAGTACACAGCTTGTTGCTTCCTGGATTACAAAACGGATGCTTTACCCAGTTCATCCTACCATGGAAAGACAGCTTTACATCATTGCAGGTAGAAGCACTGTCCTGGCTGGTTCAGGCTTTTGCTTCACAGGTTTATCCTTCTAAGCAAACTGTGCCAATTCCCTGGCCTGCTAGGATGAGTGAAGTGTCTGGATGAGATGAGTCAGTTGCAGAGGAGTGGAGGAAGAGTGAAGCTGGGGACCTGACCACTTGTGTTTTCTAGGAAATTTTCAGAGTGGCAGAAGGAGGGAGCAGGACCAACACCCTGTCCCCACCTACTCTGAAAATTTTCTAGCAGTGCTTCAGTCCCTCTAACCCCAGCCAGGAGCCCATGGAGGGTGGAAAGGAAAGAATGAACAAAATGATGCTGCTGCCTGTCTCTCATCCTATTCTCAGTCCACATTTCCAATAGAACAAGACCTGCCATCCCCCGCAAAGCATCTGGATAAGCAGGTCTCTCTTGTATTCACACTCTGTATTACAATGCCACCGCATTCCTGCCATGAATAAAAAATATGATGGCTGTACGGTTGGAAATTCTGTGTACCGTACAAGTCTGGAGCAACTGTCTAATTAGGAACTGTGCTACAAGCGAAGGAGAGTGGGCAAATGCATGTCCTGCCAATCATGGTTATTCAGGAGTTTTAATTATTGTCCCCTCTCAGCACAGTACGTGAAGCTTGAAGCATTTCTGTGATGAACCATTTCCATCTGAGTAATCTTAGTAACAAAAGTGCCATGTAAACTTGTAATTCAATTCTCACGAAATGGTTGTGCTTACATTTTTGTTCTATTAGCTGCTACAGCTGCCATAACAAAATATAAATTGTACATAAGTTGTGTATTATTGTTTCCCTTCCATGGAATAAGCAGAAGAGGGACTCTCAGAAAGTGTTTGGAAAGCACCCAACACACAGTATATGACCACAATCAACCAACAAAATGGCGCCTGTGGGATTAAGACACTCACATCTTTGAAGGTTGTTGGTTCAAAGTCTTGGTCCATCTCCCACCAGATGGCTGCATCCAGTCCGTGCAGGTGTAATAAGGTACACAATCAGTTGGATGGCAATGGGAGAAGGAGGGGAAATCAAAGGTTGTGATGCCGACCATGTCATTGCCTTGCATGCCACATGGAAACCGTCCTTCCTTAGTCACACTACCCTGATGGGTTACTGCGATGTCCAGGCCTCGATCGGCTGGTAGAAGACACGGATGGCAGTTCTTGGATGGAGGCCTTTATTCAACCCACCATTGGACCTAAGTCCCATACACAAGGGTTTCCTTTCTTCACATCAAACCCTCAGACCCACTCAGTCCTTAAGCAGCACACCTGCTTCTGTTACTCCCAGGTTTACACTGGAAGACCATCGACTCCTGCTGTGCTCTAGTATTCAGGCTCTGGGTCTAGCTGCACAGCTCCATCACTCCTTGAATGCTTCAGCTGGCTGTTCCTCGTGGTTCCTCTGGTCTGAACGCCAGCAACTTGGCCAGCGTACAGTGGGGAGCCTCCTGAGCCCCAGTCTGTTTACCTCAGCTGCCAACTGCCTGGCTTCTGGAGCTCACAGTCCTTTATATTCCCAGTGGGGTGTGGCCTCAGCGTCGAAGAAGGGTCTCTTAAGGGGCCCACAACCCGCTTTGTCAGTTACATTACTTATTATTTTGGATTTCTGACTTTGGCAGAACAAAATGGTCTAAGTGAATGAGTAGTATCTTCCAAACTTCAGCTACAACCAATGTACTTCCAGCACCTACACAACATAAGCCAGTGTAGCCTAGCAGATAAGGTGATAGACTTAGACCTGTGAGACCAGGGTTCAAATTCTGTTTTCACCATGAACTCAATGGATGGACTTGGGCAAGTCACTATCTCTCAAGCAAGTCACTATCTTTCAGCCTTGGTTCTCCATCTATAAAAGGGAATGCATTGTTTTCCTAATAATACTAGGACCCTGAATGAATCGGTTACTTTAAATAATAATAAGAACTAATTAGGTGCCGTATTTACAAGTAAAAAAGAACAAACCCCTAACACTTTTTGGGTTATGACAGCACTACATTATTTTAAACCAACATACTGCTGGGTAGAAAATATTTATATAGTCTACTAAGCTCGTTCTCAGAGATTAGTTTCTTCTTGTTAATTATTTATATAGCACCAGCAATGAATCTGGCAGTAAACAGTTGGAATTAGAGGGAGGCTTCTTTCTGACCATGGGGCTTGCAGTCTAGGATGGACAAGGAAGGAGGTATAAAGAGGAGGGGAACGTAGGGAGAGACGAGAGAACGTACATTTAGGATACATCACTTGTGGCCATTTCCACTCACCTCTCTAATTCTCTTGATATGAATATAATTTGCACGACCCCAGTCAAGTTCGTCCTGAAGGACAAAGAAGAGGTTATTCAAGATGTTTTATTTTAAAGTTGTTTTAATGCTTTTAATATTTAATGTTGTGCGCCACCTAGAGCTGCCTGTGGCAGGATGGGCGGGTTAGAAATTGTCAGTGGGGGAAGGGAAGAAAGGTCCTGTCAGTGGGGGAAGGGGAGAAAGGGTTCCTACCAGGGGGGAGGGGGCAGAAGGACCAAGCACCCACACCCACGCAGTCCCAGTCCAACCTACTGCGCCTGCTGCCTGGTCTTTTATCACGAGAAAGGTGCCCGTCAGGATAGTGTGTGGGCTGATATGGTCTCACAGAGACCCAGCCCCTATCATCATAGTGCGGAGAGCAAAGAGGGGGACTGAAGCCTAAGGATTCCCCAATTCCCTCTCTCATGCACCCCTTTTCACACCAGGAGGGGGGCAAGGGATCAGTGCGTGCACCGAGGTGGGGAAAGAGGGGTAGGGGCCCAAGAGATTCCAACCCATTGGCGGTCGGGGACCCGGGTAAGGCAGATGGCGGCGGCAGAGGCAGCAGCGGCGCAGAGGCCAGCAGCTTCTCTCCCCCCCTCTAGACATTTCAGCTGCGCCGGTACAGGGGGGGGGGGGGAGGATCCATCAAGGCTAGCTGGGGCGTGAGGGCTGCTCTGCTCTTTTTCCCTCCCACCCTTGAGGGGGCGGGGCTGCGGACGTGAGACTTCCGACCGGCTCCCCATTTGATCGAGGGCGGCCGGAGGCGTGTGCCGGAGGCACGTGCCGAAGGGGCATGTCCAAAGGGGCCTGCCCTTCGGCGGGGCCCTGCGGTGGAGGTGGAGGGGGTAATGTATAGTAGGGGGATTGTTAATTTGTTTATGCTGCAGCTGGTCAGAATATCTTCCCTCAGTGAGAGGGAGGAGGAGATAGAAATAGGTGGCCTCACCTGGTGGCAGCAGGTGAGGAGGGAAGGAGATACTCATGCTGGACCCGGGGTGTTGGGTGCCAGAGTGAGGAGTTATGAAGGTAAAAATATGTAATATGAAATTGTGGATAGTGGGGATTTCTTTTTTGGTGTGTACTTAAGATTACAATATTATGTATGTATATGTATATTGATGTCCTCTGCGTAGGACTTGTTAGATTTTGGATAGTATGGTCCTCTGTGTAGGATCCATGCTTAGCGTGCATCGATTTGTGAGCCGCCTCGAGCTGACTTTGTCAGGAGAGAGCAGGATATAAGAATCAAATCAAATCAAGAATCACGGGGGCAAGGCAAGAGAACAGACAAGACTCACAACGGGGGGGAGGCAACCATGCACGCTCCAGACACCCGCCTTTCACCCAGCCACTTGTTTTTATTGCTTCAAGTTACTTCCAAAGAGATCTACCCCTAACTTTAGCTTTGTGTATTTATTTATTTTTTAACGAGGGACCAACTGAAGTTAAAAGATGTCTGCTTTCTGAGCTACAAACGTATCGCTGGGACTGAAAAACATGTATATTAACTGACCTTTGGGTGCCTCAGTTCTCCTCTTTGCCTGCAACCCTGCCATGCCTGAAAAAACACCAAGCCAAACAAAAAGGCCTTTTATGGGAAAAAAATCTATTACCAAAAACCCCCAAAACTTTGGCATATATATATATATATATATATATATAATCCGAAACATAACAGTACCTCTGCTTTTCGACGAGGGCTGATAATATCCTGTGTCTTGCCCTCACTTGGATGAACAAAGATTCAAATTTCAGACTTTGGATTTAAATAAATTTCAAAAATTCAAAACCTGATTTCAAAACCAAGATCATCTTTGGAGCGACACCCATTATAAGTAATGGAAACTCAAAACATACATATGTATGCATTCATACAGTCCTTCCTGAGCATGAGACGCAAACATGGAGTGCAGTTCCATATCATCTCTTCCTGAAGTGGAAGGACCATCATGAAAAGCATTTGCATAGCAAGCAGTTTGTGGAAAGCAACCTCAACAGCACGAGATTACTCCGCACAAGATTACTCGCTGTGCAAACCTGCTCAGGGAGGACTGTGTGAACATACCCTTAAGAGATTCTAGCCAATCAACAGTCTGATCCTCAAAACACTGCTCAAGCATAAGCCTCATTCACTTCAATGGAGCTCATGCCAGTAGAGCAGGGCTGGGGAATCTTTTCCTTCCCAGGGGCCACTCTGAAAGCTTGCACAAGTTCTGAGGGTCACACAGAAATTGGGGCAGGAGTGCTTAAGGGATGCACTCAAGGAAAGGAGGGCCCAAATTATGGATCTGCGCCATGGAACTGTCCGCTGTCCTTGTTTGCATGACCTCGTCTCTGCTCCTTTCCCTTGAGCTCAGTTTTCCAATGATTGGAGGTAAGGACTGGATCCAAGGGCCAGATCCAGGAACTGGAAAGGGGTCACATAAAAACCTGCCATGGGGTGCAATTGGCCCCTGGGCCTGAGGTTCCCCACTCCTGCAGTAGAACATTTCAAGGTTTGGTATGTCAACCAAAAGGGGATGCACTGGTTAGTCCCAGCCCGCCATGACAAAATCTGCCATGTCTGTGCTGGGCCTAGCCAGTAGACAGCAGCTCAGCAGGGGGTGTTAAGGCTGGTGCAGTATAGGATGTAGGAGCAGCGTGGACCACTTAGGGTTTGTGGAGTATGGGAACCACCGTTGTACAGATTCAGAAGCCAGAGTATTAACATTATGAAGGTTTTTCTGCTGGTAAATGTACAGCTTTACGTTTGCTAAACTTGCCCTCTGGCAGTCTAATCTGTTCCAACAGCATCTTAAAAGGTGCAGTTACCTTAAACGCATCAACAAGCGCAATGCAGTCGCTCTTTCTGTTCCCAGAAAAATACACTTTGTTCCTGTGAATCCAAATAAGAAGCTGTCACAAGATCAATGGGAAAGAAGTTTTTAAAAAGTAAGCACCAATTTTCTCAAGATTGTGCTTGACAAAGTGAGTTTACCACAGGGGTTGAGAGGCCTTTTCTCTCCCGTGGGCAGCTTTGGGAATTAGTACATGTGTCACGGGTCGGACTGGAGATGGGGGTACTTAAAAGGTGTGTGCAGGATGGAAAAAGGAACGGGAGGATCCAGGTAATGGATCACCACACTATGCTTGAGTGTATGCCCTCATTGCTGCTCCCTTTCTCCAAGTCCACAGTTTCAGTGGTTGAGAAGAGGGACTGAATCCTTAGGCTGGATCAAGGAATTGGAAAGGGCTGTATAAAGGAACAAACCAATGAACAAAACAAAATGAAAAAATGCCACAAAAACATCCACCTGCTGAACTTAGCCCATAAATTGGCGTTTCCTCCCCCACTATGGTTTACGACAAAGGCAGGACCCTGAGGGCATGTTCTCAAGATCAGCTCTTCCAGAGTAACCCATTCAAACCTGCTAATGACCCTATTGTCCTCATGAACTACTACAACAACACACTACTGCAAAAAGTACAAATGTTCAAAAGATTTAATCAGGAGAAAAACATAAGGTGGTCCAAAAAATGAAAATGCGTAACCATATCTAGAAATGTCCCATAAGTCACCCACAGAAATATATCAATAAATGTCCCAACATTTCGCCAGAAAAAAACTGGTTTCTTCAGGGGTATTTTCAATCTTCTTTTTCTAGGATAACATTCCTTGACAAATCTAAAGGTACAAAGATAACAGTGAAATCCTTGTTTGTGTTTACTGCCTGTATGTTAAGAGCTAGATGTCCTGGATCCACATAAAGGCCCATAAAAAAGTAGTTGTACAGAGAATTTGGAAGTGTGACTGTGTTTCAGGACCAGGTAGCTACAAAATTGACTTAGGTACACTTGTTCATTCTGTAGCTACTATTTTTAAAATGGCAGACACACCGATGTGGATATGTGACAACTCGAGAACTAGCACATGTAGAAATCTCATTTTCAAGCAAAGTATATTTTTGAGTCAAGGAGGCTAAAAACTATTACCATTTTTTAATTTAACAACCACCATGGAAATCAGAAACAACAATAGCATAAATTTCTGAATGATAAATGCAAACAAAGTAACTTGGGCTTATTATTTAAGACGTATTGTGACAGAGCATTTCACACTTACATATAAAGCACGGTCATTGTGTACCCTCTTGCATTTGCACATTCTTGTGTTGCATGATTTGCACCCACACATGGATTCTGGGTCCTGCATCTCATTATTGAATTTAATGGGAGAAGGGGGAAATAATGATAGAATCCCCGTGCCCACAATCGGGGACTCACGTGATCTCCCTCTCATTCGTTTTGGTAACGCAAGTTCCCCACCCCCTTCTGTAACATTGGCAAGCACCCATAATGCACCTGAGCCCGGAAGACTATAGGTAGACAGTGCAGAACTCGGAGCAATGGCGCAATGTGTTCACGGTGACCCGTCCCAGTAAGCTTAGGAAGAAGGGACAGGAGGTGGGCCTAGTTGAGCCCATAGCAGCGTCCCCAAGTGCCAAGCCTATATATGGTCCCCCTTTCTGGTTGGCAGGGAAGTGTGGGACCAGGCTGGGAGGAGGCAGCAGAGAGCACGGGGCAGTGGTGGAAAAGAACCTAAAAGCATGTGCTGTGATGGGGAGGTGCTTTGCATTTGGAGGGGTGCCACAGCCTCAAATTTTGACTGTTGGTGGGACAGGTAGCTGCAAAATTGTATAAAAATGAAAATACTACAATAAAATGTGGTGTTCTAACTCGTACACATACACATATATATATACACACACACACACTTTTTATTTATAGATAGATAGATAGATAGATAGATATAGTGGTAAGGAAAGTCAACTAACGTTTACATTTAATTGCAGAAAAACAGGGATTTTGGTGGTTTTAATCGGTTTTCAATCAGCGAACTTCCAATTTTTTGTCATGGAAAACTAGGAAGCCTGCAGATCAGCAAGAGATGTGTTCACGTTTTTGTATGCAGCAAACCTCAGCTCATCGAAAGTGTTCACTTTTGAAGATACTGGCCACACTCTGACCAGATATTTTTTTACATGCTGGGCACCACCGTGCTGAACCGTCCAGTTCAGATGTGCCATCATGCATTGATCAGTCTGCTCAATTCTGCTATTCAGCTCTTGAACTTCCTGTTCAACACAATTTCTGTACATTTCTGCAGTGACAACCTCATCATAGATGAACATACCACTTGCAATGATTGGGAAGTCAACCTGAACTGGTTCAGCACTTAATAGCTTGCGGGCTAGTTGTTGCAAGTTCACTTTATTAGTTCAAATCAAATTTGTTTATTAATGTAGCCAAAGGCCATTGTAAAATAAAACTTACAATACAAATTACAAGTTCCTCAAACATATGTACACAATCAAACATATATTCAAAATAAAACAATTCAAGTATCCTAGAACCTATCAAACACAAACACATTGAAACTTCAAGAACTTCTCTCTATCCTGGAATGCTAGGTACAGGAATAAGGTAACTGCTTCCATTACCGCTGGCTTTTTGTCTGACAAAAGATAACTCAATAATTCAGAGGGGGCTCTGACGGGTAAACGATCTAAGATGTCGGCCAACCATCTAGTCCTTGGTTTATCGTAAAGATGACAATAACATAAGATATGCCCAGCAGATTCTACCTCTGAGATGTCAAATGGGCATAGCCTCAGATGATTTATTTATTTATTTATTTATTATTTTATTTTATTTTATTACATTTATTTGCCACCCCCTCATGCCCATGGCATCTCGGGGCGGCTTATACCACCAATAAAAAAATATATAAACCATGAAAAGATATAATTTTCTAAAAGAACACTGGGTAGGCAATGCAGCCCAGATCAGGGACCAGTTCTCTGTAACAAGCTAGCGACTCATTGGAGGATATTGCTGCACAGTCCTTTTGTCTACTAAAGTTGCCAAGCCTAACAGATATTTCTGCTTTGGCGGCTTTCTGGTCCTTGGACAACAGGATTGGAATCGCAAATCCCATTAAACGGATCTTAGTCTCTACCTGCTTACTCCATAAACTTGGATGGAAATCTTCCTTCATATATGGAAATAAGTCAAGGCCTGATTCCTGATGTAGAGTTACGCTCAGCCATAATCCAATGGCCAGCTTCCAGGCTTTATGATTCCATGATGTCTGGCCCAGCTCCAGACATACTGCCGCAGTTGGCACGCCCCTAGGGACATTAAGCAGTGGTCTCATAAACTTAGATTGTAATATGTATAAATTAAAGAGGCGCTGAATGGACCAACTGGCTAGCACCATAAAAGAGCTGAGCTCTGGGTTTGGCATTTATCACTCTCCAGGCCGGTATCAAATATCTTCCCCCTTTTTTACAAAAGTACCGCTGGGTAGCCATAAAACTACACTTTATTAGCTGAAGATGTCCAGAACTTGTCTACTATTTGGACTGGAATTGGTATATCAGTATGGATACATTCTAACTCGACAGTGCCAGTGTTGGATGTTCTACAAAGCTTCTCCAATTCCTTGACTAAAAGTTCTACGTATATCTGCTCCAGCTTCAGGTCTGCAGACACAGCATTAAACTTTCCTTCCTGGTCTCGAACAGATCTGGAGAAAAAATCTTGTGTTCACTGTCAAGATCTGCAATGTGTTCAGATACTTCATCCTGGAAGAAATAGCTGCAGCTAAAAATTTAGTTGCCTGCTACTCTTCACTCATTCTGAATTTAGTCATCACCTGAACTCCACTTGTTCTGGTTTTGTTACACACAATGCGTGGTAGATCATCAGAATGTTGCTTCACACTGGGTGAAGGAGTTTGGGCAGTGGCCGTGGGAGTGTCGAGGGCGCGGGCGGGCTCCTGTGAGCCAGTCCCCCAGTTATCCGGCCGCTTGGAAGAACTTAGACTCTGCCTGATTGGGAGTGACAGCCAAAGCGGACGCACCTGTGGTGGGGGCGTGGCCCCAAATAGCCAGGTTAAAGCAACGCGCACGCCGAGGCGCTTTCTTGGGCAGTGGCCGTGGGAGTGTCGAGGGCGCGGGCGGGCTCCTGTGAGCCAGTCCCCCAGTTATCCGGCCGCTTGGAAGAACTTAGACTCTGCCTGATTGGGAGTGACAGCCAAAGCGGACGCACCTATGGTGGCGGCGTGACCCCAAATAGCCGGGTTAAAGGAATGCGCACGCCTCAGCATGCGCGCCTAAGGGCTGCGCGCGCAAGGGCGCGCCCTTGTGCGCGCGGCCTTAGGCGCCGGCAGGGGCGCGGCAGTTTCAATATTTACGCCGAAGGGTATTAGCCTAACTATGTCCAGAAAGCGTTTGCGACCAGGACCCCAGCAGTCTAATAACTGCCCGTCCCCTAAACAAAAGAAACTAGAGTTCTTCTTTTCTAGCAAATACAGAGAGGAAGAGGCTGAGGAAGAGGGCCCTTTGTACCACTCATTAGAAGGAGTATTGTCACCAGACCTTCCTCAGGAGGAACCAGAAGAGTGTATTGACTTGGGCTCAGGGGGTGTTTCTCCCCCCCCCCCCCCGTGCCTTATAGCTCAGGGGGGAGGTGGCTGGCTTCTTCTTCAGGGCAAGCCGTGTCCTTTGAGATTCATATCCTCCTCTACAAGTTGCTTGGGGATCAATGCTTGTTGATTACGGACCTGGCAAAAAAACTTTTTAACAAACTTGATGAGATTGGGTCCACTTTGGTCTCACAGGGGGAATATCTGAAAGTGTTGACGCAGCACCTTAGACCGTCTCAAGGGGAGAATGAAGCTCCTAATACCGAGGGGGGAGCCCAGAGGGCTAAGGGTCCTCGTTTAGCGAGCGGGGAAAGTCTCTGAGTCACGGGAAAGGGGGCCAGAGGCGGTGGGTACCCAATCCAGTGTCAACACGGACCAACCCTAATGCGCTCTCTTTTATTGTTTACCCCTTACCTAATGGTTTTCTCCCCAATTGGCATTTAAGACAAACTGTACATCACCATCTCTCAGCAATATTGGCGCACAATTTCCCTTTTCGTCTGATTAGGGAGTTGCGCACTTTGCCGGCCCTTGGACACATGCAAAGAGTGGTGATATTCTTCTCCTCCCCCCAGACAAGGGATTATCTTTTTTCCAAAGCAGAGCTATTTGCTTCTTGGGGGGTTATATTGGGGGAAGTGCATGTGGACCCAGTGGTTCGTCCCCTGTGGGAGACCACTGGGGCAAAAACTCCAGGGGGGGATATGAGACAGACTATTTCTCATGATTCTTTTGTAAGAAGACCGCAGGTCCTAAGGTCTAATAGTGTGCCTAACTCTCCCATAAATACTAGGCTGGTCCGGATAGCCATGTCTTCAGAGCAGCCCTTTTCTCCTGCCCAAGTGGCCCCCGTGTGCATGCCTGTTTCATCGACTAGCCCTCGGGCTAGTCCTCAGGCTGTTGCCCAGCCCCTTCCTGAGGAGGTGGCCCCTATGGACTTCGCTGCCTCAGTCTTTTCCGATTTGGCAAAGCTGGGTAATTTGGGTAATCTGGGTACCTACAGCGGGAGTAAGACAAATCAGGTGGCAGTCTCCCCCCTTGTGTGCCCAGCGCTGTCGGTATCGGGGGAGATGGGAGGGGTGGGGCTCCAGGTGCACTCCCCGGAGCTCAATAATCCCCCAGTTGGGGCTTGTCCTGGCTTGACTTTGTCAGATACCTGACACAAGTGGCACCATGAAGCTGACCCTTTACAATTCTGCTCTTGGAACATTGCTGGATGGACCAGGTTAGTGGGGATCCCTGAGGTTTCGGCCTTTCTAAACACGTTTCATATTATTG
Source organism: Sphenodon punctatus (assembly GCA_003113815.1). Lineage (NCBI taxonomy): Eukaryota > Metazoa > Chordata > Lepidosauria > Sphenodontia > Sphenodontidae > Sphenodon > Sphenodon punctatus. The sequence goes on along the minus strand of QEPC01012495.1, from coordinate 1,668,166 downwards.
CCATTCAGGAAACTTGGGCCTTGGTGCAGCCTTTTTTTGGCTCTTACAAAGTATACCATGTCCCAGCGACTAGATATGCCACCAAGGGTCGCCCCAGTGGAGGCCTTAGCTGTTTTATTGCCCAATCTTTACAAAAGGATATAGTAGCAGTTTTCCCTAAATCATCTCATTTGTTGATATTGGTGCTTAATTTAAGGGGACTGTTTTTCATCTTGGGTATTGCCTATATTCCTCCTGCTAACGCTAGATACCATAATATTAACGATTGGGCTCAAATTGGGGAGTCACTGGAAGAAGTGGCCCATCTTTATCCATCAGCCAAGATCATTCTATTGGGGGATTTTAATGCCCGACTGGGTGCCACTGATGAGGCTCTGGCCCCATATGGTTGCAGCTATCAGGATTTTAACCCCTTGGGCTCCAGGCTTTCCAAAGATATGGTTATTAACACTTCGGGCCTAAACTTTTTCAAGTTGCTGGGGGAGGCCTCCCTGTGTATTTTAAATGGAACTGGGTTCAGTGACTACCCTGGGGAATTTACATATCTTGGCCCTATGGGATCTAGTGTTGGGGATTATATAGCCGTATCCCCGGATGTAATCCCACTGATTGGGCACTTTGCGGTAGGCACTTGTCAAGGGAGTGATCACCTTCCCTTGACCCTGGAGCTTCTTCTTTTTGGACGTTCGGGGGGGGACTCACCACCCAGTATCAGACTGCGCGTGGTCCCCATCATATAGCAATTAGACTCAACCCCGCAAGACTTGCCCAAATTAGGGCTTTTCTCATGGCAGTGGTATATGATTTGGGGGAAGGTGGCCGACAGGTTGTCGACCAATTTTCACAGATGATAGGGGACTTGACTTCCCTTTTGGCTGCTATGATTTGTGATTCGGCCCCGGACCAGGGTAATTTTATCAATTCAAAAGCCTGGTATGATAGGGAGTGTCGGGACCTTAGGACTCAGCTGGTTGTGCTTTATAAGCAATACAGGGGGACGGGGGCTGGGGTTCTCCCTGTGCAGTATTTCTTGATTAGGAGGCTATATAAGGAAACGCTTAAAGCCAAGAAGGCTGCCTACTGGGATAGCTACTGGGATAAAGTATTGGAGGCTGCCACCTCCAAAGATGGACGGCGGTTCTGGACTTTAATGAATAGACATTGTAAGCCCGGTCCCGGTCGATCCTTTGTGACAATCCCGGATGAGACTTGGGTTGCGTATTTCCGAGGTCTTTATGCGGGACCCCAGATTAGCCCCGGGTCCACCGTCTCGGACCGGGAATGGATTACTGCTCCTCTCTGGCCTCCAGTCTCGCCCTTGGAAATAGCTGAGATTGTCGGCACATTCAAGAAGGGCAAGGCCCCTGGCCTGGACCTTATTCCAATAGACTTGATTAAGGATACCATTGCTTGGTGGGCCCCTAGGTTGGCCGCCCTGTTTACATCGATAAATAATACAGGCAGACTACCAGCCATATGGAGCAGAGCCGTGGTTGTCCCAATTTTCAAAAAAGGAGATTGTGCAGACCCTGTAAGCTATAGGCCTATTAGCCTTTTATGTGTAATTTCAAAGATCTATGGAAAATGGTTGCTGTCCAAACTTCTTGTGTGGATTACTCAACATGACATCATATTCCCGGAACAGGCCGGCTTCCAACAAGGCCGCTCCACTGTGGAGCACTGTCTTATTTTGCTCCATCTTGTGGAGAAATATCGAGCCAAATCCGGGAGGTTGTATGTTGCTTTTCTTGACCTTCGAGCAGCCTTCGACCTGGTTGACAGGGTGCTTTTGTGGGAAAGGTTAGCTGCCTTGGGAGTGGAACCAAGGTTGTTAGGACTCCTCCGCTCTTTACATGAAAATTCCTCTCTTGCAGTGAAGACGGACCAGGCCGGCCACCTTACTGAGGATATTCCCACTTTCACTGGTGTTAGGCAGGGTTGCGTTCTCGCCCCTATTTTGTTCATCTTATTTATTAACCAAATAGTGCCCTTGTTGGCCGAACCATCATTCCACCCCCCCAAATTGGCGGGGCATCCAGTAGGTGCCCTGCTTTACGCCGACGACATAGCAGTTATGTCACAGACGAGGGTGGGCCTAAGGCGACAGCTCCAGTGTTTTTCTGAGTTTTGCTCCCAAAATAAGTTAGAGATCAACTATGATAAGTCCCAGGTTGTGGTTTTTTCCAGCTCACGACGGGTCTTTCATTGGAGGGTGGGCAGACACACGATTAGGCAAGTAGGTGCCTATCGCTATTTGGGCTTGCTTTTTCAGGCAGGTGGGTCATGGAGCAGGCATGTAGAGGGTGCATTGGTGAGGGCAAGGGGTTCTGCATTTGCTCTTGCCAGGCTCTTTGCCCATTCAGGGAAGCGCGCCATAGCCCCTGCATTTAAGGTCCTTAATGCCAGGGTCCGTGCCCAGGTTCTATATGGGGCCGAGGTCTGGATGCCCCTTCTTCCGAAATGGTCCGGGAAACTAAATAGTCTTCAGACGGGCTTCCTTCAAAGGCTTTTGAGGGTACCTGGGGGCACCCCTTTTGCGGCAATTAGGGTAGAGTGCGGCCAGTGTTGCTGGTCTGTGGAAGCCTGGGCCCTGGTGATGAAGTTTTGGGCCAAGCTCCATGTGTCACAGAGGAAGGGGTTAATTAAATATTGGAGGGAGGATACCTATAGGAGTCAGTGGCAGCGGGCAGTGGAGCGGGCTCTCTGCAAATTAGGTTTTGCCCCCTCCTTTTTTGCAGGTAAGGACCTGGGAGTCACCCTGCATATTATATTGAGGAGGTTGCGGGATCAGAGCCTGCAGGAGGAGATGGCGCAAATTAGAGCCTCGGCCCACATGCCTGGTTACCTCCCCCTCTTGAAATCCCCCTTGAAGAGGCCGGCTTATTTATCTGCTGACATTCCCTTTACGGGGAAGTACTTATTCATGTGTGCGAGGCTAAATGGCCTACCCTCCGCCCTTTTTGAGGGGCGTTTGAGGGCCATACCTTTGGCTGATCGACTGTGTCCCTTTGATGGTGAAAGTGTGGAGACAGTCCACCACATATTATGTAATTGTCACCTTTATAATGCCATTCGTACAGAGCTCCTTTCCCCTTTTCCCCGGAGGCTCCCAGGGAGAACTGAGTGGAGCCTCCAGTTATTTGCCCTGGCAGATGTGGATCCCGTGATTACAAGTGCTGTGGCTCACTTTCTGATGCGAGCATTTAACTTGCGGAGCCTTTTTGTAAATTTTAAGCAGCCTATTGACGGTTAGTCTCTGCTATTATATCAGGAGTCTTATTAGTATACTGTTAATATTATTATTACTTTTTACTGTTTAGTCAGTCACTGAGGAAATTGGAAATTTGGTAATTATTGTAACCGGGCAGAGGTTGCCAGTGTAATTAGTCTTATAGTTTTTGGCCCTGGGTTGCTCTGTCTTTCTTTATTGTTGTATTGCTTTATGTTTAGATTGTTGTCTGTATGTTTCTTTATGTTGTATGTGTTTCATTTTCATGTTTCTTTGGCTTCGGCCGCAATAAATATTATTATTATTACACCGGGTGAAGGATGTGTGGTTGATGTAGATCTAAATAACTTGTTGAAGGTTTCCTCACAAGTTCCAGCTTTCTGAAGAGTTGTGACATATGTCCTTCAAATGTTGTTCACGAATTGTATCCCAATTGTTTTCTTTAGGCTTATAATACATGTTATCAACATGGTAGTAAATGTTTTCCCTGTCATTCAAAAGCTTTAGTCTCCTGAACACCTCGTCTTGCCTTATTTTCTGCTGCCTTTTACTCTTTTTTAACCACCATCAGTACATGTTAATTTGATATTTGCCTTTGTTTGTTGACATATAATGCACTGGTCTTTCTAGAAAACATCTGGATTCAACAAAATTCCCTTGCCTTTGTCATGTCTGCTTCCAGCTTCTTCATCCATTTCACTTCTTAGAGCTTCTTCAGGTCAACCTGAAACAAAAGGTCTGATCACAGAATAAAACCCTCCCCACTATTCCCCCATCCTCCTCCATATCCCCTCCCCAACCTCATGCAAGCACTTCCCACCATGTTAAAAGGATCAAATTTGTCAGCTTTGGGGGTAACTTCAATGGGCTATATCTCCAAAACAGTTCCACATATTTACAATCTGATTAACTTCTGCACATCTGTGCACTATAGCTAAGCTTCAGTTTAAAAACATAGTAAGTGCCATACTGTGTCAGACCAATGCTCCATCTAGCCCAGCAGCCTGTATTCGACAGTGGTCAATCACGGTGACTTGGGAGAAGCACCCAACAGGTCACAATGGGGGATCCATTCCCTGTTGTTTTCCCCCAGCTTCCCGTCATGTTCCCTGATCCTGTCTGGCTAATAGCTGCTAATGGACCTATCTTCCAGAAACTTGCCCAAACCTCTTTTAAACTAAGCTATAGTACTGGCCCTTACCAAAGCCTCTGGCAGTAGATTCCATAACCCAATTATATGCTGAGTGAAAAAATATTTTATTCGTTTTAAACTTGCCACCCATTAGTTTCATGGAGTGTCCCCTAGTTCTAGCACTAGCTGAGAGAGTAAATAATTGCTCCTTGTTTATTAGTGCCACACCACTCATGATTTTGTAGACCTCTATCATTTCTCCTCTCAGTCGTCTCTTCTCCAAACTGAAAAGTCCCAACCTACCAAGCCTCTCCTCATACGGGAGCCCTTCCATGCCCTTGATCATTTTTGTTGCCCTTCTCTGTACCTTTTCTAGATCTACTGTCTCTTTTTTGAGATGGGGCGACCAGAACTGCGCACAATATTCGAGGTGTGGTCACACCATTGATTTGTATAGCGAACATCCTCAGTTTTATTCTCTATCCCCTTCCGAATAATTCCTAACATTGTTTGCTTTTTTGACTGCTGCTGCGCACTACGCTGTGGATTTCATTGTATTGTCCACAACCACCCCCAGATCCTTTTCCTGAGTGGTAACTCCTAGCTTAGTACCCAGCATTGTGTACGTATAGTTTGCATTATTTTTCCCTACGTGATGCACAAGTGATACTTTGCACTTGTCCATATTAAATCTCATTCGCATTTAGATGTTGAAGCACCCGGTGTCGTAAGATCCTGTTGCAGTTCCTTACAGTCCGCTCATGTTTTAACTACCTTGAATAACTCCTAGTTTAGTACCCAGCATTGTGTACACAGAGTTTGGCTTATAACATGCCACCCTTTTGTCTTGCATCTCCAAGAAAAAGGGATGACAGCCAAAAGTAGCCTTAGCATACTATATAGATAGATGGAAAAGTATGGAGTTATCGTATTTCCAGTTTTTTCTTGTCCACCATTTTTAACATTGTAAGAACTGTTCTTAGCAAAATGGTAGTAGTTGTTTTGGCCTTCTTGACTCAAAAAACATGTTTTGCTACCAAAATGAGCTTCCTACATGCGCTATTTCTAAAGTTATCACAAATCCACATTTGCGATATGCTGATGACACTCAACTCTCTCTCTCTACTCCCTCTCTCTCTCCCTCTGCTGTTCAAGCTCGTCTCATCAACTGTCTCTCTGACATCTCTACCTGGATGTCTCAATGTCAACTCAAACTCAACATGGCTAAAACTGAACTTCTTATCTTCCCCCCTTATCCTTCCTCTCCTTCCTCACTGTCAATAGTTATTGATGGAGTCACCATCCTGCCGTTCCCCCAAGCCCGTAGCCTAGGCTTCATCTTTGACTCACCCCTTTCTTTTAAATCCTACATTGACTCTGTTGCTAAATCCGGTCGCTTCTCCCTCCATAACATTGCTAAGATTCGCCCTTTTCTCTCTGTCTCGTCTGCCAAAACTCTTGTTCATGCTCTGGTCATCTCTCGCCTCGATTACTGTAACCTCCTTCTCACTGGCCTTCCCCGGTCTCACCTTTCTCCCCTCATCTCTGTCCAAAACTCTGCTGCCAGGGTCATCTACCTCGCCAGTCGCTTCGACCATGTGCAGCCCCTCCTCTCTTCGCTTCACTGGCTTCCCCTTCCTGAACGAATCCTGCACAAGCTCCTAGTCTTCACCTATAAAGCTCTTCACAACCTTGCTCCCCCCTACCTCTCTGCACTTATCGCCCTCCATACTCCAGCCCGTGCACTTCGCTCCTCCTCTGTCCCTTCTCTCACCCTTCCACGCCTTCCCTGCTCCCCTAAGCGCCTTCGTCCCTTCTCACTTGCTGCCCCCCATGCCTGGAACTCCCTCCCTGTCCACATCCGCCTTGCCCCCTCCCTTCATACCTTCAAATCTGTCCTTAAAACTCACCTCTTTCGCTCTGCTCGGTCTGACTCTTTATCCTGCTGTGCCACTATTTCCTATGCCTATGGTCTGTTTACCCTTATCCTTGCCACATGGACCTGCCTGCTGTCATTCTCATCGTAACCAAGCCAAGTACGTGCACTTGAGACCACGCATCTTCATGAACATTAATCCCCTTGCCTCTCCCTCTGTTCCCCTTCCTATGTCTCTCCCGATCTTCCTGTCTCTCAGATTGTAAGCCCTAGGGGCAGGGACCGTGTCTATTTTATTACTTTGTAAAGTGCCAGGTACACAGCTAGCGCTATATAAATGTTTGTTAATAATAAATAATAATTTGTGTGTCTGCCATCTTGGAAAATGGTAGCTACAGAATGAATGCTACAGAATTAACATATATCTACCCAAGTCACTTTTGTAGCTAACTGGTCCTGAAACACACACAAACTTTCCAATTCTCTGTACAACTACTTTTTATGGGGCTCCAGTGTGGAGCCTGGACTATAAAGTCATTCTAGATTAACCTATGGGGTTAGAAATTGTTTGATGCTGCTTTAATACAATATTCTTTTATGAAAGCAGTGCTTTTTAATATTGTGCTTGCATATGGAAAGCACTGTATATTTCTCCTTTTAAAAATATTAATATTTGGGGATTTTTTGGAAAATAAGGTCTATGCCCATCTTACAAATAAACTACTACTACCAGTACTACCCCACTTCACCACCCTCCTGTTTGTTACTCTGGAATAACTAACTGCAATTGAGGAACCTCCTGAGACACTGCAAAAAATCAAAACACAAACAAAAAATATTTTTAAAGGTAAAATACCTGTATCCATCAAGATGCTGTCTGAAAGGCATTACAAAAAAGTTCTTCGAAGAGAGTGCTGCGGCTGTAACAAAGGTGAATGGAAACAGAGCTGTAACACTGTGTTGCAGTATAAGGGACACAGCTCTTATACATGTTGTAGTGTAACACTTACCAATGATAAGACATTCTTCTAAACATCCAAACACATGGCCAAGAACTATTAGTTTGCCAATCTGTTGATCCACAGGTAACTGCGCCAGTACCCTTCCTAAGAAAGTCAGCTCACCATCATGAGGATTTTCCTCTTCAGCATCAGCACTGATCGCAAGTGCTCCCAGCTTCACAATATAAAAAATTATATTATTATAATTAGGACTTAACTATGCTAATATCTTAACTATGCTAGAGCAACCGTGGTGTATTGGCTAAGTGTGCAGTACTTGGGCCAGAAGGTAAAGGGGGGACCCTGGTTCTAGTCTCGCCTTAGCCAGAAACTCAACTCTGCAACCTTGGGCTAGTCACATTATTCTCTCAGCCTAACCTACCTCACAAAGTTGTTGTGAGGATTAAAAAGTTGTTAGTTCTAGGTAAAGCGCTCCAAGTGCCATGGCAAGCGGTGCTATATAAAAATAAGGATTAAATAAAGATTATCTAGATAAATGCTATTATCCCTTGAAAAAGGCAATGTTGTGTGCATCATGAGGTTGATTTTGATCTCAGTCTTTTTGCACATAAGCTGTTGAATATGTCAATGCAAATCAGATCTCTTGCGTAGGACTGAAACAAGAATAATGTTTTTTTCTTGCAAAAATATCACAAGAATCAAGAATAATCGCTGAGATCTTGGTGCAATCTCAATAACAGATTGAGATCTTGGTCAAGAAATGTTCCTTGAAATATCGTTTACCGCAATTAACCTTTACCGGTTACCACAATTTACCGTTTATTGCAACTTACTAATTACCATGTTCATCCCTGTAATATGCATGCACAAAATGACATTTGGCATTTTGCACATCCGCATTACCGGGACGAAGGTGGCACACAGTAAGCAGTACATGGTAAAAATTGCAGTAAACAGTATATGGTAAATTGTGGTAAACAGTATTTCAAGCAATATTTCTCATCTGAAAAAAGTCAAAAATCGGCATTTTTCTTTATCATTTCTCAACTAAGACCCCAGTCGGGAGACACAGGAGCCGTTGCTGGAGGAGGTGGTCAATGCCTCCCTTTAGGGAGGGCAAACTGCTGGGCTGCCTCAAGGAGGCAGTGATGCGTCCTCTGCTCAAGAAACCATTGCTTGACATTGACTCCGGCCAGTCTCTAACTTTCCCTTTTTAGGGAAGGTTGTTGAACAGGTGGTGGCTCAACAGCTTCAGGGGCATCTGGACCATGTTAGTTTTCTGGATCTGTCGGAATCTGGTTTTCGTCCAGGTTTTGGCACGGAGCCTCTGCTTGTGGCTTTGGTCAACAACCTCCATCATGAGCTGGATCCGGGTCATTCGATACCATTGACCACGAGATGCTGGTGACCCGCTTTCAGGACTGAGCCAGGGTTGGCGGAAATGTTCTTGAATGATTCTGTTCCTTCCTGGCCAGAAGAACTCAGCAAGTGGTGCCAGAGGATTGTTCATCCTCTCCCCAGGACCTCATGTGTGGAGTCCCACATGGTTTTATTCTGTCCCCTCTCCTGTTCAACATGTACATGCAGCCATTAGGTGAGGTTGTGATACAGTTGGTGTGCGGTGTCATCAGTATGAGATGACACCGCACCGCAGTATGCTGATGACACCCAACTTTACCTCTCATTTTCAGCTAACCTAGGTCTGGCCATCTCAGTGCTCACGCGGTATCTGGCAGCTGTGGGGGACTGGATGAGGACGAACCGTCTGAAGCTGAATCCCGACACGACAGAGGTGAAGCTGGTGGGGGGGGTGCTGAGGTAGTGGTGGCCCCGTTACTGATGGGGTTCACCCTCCGTTGGTGCCTCAGGTCCATAGTGTGGGGGTGCTCCTCGATTTGCAGCTCCACCTGAATGTCCAGGTGACAGCTGTGCTGAGGAGCGTGTTCTGCCAATTACATCTGGTGCAACGGCTTCAGCCATACATTTCGGATTCCGACCGAGCCACCATCATCCATGCTTTCATCACCTCAAGACTGGACTATTGCAAGTCAAGTCAAGTATTTCTTTATTGTGAAGCCAAAGGCTATTACAATTTCCAACAACATCCCACACATCATGCAACATACAAATACAGTATCAGAAATGGAAGAATAAAAAATAAGTCCAGTAACCCACTCAGCTGAAAGGTAAACAATAAAGAAGCTCTATCAGATTTCAACCATTGGTGTAAGTATAAGTTTTTCCACAACAGTAATCAACTTTCCTTTGGGAATATCGTGAACCTGCGTGCAGGTAACAACGTCCTAAAAGGGCAAAGTTGGAGAGTCACTACCTTGTGAGAGATATTGCTAGAGATGTGCACCCAGGGTAGGAATATACCCCAAGAGCAAATACTTGATTAAATGGCAATGATCCTACTCTTCTTGTACAGTTGTAATCTAAATTGCCTTGCAGTTCATCTCTTGCTATTTATATCTGAAGGCCAGCACCTTTCCCACTATTTGTTTATGTATATATACACACCAGTCTTGCATCTGCTCCATTTTAGTTCTGTCTTGGCTATTGTTGGAACAAAAGTCATGTGTGACTGGAAAGCTTGCATGTTCTCACCAATACAAGTTGGCCTTTACTCCACTGAAACTGCCCTTGCCAAGATCACCAATGATCTGCTTGTTGCTAAATCTAAGCACCTTTACTCCATTCTTGTCCTCTGACCTCTCTGCTGCCTTTGACGCTGTCGACCACTCGCTTCTACTGGACTCTCTTCACTCCCTCGGCTGCTGCAGCTCTGTCCGTGACTGGTTCTCCTCCTACCTCTCTGACCGCTCCCTTAATGTGTCACTTCCTAATTTCAACTCCTCCTCCCTTTCCCTCTTGGTTGGGGTTCCCCACAGCTCTGTCCTGGGCCCTCTCCTCTTCTCTATCTACACCCTGTCCCTTGGCAAACTCATTGCCTCCCATGGCTTCCAATATCACCTCTATGCTGACAACACTCAACTCTCTCTCTCCACCCCCTCTTTCTCCCCTTCTGTCCAAGCTCGCCTCATCAACTGTCTCTCTGATATCTCCGCCTGGACGTCCCAACGTCAGCTCAAGCTCAACATGGCTAAGACTGAGCCTTTCTACCCTTCCTCTGCCTCTTCCCTGTCCATCCTTATTGATGGGGTCACCATCCGCCCCGTTCCCTAAGCCCGTAGCTTGGGCTTCATCTTCGATTCTCACCTTTCCTTTAAACCGTACATCGATTCTGTTGCCAAGTCCTGTCGCTTTGCCATTCATAACATTGCTTGGATTCGCCCCTTTCTCTCCGTCTCCTCAGCCAAAACCCTTGTTCACACCATGGTCATCTCTCGCCTTGACTACTGCAACCTCCTCCTTACTGGCCTCCCCCGCTCCCACCTGTCTCCCCTTATCTCCATCCAAAACTCCGCTGCTAGGTTCATCCACTCAGTCGGGCGCTTCGATCACGTGCAGCCTCTCCTCGCTTCATTGGCTCCCCCTTCCCGAATGCATTCTTCACAAACTCCTGGTATTCACCTACAAAACCCTTCACAACCTGGCTCCCCCTTACCTCTCAGCCCTAATCTCCTTGCACACTCCTGCACGCACTCTCCGCTCCTCCCTCGCTCGCTCTCATCTCCCCTGCTCCCTTAACCGCTTTCTTCCCTTCTCCCTTGCTGCCCCCTATGCCTGGAACTCCCGCCCTGCCCACATCCGCCTTGCCCCCTCCCTCCACACCTTCAAGTCCCTCCTCAAAACTCACCTCTTCCTTGCCACCTTTCCCGACGCCTGTTAGAACTCTCCCCACAATATCTACTGTCTGCCCTCCTCACAGACTCCTGTCAACTGCAACCAAGCCAAGCACGTGCACCTGAGACTTCACATCCACTTTAATGTTATTTATCCCTTGTCTCTCCCTATGTCCCCTCTCCTTGTCTTCCCCCTCTGTGTCTATTAGATTGTAAGCCGTAGGAAGGGACCGCGTGTATCTTACTGTTCTGTAAAGTGCCAGGTACATAGCTGGCGCTATGCAAGTGCTAATAATAATAATTATTATTTTTTAAATCACCAGAATGACTTGGGGGAGGGGGGGGGGGGGGGG
>QEPC01012495.1:1634689-1656854 GCA_003113815.1 Sphenodon punctatus | reverse complement strand
GGGGGGGGGGGGGGGGGGGGGGGGGGGGGGAGAGAAGGCTGGCTAACCAGAAGGATAAGTTTATACTAGAACTAGAGGCAGAAGTACCGAAAGTTAAGTAGGGACACAATAGGTGAAATGTGGAGGAAGACACAGCCCCTTTTGCAGCCAAAAATCTCACTGCCTTACAATGAGCACTGACTTCCCCTTAGGAAAGCAAAGCTCCATTAGGTTCGATACCTTCTGCATTGAATTGCTGGTTTTCCAACATCATTTGGATGCAACCAGAAACATTTCTCAACAATTAATTTGTTCTTGCTTCCACATTTATTTATTTATTTATTTATTTGTATTTCTATGCCACCTTTCCCACAAAGGCTCAGGGCAGTTTACAATCATACAACAAAATAAAAACCATTAAAATAGCAAAAAACCAATAATACCCCACCCAATCGACCCCTCCCTACCCAAACCCAGCCCATTCTCTTACTTAATTAACTCCCACTCCCAATTCAATCCCTGCTGCCAAAAATCCGATGGAACAAGATGGTTGTACATCGTCTCCGGAAGGCCACCAGGCTTGAACACAGATGGACCTCCTGCGGGACGGAGTTCCATAGCAAAGGTGCGACAGTCAAGAACACCCTCCTCATAGTGGAGACCCGGTGAAAAACCAGAGTCTCCAGGAAGTGCCCCCAGTCGATATCGTAGAGGCCGTGACGGGACATGGAGAGTCAGACGATTCCTCAAATAGATGCGGCCTAGACCTTTTATGGCTTTAAAGGTCAGCAGCAGCACTTTGAATTGGGTCCGGAAGACTATTGGACGCCAGCGAAGCAAATGGAGCACCGGTGTTATGTGCTCGTGACAACACGTCCTCGTAAGGAGGCGAGCTGCTGCATTCTGCACCAGCTGCAGCCTCCAAACCATTACTAAGGGCAGCCCCACGTAGAGCACACTGCAGTGATCTAGCCTTGAGGTGATGAAAGCATGGACAACAGTGACCAGATCCAAGTCTAAAAGAATTTTGTTTTTTTGGGGTTTTTTGTTTTTAATTTAATTATATTTCTACCCCGCAGCCTCCTGCTCACATAGCAGCTTGGGGTGGCTTACAAAATAATAATAAATAATAATAATAATAATACAAGCACAAAATATACAATTTAAAATTCATTAAAAATATACAAAAAGGGCAGAACCCACCGGCCTCCGCAACCCACCCTACCCGTCTCCCTCTCCAAAGGCCCGGCGGAACAGACAGGTCTTACATTGTCTTTGGAAAAAGGGGAGGTCCGGGGCCAAGCGGGCGTCCGTCAGGAGGGAATTCCACAGCCTGGGAGCGGCCACCGAGAATGCCCTCCCCATCATTGCCACCCGGGAAACCCGGGGGACTTCGAGTCGGGCATCGCCAGCTGACCGCAGGGGCGGCAATACGATTCGGGGTCTGAGGCGGTCCCGCAGGTAAGCTGGGCCCAGGCCGTTTAGGGCTTTGTAGGTCATTACCAGCACCTTGAATTGGGCCCAGAAGATAATAGGCAGCCAGTGCAGAAAATGGAGCACTGGTGTAATGTGCTCACGGCAACTCTCCCCGTTAAGAGACAGGCCACCGCATTCTGCACCAGCTGCAACCTCCGGACTGTCCCCAAGGACAGCCCCACATAGAGTGCATTACAATAGTCTAATCGAGAGGTAATAAAGGCATGGATGATGGTGGCCAGATCAGAGTCCGAAACAAAAGGCCACAGTTGTCGTACCTGATGCAACTGGTGAAATGCTCCCCTCGCTACAGCCTCCACCTGGAGATCCAGACGGAGCGGAGGGTCGAGGAGCAGCCCCACAGACCTGTGCAGCCAAAAGGGGGCAAACCCCGTCAATGACGGGAGCCACCACTCCCCCAGCCCTACCCACCAGCATCACCTCCGTCTTGTCGGGATTCAACTTCAGACGATTCGCCCTCATCCAGCCCCCCACAGCTGGCAGGCACTGGGTAAGCACAGAGACTGCCGGGTCTGGGTCTCCAGAAAAAGAGAGGTAGAGTTGTGTGTCATCGGCGTACTGACGACAACGCACACCAAAACCTCTCAGGAAAAGGCCGCAGTCTCCTCACCAGATGGAGTTGGTGAAAAGCGCTCCTAGCCACCACCGTGGCTTGGCAATCCAGGCACAGCAAAGGATTCAGAAGCACTCCAAGCCTGCGAACCCTATCAACCAGAGGGGGCCGAACCCCATCAATAATAGGAGTCTCAATCCAGGGCACAGGACTGGCCAACCATCATCACCCTCAGTCTTCTCAGGATTCAGCTTCAGCTGGCTCGCCCTTATCCAGTCCCCTACCACAGCCAGGAAACGGGTAAGCACCGAGACTGCCAGACTTGGGTCGGATGAAAAGGAGAGGTAGAGCTTGGTATCAGCAGCATACTGATTGCACTGCACTCCAAACTTCCACATGACCTCGCCCAGCAGCTGCATATACACGAGGAACAAGAGGGTGGGAAGAATGGAACCCTGCAAGACCCCACAAGGAAGATCTCAAGGAGATGATGAGCAATTGCCCTACACCACCCGCTAAGACCTCTCCCCCAAGAAAGAATGAAATCACTCAAGAGCAATCCTGCCCACTCCAGCCAGGTCCTGCAGACAAGTCAACAACACCTCATGATCAACGGTATCAAAAGCCGCTGAAAGATCTAATAAAATCAACAGGGTAGAATTTACCTGGTCTAACGAAGGTCTTCAACTGTAGTGAATTAATAGACTGATTGAAGCACTAACCAAGAAAATATTGTACACATCTGTAACTATTGAAAGGATGCTATGAGTTTCCTATATGCTTTATAGTAAATTTAGTTTAGGAATATTGAAAATGCATATTATGAGAGAAATAGGCTAACAAAGAGAAGGAAATGAGAAAAATATGCTGACAGGGATGTAGTCTTGTCATCCAGTAAGAACAGAACTAGAAAGAACTGTCTGTGCCCAGAACATGGCTGTACATAAACAAGAGAGAAGGTAACAGGAACAGATAAGGATTGAGCAAGTAAGGAGAAAAGATGGCCTGGTCAGACAGTGAGACGCCTTAGAGAAAGGGGCATGGGCAACTCATGGCCAAAGACCAGGCCTCCCATCTGGAGGGAGAGGTAGGCAGGATCTAACTGGTCAAGACATCCCATAATGACGATGACTAAGCAGAAAGTACCCCAAATCTGAACAGCCAATGGGAAAACTTTCTAGGCTTAGCACTGACAACCGGTCACTGGATAAAAAGGCCAGCCCTAGACAGAAAAGGTGCCTTGCACGGTACCCTCTGACCAATTACTTAGGTAACCGCCGGTGGATCGGTGCTTGGTCCTTTCCAACGCTCTCAAAGGCTGTGAAAAGCCAAGACTCCAGCAGCTAGGTTCCTAGATAGACCTCAATTGGGCTCCCGCCCTGCCTCTCCCCTCAAGACCAGACCTGAAACCTCTGACACATAAGAACTCATATGTATGTATTTTTGTGTGTGCGCTTGCTGTTAGAGTAGGTGAAGGCGATTGCTAGATGCAAGTGTATTGGTGCTATATTCTCAGTTCTTTCTATAATAAACACATGTCTATTTAAGGGGCTTGTGATCTGTTTCATAGTGTCTCTGCCAAGATCCCGGAATTGGGAACTGCCTACTAGGGGTTTAAGTTCTGCTCCTAGTCAGGAAAAGTAGAGAACGGTTCCAATTCATAACACAACCAAGGCCACAACCTCAGTCTCCTTGCCATGCCCAGGATGGAAACCAGACTGCGAAGGGTCCAGGAATCCAACAGCATCCAGATGCGCCTGGAGCTGATGAACCACCACCTGTTCAATAACCTTCCTTAAAAAGGGAAGGTAGAGACAGGTCGATACCTGGCAGGGGAATCAACGTCCAATGATGGCTTCATAAGCAGAGGCTGGACAATCGCCACATTAATGCAGCTCGGCACATGAGGCCATAATTTGCTTTCCACCATTCTCATTGAGAGCTGCAGCAATTATGATCCCAAAAAGGATTATAGTAATGGGAAGAGCAATCAAGTAGAAGGAAATGCTTTTTGAAAAAGGTTCGCATAAACAGCCAGCACTTATTTAAATATGTCTACATACACACAAGTTCAGGTTACTTATTTACCCACAGAACAGGTAGATATTCTTGGTTATAACAAAGCAATCAGAAGTACCACCTACCTCCTTAAGTTGAAGAACTGTGCGCTCAATATCTTCTATGCTTGGAGGAGTAAGAGCTGTCGCCAGCAATGCTCTCGGTTCTCCCATGTTGAGTAATTTAGCTTTTAAGACTGTGCTTCCCAACGGGCATCGCTGAAAGGAAAGGAAAGGAAGGAAGGTAATTTTCTTTTTCCTTAAACGGCAGCATTTAAGTTAATTCTTGATATGAAACATCTGCTTTTATAAAATCCACATTATAAATAAATAAACAACAATCAATCATTTTTTAAAAAAAGAATCTGTATTTCAGGCAATGGATCCCACATTTAGTGGCCTACCCCTCTCTCCCTGCCTTAAGGCGATTCAGTTCCATTGATCAGATGTAAGTCTAACTCAATGATTCCCAAACCCGCATGAGCCCATTTGAAACTTCAACATATTTCCATGGCCCCAGACAAAGGCATGCAAAGTTTATCTAATATCAGTTGGGATCATGACTCAGTTTATGACTGCAGTCATGACATGACCCCACTTGTGATATTGTGCTTTAAAAAACAGGAAAAAAGTGACTGATGTCATGTTGTCACTTACCTAAAAGAGAAAAATAAATTTAAATATTCTTTACCCAACTGAACTCTACACCTATTATTAAGAGTCCAATTACTATCAAGGACTCCAGAAACTCATTTTTGTTGTTGTTATTACTTGGATACCTGCATACTTTTAAAATCTTCTATTACCTTGTTTATGTCACAAGTGATGAATAACTTGACAAATATTTACATTGTTGGGTTTAATCCTGATTTCAATGAAGTCAATGGGGGCAATCCAACGGGCCATGTACACCTTTCGCAGGCACAATGTTCATGCCAGAGCGTGCACGCTCAGGTGTGCTGTGTGCCCAACGCTGCTATGCAGGAAACAGCGCACCCCGGGGCCATGCAAGCCTGCACACCCCGCGGTCCAGGGGATGGAGCAGGCATGGCTCATACCCCATCCCCCTGGCTGTGTGGGTTCAGATGGATTAGCACGGGGCACGCCTTTTCCCTTCGCAGCTATGCTGCACGCATGCACACATGAGCACGAGCGTCCTGGCCGTGTGGCTCAAGTGGGGGTCGGCCTATGTGGCCCGTTTGATTGCTCCCACTGAAGTTAATTATGAAGTAATTCAAAAAAGGAGCCAGGAATACACTGATTGGAAATAATTCTTACCAACATCTCAGGTATTGCATTTTCTGGTATGAAGTTAGTCCAGAAGTCCTTGTATACAAGTCGGTAACAATATCCTTTAGAAACACGACCAGCCCGGCCTTTAAATTAAACATGGGATTAAGACCTGAATTGACACGTTTTGGCAGATTTACAAAAATTGACTCCAACCTTAATATTTAAGATTTCTGCTCACTGGAAGTTCACCTGAGTTTGCTCATCTTCCGGATGCTATACAAGACTTTTTTATTTGGCCTGGCATCTGACAAGCAGGGATAGTGTTTGGGGATCTTGTGTGTTGTAACCCGCCCTAAGCCCTTGGGATGGGGCAGGATAATAAATTTAAAGAAACAAACAAACAATCTATTCTAGAGAGATGTTCACAATATCTTGCTGCAAGACAATGCATTGAAACTCATAATTGACAACATTATGCACCCTTTACTAGGGCAGGTCATGATGACCAACACATCTCTAACATATGAAACCTTGGCAGAACCCCACGCATGACAAAATTACTGAACTGGCTCTTCACCTCCCTGTAAGGAAAAAACATTCACTGGAAAGTAGAAATTAAAAATTTGCCTCAATGAGTTTCTTTCATTCTTCCCTTTACAAGGAAAGGCATTGCTTTTTGATCTTGCAATAGGAGAAGAAATGTGGTCTGGTGCTTATTACAGCTTGGGAAAAAACCTGAACCATATTGTCATGGGCCCAAGGCCAGAGCCCTAGGAGTAGGCCTCCAGTGTTCTACATCTTAGCCTCCTCCACACTTCTGACTATCACTGTAATGAGGAGATACTGGGCTACATGTAGACTACAGCCCTAAGACACGTAAAGGTTAAACTTATGTGAGCTGAAAGCTGAGAACTGGAAACTCGCTTAATGCAATGGAGATCTGCTAAGTTCATGACCTTGAGCAATTGTGTAATCAGAAAACACTAGCAATCTGCAGACACTAGCAATAGGCCATTGAGTTGCAAATGGATTTCTTCCTGTGGATGTGACTGAAAGCACAGAGTCACCTGGCAAGAAAATCAAACAAAGGATCCTGGAAAAGTACTTAAGGGGGAAGACAAAACAAAGAAGTGGCTTCTTCATCTTCATCAGAGCTTCATCTTCATCATTATATCTTACCAGTCAGAGAAGTGCTGCACCAAAGAAACTATGAAATAAGGACTACTGGAAACCCTAAGACTTGTACCCAGCCAAGCTTTCCACCGCTGGCTGTGATATGGACTGAGGTATCATTGGACTTTGATTAGGGTAAGCCTAAATTAGGAGAATACAAGTACAGATAGGAACGCGTTATTGATTATGTTATTATGATTTCTGCGCTCGAGTATAATCTTGTATTGCATGCTTATTCATGATTTATTCATTAAACTTCTTTTAACAGAACTTGGTATGGGCCAGTGAAATTCCTAATCCTAACACTGGCAGGACACAGTTTGGGGTTAATTCTGTGTTTACAAGCACAGATGAACCTAGAGAAAAAGAGTCTGTGCAGGGAAATTCTGAGGTTGAAAAGGTGACAAGAAAGTTCACCTGTTGCAGGCTGAATCAGTTCTAGAGAGCTGATCTAGTAAGAGCTGCAGGTCAGGGAAACTGAGTCATGACAGCCTAGAGTGGGGTAGTGAGACCCCAATCCCATGACAATCACACACTAAAAAACTCTACTACAATTGGTTTGCTCCATTCCTAAAGCACAAAAACAGTAACTTTAATTCAGCTTGCAGCAACATAATTCGAAACAGGAGTTCTCCTTCGGAAATCTACTGGGGTTCAGAGAGGTAAACACAAAAGTAATTTTTGCCCTCTCACAACCTACATATCCTCAGTTATACAGCATACATATTTATATTTATTTATTTATTTAATAGATTTCTATCCCGCCCCCTCCTGCAATGCAGCTCGGGGCGGCTGACAACACTAGTAAAAACAATTAAAACAGTTAAAATATAAATATAAAAACATCAATAAAACAGGGCTAAAAGACAGTAATAAATAAATACATGGGCGGGGGATTAAAAATCACCCCCCCCCACCCTCCCTCCCAAAGGCCTGGGCAAACAGCCAGGTCTTACAGTTCCGCCGAAATGTCAAAAGGCTTGGGGCCAGGCCATCATGAGGGTTACTTACCAGTAACTCCGTTCTTCGAGATAGCTCCCCATATTCTTGCTATTGAAACTCTTCCCTGCTCTGCAGGAGACTAGAACCTTGATTGCGTTAGCAGTTTCCAGGCAGAAAGCCTGGATTATTCTAGTAATTTAAAGAAGGCTCTCTCTCCCCCCTCCCATCATGTCATTTGTGGGGGCTCTTGATCGCATGAGACCAGGACTCTATAATAGGAAGGGAGAGGAGCCAACCCACCTCAGTTCCTTCCAACCACTTAACGCAGACAAACACAACCTCTAGATGTCAAAGGGAAGGGAAGGTCAGGCGGGTCGTGAGAATATGCGGAGCTCTCTCAAAGAACTGAGTTACTGGTAAGTAACCGTGATTTCTTCTTCGAGGTTCTCCGTGATTCTCAGGATTGGGATATTATTGGGCAGTATTATACACTTACCTCAGAAGGAGGGTGATGGAAAGAAGGTAGTCAGGAGCATAAGGACTGGAGCACTGCTCTCCCCACCGTTGCATCTGATCTGGCTGCCAAGTCCAGTGAGTAATGCTTTACGAAGGTGTGGACGGATGACCACGTGGCCAATTTACAGATGTCAATCAATGGTACATCCTGAACAATTGCCAGAGACGTTGTCACAGCACACAGACCATCTGGAACAGGAGTATTTGCTAGCTGGTAGCATTTCTGTATGAAGAAGAGGCTCCATTTGGAAATCCTCTGTGATGACACTTTAACGCCTGTTTGTTGTCCACCATAAGAGATTAATAATGCATCAGTTGCTCTGATAGATCTGATATGATGTCTATAAAAAGAGAGCGCCCTCTTTACATCAAGGGTATGTAGAACCCTGTCTGATGGACTGACATGAGGAACTGACATGAGGTTTAGGATAGAACACAGGTTAAGAATATAATTTGATTGACATGGAACACGACGTTAGGCACGGACAGGTCAGTCCCGAGATCTACTTTATCTTCATGAAAGACAAGATAAGGAGGGGAAGCCCTAAGTGGTGTGCCCTAAGTTCACTAACTCTGCATGCTGATGTGATTGTCACTAGAAAAGCTGTTTTAATAATGAGGTCATCCAGAGAAGTAGCAGCCATAAATTCAAAGGGTGGAGACATGAGCTTAGTGAGGACCAAGTTAAGGTCCCATTGAGGTTACAGACGGTGGGCTGGTAGAAAGGTATTTTTCAATCATTTCATAAATGGCTTTATGTACGCATGCGAGAAAAGGGATTTTCCCTGTTCTAGATGTAGAAATGCCAAGACTGTGGCAAATTGAAACTTAACAGAGGAAATGGAAAGATGGAGAAGGTATTGCAGAACGTGATCTTGAGTCACACTGTCTGAGGAAATATGTTCTCTCTCGCACCATTTGGAGTTGTACGAGTTTCTGGTACTCTGTTTTTTAGCGTTTAATATTATCTCAGCTACAGACGACGAGTCGTTCATTGTAACAGGAGCCAGGCGAAAATACGCAGTATGCAGAGGGTCATGATGGAGAATCAAGCCCTGGTGAGTAGACAGGAGACCTAGTCTCTCTGGCAGCAGGAATTTGTCCATTGCCCAGGTAAGTAGTGTCTGGAACCATATTTTTTTGTGGCCAATACGAGTGAGGAGAATCATGTGAGCTTGTTCTTTTTTCGTTCTGTGTATCACTCTGTGAAGTAGAGGAAAGAGTGGAAGCGCATACAAAAACTCCTGGTTCCACGATATGGTAAACACATCTGATATGGACCCCTTGAACTGACCAGCTCTGCTGCAGAATCTGGGCATTTTTGCATTGTCTGATGTGGCGAAGAGGTCTAGAGTTGGCGTGCCCCAGCATTAGAAAACATTACTGATGACCAACTGATGTATGCTCCACTCGTGGTGATCGGTGATGTTGTTGGAAATGCAAGGACTGTGAGATCATTGCATCCATTTGCCCAATGCAGAGTTTACAGAGAAGTGTGAGTAGTTAATCATCAATAAGCAGGCAGGAAGCATACTTAAGTTTAAGTAGCTTTATTAGGAAATACATGTAGGATAGGAAAGACCTACATCTATGCTAGGTCCTAAGACTAGGTGTGTTCAAGAGGGAGGAAGGAAGCTCTCTGGTCAATCTCCTCCCCCAGGAGATTTCTCATCTCTTTGTGTCTCAATCAGGTCCTGACAGGAGTAGGACAGATAGGATGGGGGAAGGGTTCCCTGATCTGTCTACTCCTGGTGTTTCTAGCGAACAAACAGGATGAGGTGCTATGGGGGGAATGCAACCAAAGGAATGTATTTCCAACACCCCTTCTCATCGTCCCGTGCACCGAATCATTTATGTGCACTGCTGACAATTCCCAATGCTTCTCGTAGCCTCTGGAAATTGTCTCTGGGTAGCCGTTTGGTCAGCACATCCGCTATCACTTCCTCTGTAGGACAATAAATCACTTCAACAAGTTCTTCTTCTTGCGCTTCTTGCACTGGTTGGCATTCTTTTGAATGTCTTGCCATGTTGAGGGCTCCTGTGGTTCCTCCACTTTTGCCGTGTAGGAGAGTCTCGCTGCTGGTACTCCTTTGTTGTGTCTTCCAGAACGTCTCACTTCTGGTTCTGGTTCAGCTTCAGTATTAGTGTTGGTGCCCCCTTCTGGTTCCAGTTCTGGTTCAGCTTCAGTATTAGTGTCGGTGCCCCCTTCTGGTTCCAGTTCTGGTTCTGCTTCAGTTTCAGTGTCAGCATCAGCATCTGTGTTAGTGTCAGTGCCCCCTTCTGGTTCAGGTTGATTGAACATGGTCAAATCAAGTGAAACTTCAGCTTCCTCTTTTATCTGCAGTTCTGCAGTCTTTTTCTGTCTTGATGAACTTGGCCTCATTAGGTCTGGCATTTGATCAGTGCTTTCCTTTTCATTTTCATCAAAATAGACCACACTGCTTATCTTCACATTTCCAGTGTCAGTGTCCATTACTCTGTATCCCTTGCATCCTTGTGCATAGCCAACAAGTATCCCTTCTTCACATCTGGTGTTAAGTTTGGTCCTTTTGGCCTTTGGGATATAAGCATAGGCTTTAGAGCCAAACACTCTAATGTGCCCCACACTGGGCTTGTTCCCATGCCATAGTTCATAAGGTGTTGCTTTTGCACCTTTGGTTGGGAGCCTGTTCTGCAGGTATGTGGCAGTCATTACTGCTTCCCCCCAGTATTTGTTTGGCAGATTCGCATCCAAAAGCATACATCTCGCCATCTCTATGAGAGAGCGATTTTTTCTTTCTGCTACTCCATTTTGTTCTGGTGTATGCGGGATGGTTGTCTGGTGTTCAATTCCTTTTTGCTTCAAAAATTCTTTCATCTGTTTTGAAACATATTCACCTCCATTATCTGACCTTAGGATCTGAGGTGATCTTCCAAACTTATTGCTGGCTCTTGCAACATATTCCTTAAATTTCTCCAGCACCTGACTTTTCTCTTTAATCAAGTAAGTGAACGTGAACTTGGAAAAATCATCTATGAAAGTCAATGCATACTGGTTTCCTGCAATTGTTTTTGTCTTCATAGGACCACAGATATCACTATGAATGAGCTGTAGGGGGTGCTGTGTGGCTTCCTCCTTGCTCTGATGAAAGGAGGGCCTAGTTCCCTTTCCTTTTACACAGCAAACACATCTCTCATCTTTAGTTGCACATGAGTTCATTTTAAAATGTTTAACTAGGTCTGGAAGTGCATGCAACACATCTGCATTTCTATGGCCCATCCTTCTGTGCCATTTGCTTTCACAGTTCTTATGTCTGCAATCTTTTGCAGCATTTGCATACTGATCCTGTTGCAAGCAATCTACCTTGAATAGGCCATTTGAATCCAGCATTCCTCGCATAAAAAGCTCCTTTTCCTTTGAAATTCTGCAATATTTCCCTTCAAAATGCACTGCAAAACCTTTCTGTACAGCATACTTGACACTTATAAAATTATGATCCAATTCTGGGACATATAGAGCTTCTTCAATGGTAACTTTCATTTCCTCACCGTTTCCCAGATGACATATGAGTTTAGCCCTGCCTCTTCCTTGACAATAAACTTTCTCTCCATTAGCCAATCTTATAGGAGTTCTATAAGTCCTATCCAGATCAATAAATCTGTCTTTGTCCTTTATAAGATTTTTAGTTGCTCCAGAATCAACAAAGAAATCATGTGAAGCAGTCTCACATTCTATTCCTTCCACATTTTTAAGTTGAGATGCTTTTTCCTCAACCAGGCTGAAAGCCCTATCATGGCTCCCTTTGTTCTTTGCAGAGAAGCTGGGAACTTCTTGCTTGGTGCATTGATATGCGAGATGCATGGTTTCCCCGCAATTGAAGCAACACTTAACTCTTGCAGATCCTTTTGAATTTGCAAAAGGCTTCTTGTTCTCAGCTGCCTTGCAGGCAAGCTGTGAGGAAAAGTTTGGCTGTTCATTAGTTTGAGCCATATTAAATTCCTCAAGTTTCTGAATAACAACATCCAAAGATAGGTTATCCTGCATTTCTATTATCTGACAGACTGTTTGAAAAGTTGTTGGTGGTAAAGAGTTCAGCAGAAATGCCACTATCAATTCATCTGGTAAATTCAGCTTTTGATTTTCCAGTCTCCTGACTAGTTCAAGCAGGCCATTAACATGAGCTGAAAAATCTTCACTCTCATCCATTCTCATATTACAAAGTCTTTTAAGCATTTGTATCTTTGATATATTTGACTTCCCTTGATACAGTCTCTGTAAAATTTCCCACATATCTTTTGCAGTTAACTTGTCATGTATGTACACATGTAAACGCTGACTCACCGACATTGAGATGATTGCCATAGCTTTGTCATTTTTCTCATCCCAGAGTTCTTGTGCTGCCCCTGCATCTGTAGGTCTGTTGGACTCCAGCATTTTCCTTAGGCCTTGTCCTCCCAGTGCCATCCTTGCATTATGACTCCAAGCTTCATAGTTTGTTGCTCCAGTGAGCCTCTCTGGAATGGAGACCTTCAGCATAGAATCCATGGTCACAGAGACTAAAATCTTTCTTTTCTTTTCTGCCTTTAAGATTAATGCTAGCACTCAATTTTACTCACTCTGCGCTGCCTTTTGGGTGTCTGGGCCCATAACCCTGTTGGAAATGCAAGGACTGTGAGATCATTGCATCCATTTGCCCAATGCAGAGTTTACAGAGGAGTGTGAGTAGCTAATCATCAATAAGCAGGCAGGAAGCATACTTAAGCTTAAGTAGCTTTATTAGGAAATACATGTAGGATAGGAAAGACCTACATCTATGCTAGGTCCTAAGACTAGGTGTGTTCAAGAGGGAGGAAGGAAGCTTTCTGAGACACAAAGAGATGAGAAATCTCCTGGGGGAGGAGATTGACCAATCAGGTCCTGACAGGAGATAGGATGGGGGAAGGGTTCCCTGATCTGTCTGTCTACTCCTGCTGTTTCTAGCAAACAAACAGGATGAGGTGCTTAGGGGGGGATGCAACCAAAGGAATGCATTCCCAACAGATGTTTCGACTTAGCTGGTCCACTACAGCATTGCCTTGACCGGCAAGGTGGATGGCTTGTATGGTGATCCCATGTTTTATGCACCATCTCCAAATCAGCTCTGTTTCTTTGGATAACTCTGTCGATCTCACGCCACCTTGCTTGTTTATATACCACATGGCCGTGGTGTTGTCCGTGGTGACAAGAACTGCAGTGTCTTGAAGATGAGTGACCAAGGCCCTGAGGGCCAGTCTTATGGCCCTGAGCTCCAGACGACTGATGTGGAAGTCCACTTCTTCCACAGTCCAAAGGGCATGGACTCTTAGGGCTTGCATATGCGCACCCCATCCAGTGAGATGCGCGTCTGTGGTCAATGTGGCCTCCGGTTGCAGAGGATGGAAGTCGAGGCCCCGAAGGACATGATCTGGGTTTGACCACCAAAGAGTGGAGTTGAGCACTCCTTGTGGTATTGTGAGTTTTTTGTTTAATGGATGTTGTTTAGGGATGTATACCTCCTTGAGCCACTGCTGGACGCATTCGCAGTCTGGTGTACGATGTAACGTTTGTTGTTGAAGCAAACAGGCCTTGCAGTCTCAGGAAAAAAACAGACCGATTGGGTAGGACACAGGGGTGGCTGGTGAGTTTTGATATTGGAGGGGCACTGGGATAGTAAGGCCGGGCCGGCAGGCCTGGGGCAGAGCCAGGGATACGGTAGGCGGAGCCAGGGATACTGTAGGTGCAGCCAGGGCATAACCCAGTCAGAAGCAAGGAGTTGCAGGGTTAACATTGGATGGACATTACATTACTTAATCCAGCAATTTCAGTTAGGCAGGTTATATTCACCTCTGTCAGGTTTAAAAGCAAGCAGATCACCAGACTAACAGTTACATCTCACGATTTCAAAATCTCAATTGAATCACGGGGCATTAAATACTAATTCCCCCTCGCCCTCTGCTGTGTGTTGGAAGGGGGGGGGGGTGTTAGAATTTAACACTCCACATCATCATGTGAACAAAACCAATATAAAAACCAGAAAACCACACAAACAAAACAAACCATTCCCACAAGCCCCTAAAGGCATCCCCGCCAGCCAAACACCTGTGCAAGCACACAGGCCTTTTTAAAAAAATATGGCCAATTTCAGGGATGCATTGCCACCAAATCAGACACATCCAGACCAGCATCCCTAGTAGTTTCACCAACAAACTGCCTGTTCAAGATCACAGACCCCTTTTTAAAAAACAGTTTGGCCCCTTTCGGGGCTGCATTCCCACCAAAGCAGGCCCCGAGTCCAACCAGCATCATCCCCGCCAGCCAAATGCCTGTCCTCACAAAGTACTTTCCAGCAACAGCAGGAAGTAGCAATGAAACAGCGAAGGGACCATTTAAAAAAAAAAAAAAAAAAAAGAGTAGCCACGACCAGTGGAACCACAAATTTACAAAATGGCCTCTCTACTCCTGTCTCTTATACACATCTAGATGTGTATAAGAGACAGGTGCAGGGAAATTCTGAGGTTGAAAAGGTGACAAGAAAGTTCACCTGTTGCAGGCTGAATCAGTTCTAGAGAGCTGATCTAGTAAGAGCTGCAGGTCAGGGAAACTGAGTCATGACAGCCTAGAGTGGGGTAGTGAGACCCCAATCCCATGACAATCACACACTAAAAANCCCCCCTGCCACTCACCCCCCCCTTCCCCAGTGTCTCCCAGGCTGCGGGCCTGGGATCATGGACCGGGGCGGGGGGAAGACTGGGGAATGGGGGGAGGGGTGTGCACATCCACCCTCCCCCCCCATTGCCCAGTCTCGCACACCCTCCCCCCTTTCATCCCAGGCCACCAGCCTCTGCTCCCCGACACCCCACCCCCCCACTCACACATTTACTTACAGTTGTTGGGGTCCCGGGCACTGGCTGCTGGCACCACTGTCTGACAGGCAGTTCACTGTTCAATGGAGGCGCTCGGCGGCGAGGTGTGCTGCGAAGCGCATGCTCAGCTCAGTCAAGCATGTGCACTGCAGCACCTCCCGCCGCCAAGCGCCTCCAATGAACGCCCAGGTGAGGCTTTACATTGAGCCCTATGGGCTCAATCCAAAGCTGCCGCTCAGGGTAATTTCATTTCCCTAGCGGTGCACTTGGTCTGAACGCTGAGCCGCCCGGCTCGCGTTCAGGCTAAGTTTCTCCCTTCTGGGACTCCAGGCAGCTAGCGCTCACTGCCTCTCTGTCTCTGCTGGTGGCCGCCTGAAATTGACATCAGAGCGCTGCGCCGGCAGAGACAGAGGCACAGAGCGCTCATTCAGAGCGCACGGCGTGCCCTGCTCCCGCTCTCCCTTGTCCCCAGTGCCACTGAC
Source organism: Sphenodon punctatus (assembly GCA_003113815.1). NCBI lineage: Eukaryota > Metazoa > Chordata > Lepidosauria > Sphenodontia > Sphenodontidae > Sphenodon > Sphenodon punctatus. The sequence goes on along the minus strand of QEPC01012495.1, from coordinate 1,641,561 downwards.
AGTAGCGTTAGTGAGCGCTACTGTCAGTGGCACCAGGGACGGGGCGAGCGGGGGCAGGGCACTGCCCCAGGCGCCCTCAGCCTAGGGCCGCCACTGGTAGGACACCGTCCTAGGTGGTTGAGCATACCAGTAATGTTCCAGAATATTTCCTTTGTCAAGAAAGCACATCCTTAAATGGTATCAAGGACAGCCCCTATGAACTGTAGAGTTCTTGAAGTGGTCAACTGTGATTTTGTGAAGTTGATTAAAAAACCCAGGCTATGGAGGGAGGAAATCGTAACTTCAATGTCCTGTTGCAGTTTGTCCCTGGACTGTGCTGCAAGCAACCAGTTGTTGAGATACGGGAACAATCAGACACTTTTTCTCCTTAAATGTGCAGCCACAAATGCAACGCATTTGGTAAAGACACTGCAGCTTGTTGCCAAACCAAATGGAAGTCCTGTATATTGTTCGTGGTTGTGACCTACAACAAAACTAAGATACTTTCTGTGAGAAGGACAGATAGAAATATGAAAGTAAGCATCTTTCAGATTAAGGGAGGCCAACCAGTCACACCGTTCAAAAGTCATAAGGATATACTGAAGAGGAGTCATGTGGAATTTTATGTTCCTAACAAATCTATTGAGTTCCCTGAGGTCTAAGATGGGGCTTAGACCACCATGTCTCTTTGGGACCAGAAAGTACCTCGAGTAAAAGTCTTCACCAATCTCATTAAAGGGAACTTCCTCTACTGCACCTTTTCGCAGTAGAGTTTCAATCTCACCAATGATCTCTGTCTTGTGAGGGATGCTCCTAAAGAGGGACTGGGTAGGGAGTTTTGGATTAGCGTTCCTTTCAAAATGAATTGCATATCCTTCTCTTGATTATTTCTTTGACCCACCTATCAGATGTTATATGGGCCCACTGATGGTAAAAGGTGGTCAACAGTCATAAAAGAAGGGAAGATCCTCCTCTCCTCCCTTGATCTAAGAGATGTTAAAACTGCGACTTGGTCGGTTGTCCCAAGGACGACGTGGAGGATTGCCTTCCCTTGCCGTTGAGTTTCATAAACCATTTCCTAAGATGCTGGTAGGAAGACTGAGGTCGGGTCTGCTGTGACTGGTTCCTTCTACTATTGTAGAAAGGATATGGATAAGGACTCCTGTTTCTTGGGTTACAGGATCCTGGCACCGAGTAGTACTTTCTTTTAATAGCCCTGACAAAACCTGCTGTCCTGGCTGTTTGACTGGTCTCTTATTTTTTTCAAGGTCTCATTCATCTGTGGATGCTACAAAAAGATCTTCAGTATCAAACAGCAGATTCTCAATTCTGGTTTTGTTTTCCAGTGCTAGAGCAGTTGACCTAAACCATGCGTGCCTCCTAAGGGTGATAGCAGAAGCAATACCCCCAATAGATCGGCTATATGCAATGCAGCTGAGAGTTGGAACTGTGCCAGCTGTTGACCCTCTTTCTGCAATACTAATGTCTGGTTTTGGTCTGTGGAGGTTGAGAGTTGGGACCACAACCAATGTTGGTACCCAGACATGGCAGCTAGATAGTTAGATGCCTTGAGGGTAAGGGTTTCAGATGGAAAAATCTTTCTGCCAAAGACATCCAATCTTCTACCCTCACAGTCAACTGGGGAAGTTTGTAGTCCTCCTGCCTTGGTCTTATGGGAGGCGGAAGTAATCACTAGTGAGTTTGGAACTGGGTGATAATGAAAGATTTTTGAACCCATTTGAGGGACAGCATATAATGAATCAGCTAGTTTATTATTCAGGACTGTAGATGACAGATGCTCCCAGACAGTAATGGACGGATCCATTAGTTGGTCAAACAATGGCAGCATAATCTGATGTTACCCCAAGGTTCTCACAGGAATTAGCTCCACCATGGGATCAGGGATCTCCGTAGGAAAGCTAAAGTTTTCTCACCAAAAAGTCACAACAGACAATTACTATGACTAAAATACTACCATTTATTGCCCTGCCAAACTGGCTTCGACGCTACTATAAAAGCACTACGGAAGCATGCAAAAAAGGTTATTGATTACAAAGATACATATTCTTGGAGAATATATCTCACACAGATATCACAGGTCCCAAAAAAGTTGTCCAGGGTCTGTGAAGGTCTTCCTGGGGAGGATAAGATGTTAGCTTGCTGCCATGTTGGACACTTGATAAGAATTAAAGAAAAAATAGTAAAAATATAAGATAGAAAACCTAAAGAAAAATATAAAACAAAATTTTCCAGAGGTTGAGGAGTGGCCCCTCAACAGGCAAGGAGCATGAAAGCTCCAAAAAGGGAGGGAAAAGACAAGAGAAGCGCGTGGGGAACTCTGCCCACAAGGTTGGGTAAAAGAATTGAAAAGAAACAGTTCCATCTGGGACCAATACAGTGCTTCCCTAAAGAAAAGTAAAAACTGGCAATTAGGGACAAAAATGTTGAGAAAAGTATGAATTGCCCTTTTCTTGGGCAAAAGGAGGAAAATCCCAACTGGGAACAAAGAAAAATAAAGGAAAGGTAGGAACTGCCCTTTTCTCGGGCAAAAGATTAGAAAATCCCAACTGGGAATTAAAATAGCTTTTAAAAGAGTAAAGAAAAAAAACAAAACAAAGCAAAAATAATTAACTTTTAGGGCAAAAGAGAAATTTGAACAAAAATGGCTTTGAAAGAGTGAAAAATGAGAAAAATGAAATAAAAGAAATAAAATTAAAATACAACAAAAGAGAAAATTAAAAGCTTAATAACTTTAAAAATTGAAAAGAAAAGGCTTAGGAAAAGAAAGGACTTAGAAAAGACATAAAAGTAAAAAGATTAAAGCAAAAACATTTTTAAAGTCCGTTCAGGACTATTTAGGCCTTTCAGCAAGTCTCCACAGCAAGTAAGATCTTCCTCCAATGTCAACAATATTTATTTTATTTATTTATTTGTTCACATTTATACCCTGCCCCTCTTGAAACAGCTTGCCAGTCTTATAGGATTTCTGAAAGTCTTGTAATATGGTTACCCGATGTTCCTCCAATCATAGGCAAAAAAGGTCAGGGGTCCACCAATCAGAATGAAGTTTGCCTCTTGCCAAGTGATGACGCTAAAGAAAGATGTTTTTGGTTTCCATGTCTCCACAGCCATATCTTCTTCTTGGTTATTTTGATTTCACCTCTCCTTACTTCTATGAACCAAGACCATGGTAACCTTTTACCAGTCCTGATCTTTGTCCCACTTCAATAGAGTCTATTAGCCCAATAGAGCTCTATGAAACCCAATGGAGTCTATTAGCTTTACTGAAGTTTTATTAAATTCTATTAATTCTACATAATTTCATATAGGGATTCTTTTCAGGAATTTGTTGAACAACAGATGCTATATCTGCCTTGGTTCTACTCTAGAAAGATATTTCTAGAGCAACACTGATTTATAAGACTGTGGGTATTTTCGGGGCTCAATTCGCCCCACCACAGAAACACCCTACTGATTACCCACCAGGGCCAACACGTAACGGCCAACAGATGTGTTGGCCGCTCCCGGCGAGGAATCCGGGGTGTGTGTGTGTGCGCGGCCCAACATGCAGCCGCACAGCCCTGCCCCCCACTATGCTCCCCCAGCAGCCCTCCCTCCCGCAGACAGGCAAGCGCTGTGGCCAATACAGCCGCTGTGCCCGCCCGCCCCCGGGAAATTGACCATGGCCCGGAATCAGCAGCAAGCACAGCCGCCAATTCCAGGCCATGGTCAGCGGCCAGACGTGACGTTGACACGCTCAACCACGGGGAATTCCCCGTGGTTGAGCATGTCAATGTCACGTCTGTTCAGTGTTATGCCGGGTGGTCACCCCCGTGAATCACAGGGGGAAACACATTCAACACGCAAACGGAGATGGTCCGGGCAGGACCTCTGTTTGCGTGTTGAATGTGATTCCTCCCCGTGATGCACGGGGGTGAACATATGGCGGGGAGCGTCCGTTCCCCCCAACAGACGTTACGGGATCACGTTCACCATATGAGGATTCACCGTGGTTGAGTGTGATTTTGTAACATCTGAAAATACCCATTTTCTCATTAAGACACAATTCAAAGGAACAATTACTTATTCCTCTGATTGGAGTAGTTCGGTATAATTTGAAGCCAAACTTTACGTTGAAATAAACTTTAGTTCACTAATTAAATACGTTATTCTTAATGTCTTTAGTCTCTAATTTCTCCCCTAGATTTCCTAATTTATACAGAATTCTTTCATTAAAATACCTTAAGACAATTTGGAATTTACATTGGGAAATATGTTGATTAATACTCCTCCAATCGACAGCCTTAAAAACCCTTATTTAGCTTAAAAATTAAACTTATTTTAGCATTTGAGATATGATTGAAACAATAAAACACTAGGGATGGGAGAACAAAATGCAGTTCGGATGTTCGGTCTGAAACCCGAGTTCGGGTTCGATGGTTTGGTTCAGTCGAGGTCGGGTTGGCCGAACAGTCAAAAACAGCAAGACCGAAACCTTTTTTTTTTTTTGTCCTGACAAGATGTTTTTCCTGCCCCCGAATTCATCCAAACTAATCAGAACACGACCAAACTCTTCAGTAATTGAAGAGTTCGGTTCAGATGTTCGGTTCGGACGTCCAAACAGACTGAGTTCGGTCCAAACGCCGAACATCCGAACCGTGTTCGCCCATCCCTGTAAAACACCTTTTCCATGCGGTGGCAGTGTTTCTCTATGATCAATATTACTGCTTCATTATTAGTTGAAAACATGTTTTTAACTCCTTTAATGTTACGAGAAACTGTTTTGACCCAAACTTGCAAGACAACCTTGGGTCCCAGAAACAAACATACCAGTTTCTTCAAATTCCTTTGTGAAACAGAAAACAAACAAGGCTACTAAGAGTAACTTTTGCTATGAAAAAAATATAATAATGATCATAAAAATAAAATCAACCATAAACATATATAATGTTCCCATCCCAATCAATGCAATGATCACAGCCCGATGCACTTTGGGAAGTTTCCCTTCTTCAGGGGTGCAATTAAAATCTGAAATATACCAACGATAAAGAGAGGTAGGTGCTGTAGGTGTAGTTTCCTTTTTTGATTCAGCATAAGATTAGCTGAAGAGTTCAACAATTTTGAGCATTATTTCATTCAGCATTTTCCCTCCCCCTCCCCCCCTTTTCTTTTTTATCCTTCATTTTGAGGTTGTTAGAGATCTGCAAGATTTATACATTTTGTGAAGTGGTTGTTCACAGGCTCTCTTCTACTTTTGAGAGGTATGTTCCGCATTATTTTTTAGAATTCCAGTATGTGTACCACAGTTCACACCTAATATAAAAACATGGAAACTATATGGAAACAATCATGATGTAGTCCTATTGAAATGGTAGGCTAATATTTTGGTGAGTCAACTTGTTGGAGGTCAGACTATTTTTTGTTAGCTGTAAGATATTTCCAGTGGCTATATTACTATAGAAGTTTCAGCGATATATTTTCAAAGGGTTAGGCTATTTCCTTCATTCAAGACGGTTACATATGGGGAATTTTGTTTATTAGTTTATTATAATATATTGATGATTATATCCTTGATTTAGGATCACAAAAGAAAATATGCGTTGATCTCTGCAAGAGCTTATTGCCATTGAGAGCAGGCTATAGAAGGATTTTTTTTCCTTTATGAATTTTTAAAGTCAAAGGAGTTAATGTTTTGTCAGGTTGGTTGTCTTTCGTTCTCAAAAAATATTCTTGCACATTTCTGTAATCATACTTGTATTTGTTTGTATATACTATTATTTTCTTTTGTTATTGGTATATTTCAGATTTTAATTGCACTCCTGAAGAACGGAAATTTTCCAAAGCGCATCAGGCTGTGATCTTTGTTGCATTGACTGGGAACATTATATAGGTTTACGGTTGGTTTTATTTGTATAATCATTATTGTTATTGTATTTTTATAGTAAAACATTTTTAGTAGCCTTGTTTTTTTCTGTTTGCCTTTCTTGGCTACATTGTATTCCCTTGTTTTCTTTGTTCTAATTCCTCTGTGCCAATTATTCTAAAAGTCAGACTAAAAAGCAAACTGCTTTCTAGGCCAAATTAAAATGCCTATGGTCCTTGTCTCCCCAATAAAACAGACCCCAACTTAAAGACTGCTATTGCTTAAAACCCAGTTTACACTAAAATCATCACACTATTAATGATATTTTGATATCCCCACGTAATATCAATGGAAACGCATTACAGTTGAAAAGTAGACAATTCAAAGTCACATTATTAACAACATTAAACTTTAACAGAAGTTCACCATTTGAATAAAGACAAGTATATTAATAAAATGCAATTTCAATGGATGGGGAACAGATCTCAAAAGTTTATGCTGAAGAGATGAAGAAACCAACATAAGCAAGTAAATTCCTTTTAAAACAACAAACTATAATCAAATGGCCAGTAATAAATAACAGTAAGTTATTATTAAAGAGCAAGTAATCAATAATGAACCATAAATACATATTATATACAAACAGGTGAACAAAGCCATATTAGAAACCAGTGTCTATATTGTGAAATACCGCTAGAGGATCCCATGTTGCTGTCATGACTTCTTCTAACCACTTCTAACATCTTCTAACAACTATATTATTTACTGCATATTTTCTGTGCCCAAACTAATGAAGTCAAAACAAGATTGTATAGTGCTAAATAGGGGTGGGAATTTCGGTTCCCTCGGTATCCGATACTGCTGGTATTTTACTGCATCTACAGCATCGGATGAATCCGGTAATTGGGGTACTGGTAACCCGTGACGGATTTTTTTTTACATTGCGGCCATTGAAATGAATGGCTGCAACGTAAAAGAAACAAAAAAAGAAAAAGAAAAAACTTTCCCTCCCCCATCCAGGCTGCGCAGG
>QEPC01012495.1:1606238-1634618 GCA_003113815.1 Sphenodon punctatus | reverse complement strand
GGGGGGGGGGGGGGGGGGGGGGAGGAGACACACACCCCTCCCAACCTGCCCAGCCTGGATTTAAAAAATAAATGTTTTTACCCTAAGTCCCTGCTAGTGCGGGCTCTGGGCCGCTGCTGTGCCACCGCCGGCGACCCAGAGCCCGCACCAGCAGGTACTAGGATGATCCCTGGGGTGGGGGGTGGTTTAACACACACCCCTCCCCAGGGATTGCCCTACCCCCCCCCCCAGGGATCGCCTACCTTACTTGCGCTCTGGGCGGTGGCGGCGGCTGCAGCATGGCGGTCCGGCAGCTTCAGCACTGGCTGGTTTCAGCGCTTTACTAGGCCTTCTGGGGGGCCTAGTGAAGCGCTGAAGCCAGCCACCGCTGAAGCCGCCGGACTGCCATGCTGCAGCCACTGCTGCCCGGAGCACAAGTAAGGTAGGCGATCCCTGGGTGGGGGGGTGTAGGGCGATACTTTCCCAATACTTTCCTACACAGTCTGGGCCCCTCATACCTCGGGGACCGCCTCACCCTCCACATCTCAGAGCGATCCCTGCGATCCACCAGGGGCGCCTTCCTGGAGGTCCCCCGTTTTAAGCGAGGGGCCACAACGGAAAGGGCATTTTCAGTGGCCGGGCCGCGACTCTGGAATTCCTTCCCGGAGGAAGCTCGCCTGGCCCCGGGTCTGCTGGTGTTCCGCCGAGCCTGCAAGAGCTGTCTGTTCGCCCAGGCCTTCGGAGGGGAGGGTGGAGTGGGGGTGGGGGGGTTGGATTTTAAGGATGTTAAAGTAATGGGGGGTTGTTTTAAAATGTGTTAAAACGAATACATTTTATTATTATTGTTTGTTTTTATCTGTTGTAAGCCACCCTGAGATGCCGCAGACATGAGGGGGTGGCTAATAAATATGACAAAATAAATAAATAAATAAACAAACAAACCAAACAAACAGAGGTCTCTATATGAGAGAGAGAATAAGACTGCTCTCTGTACCTTATGGTTCCACCCATGCAACTGGTTCCAGAGGGAGCTGTGGCTGGCGTGCAGAGGAGTGATGAGACTCCGTCTCAGAGATAGTCTCTGTAACACTGCATTTGAGTCCAGCTCTGAGCACATCATTGACTGTCAAATGCTCAGAAGGGGGATCTCTCTTTTTTTTTTGGCTGCCTCAGGTGCTCCTCCTCTAGGAACTGTCACCTGGTTCAGGAGGCTGAAGGTACTGGCTTGTGCACCCTGGGTAGGAGTGTCTACCGGCTTGATAGCAGAGCCACCTGAAAGATCTGCTGCGGCTGTCTCCATCAGTGCTGATGACCCCAAGGGGTTCATGGTGAGTCGGTGTGTCCCGTGGGGATCAAAGAAAATCCTGACAGGACCTTCAACGCCTCCTCTAAGACTCTCCTGGTTAGGATTTCTTTGAGAAGTAGTGACCTATTATTTCTGGCCCTAAAAGATAAGGCAGCACGCACCTGGGAAGAGCGTGTGTCATGAGCCTCTCTGAGGCTGAACATGCTGGTTGCTAACAGAGAGCGGAGCAGGACAAGAACTACAGCGCTTGAAACCCGGCTTCTTGGGCATAGTCTCTCCCCCTCATAGGGCAGCTAAGTGGGAGGAGCCCACATGGACACCCCCTTTCCCACCCCTTGCGGGGGCCAAGATCAGGGTTCTTTTCAGAGAATTCTTCTCTGAAATAAAATAAGAAATGATCTCCAGAAACTGTCTTATTAATTATTATTATTATTATTAACTAACGTGTGCTGACAAGTGAAAGGTTGTTCCGATCGCAATAGCGGTTGGAAGGAACTGAGGTGGGTTGGCTCCTCCCCCCTCCTGTTATGGAGTCCTGGTCTTGCACGATCAAGAGTCCACACAAATGACAGGATTGGGGGGGTGGGGGGGGAAGAGGGAAAGTCCTCTTTAGATTTTTAGAATAATCTAGACTTTCTGTCTGGAGTCCCAATAGTAAGAATATGCAGAAATCCTCAAACAACAACTACAAAAGGACTTGCCATAAGCTTGAGGACAGATTTCATAAGTTTTTACATTTATCTTTCAATTCATTAAATTACTCCTATTTCTACATATAAAATCATTCCCAAAATTAAACCCCATTTGGGGCATAAAACTACTTGACTATGACCCTTCCCATTTTTATTTTTGGGAATTAAAAATCCAAGCCTCATGTACAGTAGTATTTTGGGGGAAATACTGTATAATTGTATTTGAACATCTCAAGTGAAAGGATTTTTGTCCCAATGAGAGAGGTAGCTGGATACGGGTTTGTATCCACATTTGCAGATGGGTATGATCCCACTTTGATTCATGACCCATAATTTGCGAACCTCATTACTGCCACTAAGTAACAAGCAAGCAAATTTATTCAGTCACATTTTACCACCTTAAATAGCGAAGAGTCAAATAAACTCCCAAATTTGAGATTTATCAAAAATTATCCACTTAAACCATTATCTACATTCTAGCTGCTCTAAACCAGTTTAGAGAGTAAGTGTATCCTAATGGGTAGAGTGCTGGTCTTGCCCAAGGTCTTCCAGTAAGTTCATGGCTAAGTCACTATCTCTCAGCCTCAGTTCCCCATCTGTAAAATGGGAATATTAATGGCCTATCTCGTTGTTGCGAGGGGGAACTAGGACAAAATTGTTAAGCACTATATAAAATATATATTTAATTATTAGTATTATTATTTGGGGGGGGGGTGGGGGAAGAGGAAACTAATAACTTTCCCTGAAACTTCCTGCATAAGAAAACCAGTGCTGTGTTACCTCTTCTCTGATTACAACTTGTCTTTGAAGCCCAGTTCAGTCTAAGGCTTTGATAATTGGTGTCTTCATCACAAACCAGAGTTCTAGTCAAGCAGAAATCGATGACTGCAATTAAAAAAAAAAAAAGTCAGGAATCACGTGACAAAAGAGAACTGGGTCCTTACCTTGGGAACTCTCTTTCTATCCTGGACACCTGGCAGTCTTCCTTTGGGGGTGTTCTCCAATCCACCAGCAGGAGACAGAAACAGCATTTTTTCTGGCACATGCATGGTAGGACAATCTCCCTCGCTTCGCCAGGGAGTCCAAAAGCTGACAGACCATCTGGATAAATATACTGCTCAATTCCAACAACATATTAAGCCAATTTCAAATCAATCAAACTATAAAAGGCATACGTTGGCCTCTCCTAAAAACCTTGCATAACAACGCCCTCTCTTACTGAGGGATAGAACCAGTTTGTTCTTAAACACGGATACAGTCCACAATACCCTCCTCAGGCAGTTGTCCATGATCTGTTTGTACTGAGTGTGAGTCAGAGAACTGTCAGGTGTCCAAGATAGAAAGAGAATTCCCAAGGTAAGGACCCAATTCTCTTTTCTCCTCCTGGACATCTGACAGTCCTCCTTTGGGCACGTACCAAACCAGTACTGAAACCTTGTATCACAGGAGGGTGCAAACACAGTACTAACCCACGACTGCCTGCAACACCCTTCTCCCAAAAGCAGCATCCACTGATTGAAAGGTGTGTAGTTTGTAATGTCTTATCAAAATGTGCAATGAGGCCCAGGTGGCTGCCTTGCACACTTCCTCGTACGAGGCCCTAGCTCTAAAAACAGTTGAAATCTCTGCCCCACACACCGAACACAAACTGCCCCTCAAACAAAAGTCCATATGTTCACTGGCAGAGCCCTGCCTTTCACTGTGTAAGCTTCAGCAATGCACTGAATGACCCACATAGAGATGACCATTTTTGATGCCTTTTGCCCCTTGTATCCCATCTTTATATTAATTTATTATTATTATTAATTATTATTATTATAAGCTTTTATATATCACCAGCGATCTACCTGGTGCTTTACAGAGAATAAGAGACACGGTCCCTGAACCTGAGCTTACCAAGGCACATGACTGTCTGAAGGAAGAAGTTCTTTTAAGGTAAACTTTCAGAGCCCTCCTGACATCTAGACAACACCACTGCACCTCTTTCGGATGGCTAGGGAAAGGACACAAGCAAGCAAGAACCAACTCTTGTGAATGATGGAACACAGAGTTTACCTTTGTAACAAAGGCCTGGTCTTAACTAAGGACCACCGCTTCATTTTGGAAGATACCAAAGTTATGCTCCTAGCAGCTGCAGCTCCCCCTTCAGGACGTTTGGGGCAGTGCCCCCCAAAGCACTGCGGGGGCCACCGCCGCGGCAAAACTGTTTTAAAAACAAAACAAAACCCCGCGCTGCCACTTATGACAGCTACAGCAGCCTCTGAGCTGCTGCAGAGGCTGCTGTAGCTGTCACTTAACTTGTTCTCCCTTCGGGGACCCACCCACTCCGCTGGGAGAAGGAGTGGGTCCCCGAAGGGACAAAAAGGCTCAGCTGGTCAGCCGCCCAAAGCATTTTCCTATGGAAAACACGATTGGGGCGGCTGAACTCCTCTGTCCACAGCACACATGGGACGTGCTGTGGAGGGAGGGGAAAAGCCTTTCCATTGCACTCAATGGGCGCAATGGAAGAGCTCGCCAGGGCGGTCGGGCTGACAGCCCTGGCGAGATAGCTTGACTCGGGGGACTGAGGAAGGGAGGAAGCGCGCTTACATGATTCCTCCCTGCCTCAGTCAGTTCCCCGAGAGTCTCAGTGCGCCTGCGCGCTTGTTCCCACTCCCGCTCCCTCCCGAAGGAGCAGTCAGAAGCGGAGAAGAGCAGCCTGCAGGTAAGCACTGACTGATCCCTCCCCCCTGTCTGCATCCACCCCCCAGGCACTGAGCCTGTTTTCCCCCACACCCCACACCTTCCCCACCACCACCCCGCACCCACCACCACCCTGCATCCCACCCCTATGCTGTTCCCCACCCCTAGGCTGTTTTGATCTTAGAAGTTAGGTGTGTTCACAATGCTGGAATTTTGTGCTTTATACATTATTTATTTTAAGCTTGATGTTTATGTAGACTGTTTTCTTCCATCCGATGTTAACCCTGGGAACTCCTTGCTGCTGTGTTGTGCCAGTGTTTTCTGTTTCCCCCTGTGTTTGGGGTTTATATATTATTTATTTTAAGCTTGATGTGCATGTAGACTGTGTTTTCTTCCATCCGATGTTAACCCTGGGAACTCCTTGCTGCTGTGTTGTGCCAGTGTTTTCTGTTTCCCCCTGTGTTTGGGGTTTATACATTATTTATTTTAAGCTTGATGTTTATGTAGACTGTTTTCTTCCATCCGATGTTAACCCTGGGAACTCCTTGCTGCTGTGTTGTGCCAGTGTTTTCTGTGTTTCCCTGTGTTTGGGGTTTATACATTATTTATTTTAAGCTTGATGTGCATGTTTTCTTCCATCCGATGTTAACCCTGGGAACTCCTTGCTGCTGGGTTCTGTCATGCCACTGGCCTACCATTGCCCTGGCTCCACCCACCGGCTCGCCGGCCCACCAGTGGGCCAAACGGCCTTACTGCCCCTCCAAACTAAAAACCCACCAGCCACCCCTGGCTCCTAGTTCAGACATTCATCTGGCCTAGGTGACTGCTACCAAAAAAGCAACCTTTAAGGACAAAAAATAAAGGAAAATGTTCTTAAGGGGCTCAAACCCCCAGTACTAGGTTTAGGTTCCATGAAGGATATCTGTGGATCACAGAGGGAGACAGCGCCTTTGCTGCTGTAAGGAAGCGACAAATATGCTGATGTCTGGAAACCTTCAGCCCGCTGGATGCAAAGGTAATTCAATCGATGCCAGAAACCATAAATCCTACAGGCAGACCCTTTCCTGGAAGCCATGAGAGTTTTGAGGACTGCATCAGAGTAGCCCATTTTCTTTAGGGCTTGGCACTCAATTTCCATGCCATCAATTTGATGAGGTCCAACCCCTTGTAAAGGATTGGACCCTGACTCAATAGATTTGGAATTTTTGGCAGCCTCAGAGGTTCTGCTAAGCTTTGTTCTATTAGGTCTGAAAACCAGAGTCTCCTCAGCCAAAATGGAGTTACCACGATTGCTATCGCCTGCTCTCTTCATAGCTTTTCCAGCATTTTCCCTGTGGCAGAAGCTGTTAGGAACAGCCCTGCCTTTCCATGTGACCTTCAAAGACACTCTGGTTTCCAGGTTGACTAGGCCTGGTTTCGCAACCGGCCGCATGGCAGGATTTTGCAATACCGGGGGCAGGGGCCTACAGCCAGCATGGCTGGGAGGATCTCTCTCTGACTGGAGTAGGTACAGCCAGGTAACCTCCCAAGGACCAATCACAAAAGAGGGATAGGGGGCTTTTAAAAAGACCAAAGCCACACCTCTGTAGGGCAGTCTTCCACTTTACATCTGTTTGCTCTCCTATACTTACACTTTGCTATGGACTTGACTGGAACTCTATGGAGCTGAAGGAATGGCTCCTGACCTGTTTGAACTAAACTGAACCTAAGGACTGAACCCCTTTGCTGCAAGGCAAAGGTGCACCTAAAGCTGTGAGTAATTGAATGTTACATCGGAGGGATCAGTTTAGGCTAGATGCTACAAAAAAGGCCCTCGAGCCTAACTGTGTTCTGATCAGTTGCTTTTGCACAAGGATTCAAAGTACCTCACATGTTTGTAACCTGTGATGCTTAGTTTAAAATACCAATAAAGCAATATTCCTTTTTCTGATCTAAAAGATCTGTCTGCGTGTGTGTTAGCGTAAGCGCCTCTGTGTGCTCCGGTGGCAGTAATTGGGAACTGTTTTATCCTGGCTTAAGGACCTGTCCAACTAAGTAAAAGATAGAGGACTCATTCTCCCAGAGGGGTGAGACTCACAGTCGAAGTAATCTCTGGGTGGTGGCAGCAGAAAAGTACCAGATAATAGGTGGGTAACGGGGTGCCGGGAGGCTGGGGTTCAAGAGTGGAAACCCCAGTGGGCTCTGTTACGCCACACTCCCTATGAGGAGGAACGGGGGGGGGGCAGGAGGGGAGAAGGCATACAATAGTGTCTTTGGCCCTGTCTGATCGTGTCGGTGGCCACTGCTTCCTTGTGTCTGCACCTCGACATGAAGACTGGCACCTGTTGGTTTCCTGGTGTTGCAAAGAGATCTATGTGAGGCACACCAAATTGTTGCATTATCAGCAGGAAGGCTTCCTTGCAGAGTGTCCGTTCTCCCAGACCTAGCTGGCGTCAACTGAGCCAGTCTGCGGTCACATTGTCTGAACCTTTTATGTGGAGGGCTTTCAGGGATTGAATGTGAACTCCACCCACGCAAGTAGTCTCGATGCTTCCGTGTGGAGCTTTGGGCATTTGGATCCCCCCTGATTGTTCACATAAGCTTTCGCGGTTGTGTTCTGTGTAGAGCAGGTGAGCTCAACTTGACTCATCTCAAGGGTATTTGGTTTAGGTCCAACACTGGGCCACATGTGGCCCCACCCCTAATTTGCATGTCCCTGCCCCTAATTTGCATGGCCCCCAGGGCAAACCCAGGGTGAACCCACAGCAAACAAAGCAAAACCCCTATTTAAATGGCAATGGGGGAAAAGGAGAGAGAGATCCTTTCACAAAAGGGGAGAAGTTGGCACCTTCGATTGCCTTAGATTGTCTCATGCACAAAAAGTCAGAAACAGGCAACAGGAGGCTGAGCAGTCCCTGCTCCTGCGTACAATGCCCGGTCAGTTCACAGCCAGGGGAGCAAAACGAGGGCGGGCATAGAGGACAACTCCTTTGGTGGGTCCACCAGCAGACCTCTCCTTAATTTCCCCTCTCACAATCAGTCATAGGGGCCAAAATTAAAGGAACAGATTCCCTTCTGAGGAAGTGCTGTCCTCCTCACTTTGGGCTGTTGTCACTCCAGCTCCCAAACACTCTGGAAACTTGGAGCCCAGCCTGAGAAGCAGGTGCCAGCACTCTGCTCCTGGATCTCTCACACCCTGTTCCCATCCCCATCTGGGCACTTCCTGCCTAGTACCTGCAGCACACCAACAAGGCAGGACCCTCCAGAGGCACAAGGCGAGAAGGAAGCACCTAGCAGCTGCTGCCACTGCCTGGGTCAGTCTGGATGCGGGCACTCTCGGAGCTTTTTCTGCTTCCCGCCTCCCCCCACAGCCCACCTCCCCCACTGCGCTGAGAGCGCCCACATACAGGCCGACTCGGGCAGCAACAGCAGCGGGAGCTGCTGCTGGCACCACCCGCCGGTGCAGGCAAAAGCCACCACGTGCCACACAGAATGAACAGAGGCCTGTTTGAAAGCGGGCCTCACAAAATGTATTGACAGGCCACATACGGCCCCCAGGCCGTATGTCGTGCAGCCCTGGTGTAGAGCAACAAGTGCCACCCATGAATCTGGCTCTCAAAGTGTTACAGAGCCAGCCTCACTGGCCTTTTTCAAAATGGGCCACGGTGGGTGGGGGGGATGGGTGTCACCCATCTCCACCCACCTCCACGCATGGAGCAACTAGCATTGGAGCCCGTTGTTCCGTGCGTGGATGATGGGTGGAGTGCGGGAGAGCGCACGCACCCACCGCAGGCACAGTTCCTACAGGCGCCCACCACACGTGTGCGATGGGGGAGGGGGGGATGCCCGTGTGAAAAGGCCCAGAGTTTTCAGCTTCAAGTAGTTTATGCTCTGTTGACTGTCCTTCTCTGACCATAGGTCTTGAACAGTGTTGTTGCCCATGTGGGTCAACCTGTCTTGCATCTGTTACTATGGTGCTTTGGGTCAGTTCTGTTAGCGAAACCCCTTGTGTGAACCTGTGCCAATGTAACCACCAAGCCAGGGCCATTTTTACCTTGTGCAGAACTGGCACCCATGGATTCATTCCTGTGGAAATCTCCCTCTACATAGGGTCTCAGCAGTAGTTGCAGGGGGCGTAGGTGAAATCGCGCCCATTGAAGTTGTTGAGTGCAGAACACTAACAGGCTCAGGAGGCTGGTCAGGGTCTTTAATCTCATTTGGTTGGTCTCTCTCAGAGCCGGTACCAGAGACCGTATCTTTTCCTGCCTCCTGGACACAAGACAGACCACATCTAAGTGGATATCCAGGATGACCCCTAAGTGTTGCAGTCATTGCACCGGATTTAGTTGGCTCTTTTGCCAGTCTATTATGAAGCCGTGGAGTTCTAGGTACTCCACAGTTCTGTTCAGGTCTTTCAGGGTCTTTTCCTTGGATGCAGACCTGATTAGTAGGTCGTCCAGGTATGGGTGGATGTCTATCCCCTCGAGTCTCAAGTTGGCTATTAGGGGGATCAGCACCTTCTTGAATGTCTGTGGGGATGATGCTAGGCCAAATGGTAGGGCCCAGTATTGCCAATGCTTCTTTGCGTACGCGAAGCCGCCCCGAGCTGCTCTGTGAGCAGGAGGGTGGGGGGTAGAAATATAATGAAATAAATAAATACATTCTCTGTGTGCCTGCTGTATTGGTACGTGCAGGTATGCTTCTTTTAGGTCCAGGGATGTCAGTCAATCTCCCTGGGATACATTTTGGCAAATTGTCTTTAGGATCTCCATGCAAAATGTTTTGGTTCTCACCTCTGTTCAGACGTTTCACATCAAGGACTGCCCTCCATTCTCTGGATTTCTTTGGGACCAGGAATAGAATGAAGTAGAGCCCCTGTTCTTGTTCCCCTGGTGGATCTGGTTCTATCAATCCTATTACCTAGAGCCTTACAATTTCTGCCAGCATGGCCTGATGTCTGACCTGCCTTGAAAAAGTAGGAGAGGTTATAAAAAAAATTGAAGGGTGCCTTCTTAGCTCTATAGGGTACCCTTGTTCTAGAACTTCCAGGGTCCAGGTGCCAAGAGGTCGAATTTGCGCATATTGGAAAGAATCCTTGGATTCTGCCCTCTATCCCTGAGGTGGTCACTTGGTAGTCAGGAGTCCTGTTTAGGATGACCGAGGGTCCCCAACTTCATCTTGTTGGGGTTGGGAAACTTTCACTACCATTCCATTTAGGCTTAAATTTCTGCGCCCCAGACTCACTTGGGTGATTGTATCCCCTTCGAAAGGCAGCAGAGGTTCCTGCATATCTGTATGGGGGACGAAAACTTTTCTTTTTGGCCCCAAACTGTTGAAGGGTCTTTCATTTAGCTTTGTCAGTAGCATCTGCCAGGACTTTACCAGGGTCACAAGCTTTTTGGCACATGCCTCGATAAGGACCTGTTCAGTAGGTTTTTAGCCACCAAGTTCCTGTTCCAGGACCTGAGCCACAGGCGCAGCCTAGCCGTTACACTAGCGGCCACCAACTTATAAGGGCCCTGGCTACATAGGAGGTGACAGCAGCCATACATAGTACAGTGGAAGAAGCCTCGAAATCTCACCTCAGGGCAAATTCAATGCCTTTATTCATGGTGTCTTTTGGAAGGCAGTCTCCCTCTGTGGGAAAGACTTGTTAGAGATGCTGCTGAAGCATCCACCTTAGGCATTTGGAACAAGGATTCTTTGTGCCTGGAAAAGGGATATAATGCATCTTGTGTCTTGTTCATTCTAAGGGCTCTCCCTGGCTGCTTCCACTCAGATTATCAGCTTCTCAAAGGCTTTATCAAGTGGGATGCCTTTGTCCCTTCCATGTACTTTGGGGATGTGAGCTCTAGGTTTATCCTCCTGAGGAATCACCTTTATTTACTTTCTCTTTCAGCGGAAGAGTTTTTATAACTTGTCTCATGAGCTCATCCGTATATTGTATAGGGAATTCCCTCCTTTAGTTAGTGGACAGAGAAAAGGCCTGAGTCTCTGAAATCTGGCCTTCCTCCAGAGCAGATCCTGAGTCCCCTGAGATTCCCTTCCTGAGAAATCTCTGATGAGAGGACATTTTTTATTTTCAATGCAGCCTTTGTTTTGGGCTGGGACTGGTCCTCATAGAGAGAGGCATCACACACCCCAACTGCTCATTCTTCCTCTATTTTCTCTGAGCTACTGTCCTCCTCAGAGAGAGAGACCTCATCTGGGGAGTCTAGTAGTTTTGAGCAGGTGGGCTTTTGCTGGCTGCTTGCCTTTTCCCACCTTTTTAAGCTCTGGCCTTGCCCGCAGCTTTTCTGGATGAGCCGGCTGATGAGGGGGGGACCTTTTGTGTTTTTCTTTGGGGCACCCCCTACCCTCTTGGCACAACCAGTTAAATGGCGGACATGCTCGTACCCAGGGTTTCATTTAAATTCTGGATGGCTGTCTGGAGGAAGCTTACTTGTTCCTCCTCCACAGCGTCTTCCAGTTCCCTGGGTTGATCAACAGGAGCGCAGGGTTTTGCTAGTGTCATCTTGTCCCGCAGCCAGTCCCCGAGCCAAAGCATGGGGTCCAGCTGAACACTGGCTGCTTGCCCCAGACCTCCGGGCATTAACGCCGAGGTGGGGTTGGGGCAGCGGCATGGGAAGAGCCTGCTCCGCAGCCTGCGAAATTTTGTGGAGCCTTGTTAAATGGCTCCGAAGGCTGTAGTGGCAGACGAGGCAACTATATGCCTGATCCGCACAATTTTTAAAGCTAATTTTGATGAAAAATGCACTCCTCTAAGGGGAGCACTCTGAATCTGTTCCTACTGGTCTGGAGGCTGAAATGAAACTGGGGAAGCAAGGAGGATCATCCTACCACAAATGCGCCTGAAAAAGGAAAATTGTGCACTTACCTCTGAATTTTCCTTCTGCAGGGGATCCTCGTGGACGGCCAGTCCGGACAGTAGGGTAGATCCTGCCAACCACCAGTAGGAGGCACACAATCAACTTTGAGGAGCCTGCTAGGAGGGATCTATCCTCAGCTCCCCAGTCTTGTAAAGCTCTAATCCTCATCAAACCTTATACCTTCTAACCTAAACTGAAATCGGAACTATCGGGGCCAACGTAACACCGCCCCTGCTAAATAGACCCGTCCCCCCGTCCCCTGAGGTTCAGAGAGACATCCAGGTCCCTAGGCCCTAGTCCCCGGAACACACCACAGAGTTGACCTCGCTCCGGGTGGGGACTGGCCATCCAGGAGGATCCCCCGCAGAAGGAAAATTCAGAGGTAAGTGCACAATTTTCCTTTCTCCCGGGGGGATCCTCCTGGCCATCCAGTCAGGACAGTAGGGACATACCAGAGCAGTACCCCAGTCCTACTCAGAGGGAGGTCGAAACTCAAGGAGGGAGGTCCAGTAGATGCCTGCAGAACGACGGAGTACGTGAGCACTTGCTACAGAACTGCTTGCAGTACCCGTGTCCCGAAGGCTGCATTGGCTGAGTGTTGCAGCGGAATTCTATAGTGCCTTGTAAAGGAATGCACTGAAGACCATGCCACCGCGCAGCAGATTTCCCCATAGGAAGCCGTATTATGAAAGGCTTGTGAAGTTGTTGCACCCCTAAGAGAGTGAGCAAATACCCCCGGTAGGCCTCAGTAATACAGAGTGTCATCCATCTGGCTATTAAGGATTTGGAAGCTTTCAAACCCTTCCTCTGGGGGGCTATAAGAAACAAACAGGGTCGAGGTCTTTCTAAAGGTCCCTGTTCTGATCAGGTACATTTTCAGGGCTCTCCTGACATCTAGAGTGTGCCACACCTGCTCCAAGAGGTGAGCTGGATTTGGGCAGAATGAGGGGAGGATCACCACCTGTTCCCTATGAAAACGGAAATCCACCTTGGGGCTGAAAGCTGGATCTAGTCTCAGGGTCACTGAAGACTCCTTGAAGGAGCACAGAGCCGGGTCCATAGATAGAGCCCCTAGCTCTGAGACCCTCCTAGGCAAGGTGATGCCCACAAGGAACGCTATTTTTAGAGACAGATAGAAAAAGGAAACCTCATTCAGGGGCTCAAAGGGGACCTTAGTAAGGGCCCTGAGTAGGAGGTTCAGGTTTCATGACTGAAACCGATAGACTACCGGAGGAGATATGATCCTCGCCGCCCTAAGAAAACGCACCACATGCGGGTGACCTGAAATCTTGCGTTCCCTTATTGTGCCTAGCACACTATGCAAGGCTGCTACCTGCCTCCGAAGGGTGTTTGGTTTCAACCCCTTCCCTAGCCCCTCCTGCAGGAAGTCTAGGACTACTTTGATGGAAGCCCTCTCTGGACTAACTAGTTTAGTCTCGCACCACCTAGCAAAAGTGGCCCAGGTACTCTGGTATATGCACCTAGTTGCTGGTCGTTTGGACTGGAGGACTGTGTCCAAGACTTTACTGGAGTAACCTAGCTTTCTTAAAGCTCTCCTCTCAATTTCCAGGTTGTCAGTTTGAGAGTTTCTGGTTTGTCTTAGAGGACCGGCCCCTGAGACAGGAGGTCTGGCCTAACGGTCAGTCTGAGTGGATGTTCCGTGCTGAGGTCCTGTAAGTCCGCAAACCACGGTCTCCGTGGCCAGTAGGGAGCGACCAGAATGGTGGTTGCCCATTCTTTCCTGACTTTCGCTATTGTCTGTTGGATGAGTGGGAATGGAGGAAATGCATAGAGGCGGCCCTGAGGCCAGACACAGTTCAACGCGTCGAAGGCGATCGCTTTGTGATTCAGGTGCCGGGACATGAATAGCTCCGTCTCTGCATTGTCTGGAGAGGCGAACAGGTCGATCGAGGGAGTTCCGAACTGCCTGACTATGGACCCGAAGGCCGAGGGGCGAAGAGTCCCTTCTCCCTGGTCTCAGCCAATCGGCCTAGGTGTTGGCTTGGCCCTTGATGTGAATCGCCCTGAGTGACTCCAAGTTGCTCTCTGCCCACCTGATGAGGATGGATGCCATCTGGTGGAACGCCTCGGATCTCAACCCCCCCTTGGTGGTTCATGTAGGCCTTCGCCACCGTGTTGTCCATGTATACTACTACATCCTTCCCTCTCAGCATCGGAGCCATGTCCCTCAGGGCCAGGTAGATTGTTCTCAGCTCTAACCAATTGATGTGGTGGCTCTTCTCCCAAGGGAGCCACTTGCCTTGCGCAGTCCAGCCCTGCGTGTGTGCTCCCTGACCCTGGAGGCTTGCGTCTGTTGTGAGCGCCGTTCTCACCAGATCGGAGTGTGGCATCCCGGAAGAGAAGCTGTCTGGCTGAGACCATCATGTCGGGGACTTCTTTAAAGATGCCAGAACCATGATCCAAGGATTCTCTCCCTGGGTCAGAGCATCCTGCCATGGCCGCAGGAACCGCTGTAAGGTTCTGGAGTGGAACCTGGCCCGCTGTAGAATCCCCAAGCAGGACATCATGGCTCCCAGAAGGCTCGCGAGAGTTTTCAGCTTGGACTTGTGTACCCTTGTGACTTGTTGGATCAGCAGCCCTAGTTTCTGCTGTCTCTGGTCAGAGAGAAACAGTCTGCCCCTCTTGGTGTCCAACACCACCCCTAGGTGCTCTAGAGTTTGAGGGGGAACCAGATGGCTCTTCTTGCGGTTGACCACGCAGCCATGCTCTTGTAGATATTTGATTACTCTGTGTACATCTCTTCGTGCCTGCTTGAAGGTCGGGGATCTGACGAGGATGTCGTAGAGGTATGGCTGTAGCTTTATCCCCTCTGTTCGTAGGTTTGCTACTAGGGCAATCAGCACCTTGGTGAACGTCCTCAGTGAAGTCGCCAGGCCAAACGGTAGGGCTGTGTACTGTCAGTGCTGCTGGGCATAACCGAACTGAAGCCATTGTCTGTGGGACGACAGGACGGGAACATGGAGCTAGGCCTCCTTCAAGTCGAGCGCTGTCAGCCATTCCCTTTGCACTATTGCTGTCCGTATTGATTGCAGGGTCTCCATCCTGAATTTCTGTACCTTGAGTACCTTGTTCAGTATCTTCAGATCTAGGACCGTTCTCCATTCGTCGGACTTTTTTGGGACCAAGAATAGGACGGAGTATAGACCCTGCCTGCGTTTGTGGACCGGGACCTCCTCTATAGCTCCAATGGACTGAGCCGGATTATCTCTGATTGCATGGCGACTTGCTTGTCCCAGTTGCTGGATACCGGCGATGGACAGTAGTACTGGCGGGGTGAGTGCTGGAATTCTACTGCGTATCCCCATTGAATGGTCCGAAGCACCCAGGCGTCTGTGGTGGTGATCGCCCATTGTGCTGTGAACCACTCCAGTCTTCCCCCCAGCTTCGACTGCTCGGGAAGGCTGGGGGCTGTGCAGTCATGCGTCCATCTTGGGGCGGCCCGCACCTTGTCGCTGTTTGGTTCTGTGTCGTTTCTCTTGTGTTTCTGCCATCGAGGTCTGTACCTCTGCTGATTTCCCTGGTGGGGAAAGAAGGGTCATCTGGAACCTCCGGCCGGGGCATAGGATACACCAAAGGGATGAAAATTCCTCTTCTGCACCCCCACACTCTGTAGGGTATGCTTCTTGGATTTGTCCACTGCATCTGCCAACACTTTATCAAGACAAACACCGAATAACATGCGTCCCTGGAATGGACCGCCGTCCAAAGCGTTCTTGGAGGTGTTGTCGCCCTTCCAGAATCTCAGCCATAAGCGGCAACGGGCTGCCTCGTTGGAAGCGGCAACGGGCTGCCTCGTTGGAAGCGGCAACGGGCTGCCTCGTTGGAAGCGGCAACGGGCTGCCTCGTTGGAAGCGGCTGCCCTTGAGGCCCAGCGAAGCATGTCGGTGGAGGAGTCTGCCATGAAGATATAGGCTAACTGTATTCTTGTGGACAGGACCCTGGTCATTTTTGCACAGACTCCGAGATCCGAGGCCCTCTTTATCCAAACCATCAGGGCTCTTGAGAAGTACAATGTCAGTGTGGCCATTTTAATAATCGAGGACACCTCCTCAAAATTTCTCCTCAAGTTACAGTCTATTCCTTTGTCCATCATATCCCGGGGAAAACACTCCCCTTCTGTGGGGAACACAGAGTTCCTGGCAAGGGATGCCACTGCTGCATCCACTTTTGGTATGGCAAGGACGGAGTTCTTTTTCTTAGAGAAAGAATAAAGGGACAGTTGAGACAATCATCCTGGAAGCCCTATTGGGATTCTGCCATGCCTTCCTGATGATCCTTTCATATGCCTTGTCTAGGACCATCCCTCTGTCTCTATCCCTTGCCCGGGGGAGGTACTCTCTCTCTTCTTCCTCTCAGGAAGTCGAAGAGGTCTCCTTCTCTTTCTTTTGCTTGAGATGGAGCACTTTAACAACCAGATCGTATATTTGGTCCCTGTACTTGCTTGGGAATTGCCTGTCCGGATCGGGTGAGGGGTCTAACTCAGCCCCTGCTGGTTCTCCGATCCCTGACTGGCCCCCATCACTCTCCCCTCCTGTGTCCCGCTCTGAAACCTCCCCTTCCTCTTCACTGGCCTCTGCAGGGGGTGACTTGTCCCTCTGCTTACTCCTTCTCTTGTGCCTTGTGACCCTCTCCTCCTCTGAGGAGTGAATGAACCTCACTTCCTCTTGCTCTGAGTCTGAGGAAGCTGGGGAGTCGAGGGGGTCTGTGGAGTTTCTTGGGCAGGGCTTGTTTTCCCTTTCCTGCCCCGTTGGAGCGGCCCTTATAAGCCCTTGGCTCTCTTGTACGTGATGGGGATCTCTTCCGCTTTAGTTCAGAGAGGATCACCCGAAGGACTTCCATATGGGGGTCCTGAGCCGGGGGGGCTCACTGTGCTCGTTTCCTCCATTGTCTCTGCGCCTGCTGCCGCCACTGCTCTGCATCTCATGGCCATGTTCTCCCTCCTTCCCGCCGGTGCGAAGTAGAGCCGTGGGGGGAGGGGCACCTTTGCTCCACCTACCTCGCTGTCCCTCCGGAGCGAAAAAGAGCCGTGGGGGGGAGGGGCACCTTTGCTCCGCCTGCCTCACTTGCCCCGCTGTCCTGCTGGCTGAAGCCTGTCCTGCGCCGGTCCGCAAGCCACGGATGGTAGAGAGGGCTGGTTGTGACCCGAGAAGTTCTGGGCACAAGTTGGGCCTGTGGCGGTCCCCTGCGCTAGGCCGGAAGCTCCCTGTGCCGCGCGCCGGGCTGAGGCCGTGGGCGGTGGCGGAGGAGGGAGTGGACGCGGTCACTCGCCTACTGGCACGGGCCAGTAGCTCGCTGAAGTCCCTGCTAGGACCGGGTGAAGGAGGGGAGGTGTCTGTCTGGCCAGTTCTCACCGCACTCTTAGGGCTACCCAGCCCCCCTGCCCGTCCTAGGGGCCGCCTCCTCACCCAAGCGTGGTTAGGGACCTAGGTCCAGTAGACAGCTCCCAAGGTGGCTGGCTGCTACACCCGCTCTTTGGGTATCCCCACGCCAACGGAGAAGGGGGTGCCCGGGCAGTGCTCCAAATCCCTGAGAGAGGGGGGAGGTGAACAGGGAGGAGAATTACTCTCCCCCTGGCACCGGGAGCCTCCAATTCCTTTTCTGTATCTGCTGCCTAACTTCTTAAGGGCAGCTTGCCTGCTTCCTAAGTGCTCAGAGGCAGACAAACAACTGTGGAGCCGAGGATAGATCCCTCCTAGCAGGCTCCTCATAGTTGATTGTCTGCCTCCTACTGGTAGTTGGCAGGATCTACCCTACTGTTCCTGACTGGATGGCCAGGAGGATCCCGCAGGAGAAAATGCTGTTTCTGTCTCCTGCTGGTGAACGGAAGAATGACCCCAAAGGAGGACTGTCAGGTGTCCAGGAGGAGAAATATTTTTGCAATGTAATCCAAGAAAAAAAACAGCCCTGAAATAAATGGTAACAAAATTCTACAGAACCACAAAGAGGATTAGATCATCGAGAATTTCCACTCCGTCGCTTGAGCACAGTGTGGGGTTTGTGCCCAACTCCCCTCCGCACATGCTGGAGCAGGGAGGAAGAGGAAGACCAAGTGCTGAATTGCACTAGGAGGGCAGAGTGGCTTTGGCCACTTGACTTTCTCACCTTTGCTGAGGCCAGAGGCACCCTGCTATTTAAGGCCCCACCTAGCCGGGAGTGGGCTGCAGTATCTTTGGAGCCAGAGCAAGTGGCAGCTCACACACTCAACCTGCTAGACCAGGCAACGTGCACCTAGCTGAGTTGTCTGTATTGGGGTTGGAAAGGATTTTTTTTCCATAAACTACAATTGGCTGCAATGGGTTTGGAGTTTTTGCCTTTCTTGCAGTACCTACACGTTGTATTGCTGTTTTTGGCATCCAACATGGTGCGTTTAAGTTGGTTCAGTGTCTTACTGCAGTGCATAATTAATATTGCAATGGTCCAGGCCACCATCACTACCTACTAATCCCCTTGAGATGAGGTGGGGAGGTGGCCCCGTAGACTCAGGTGGCCTCTTGGCATCCCAGCCCTGGAGGAGGGCAGTGTCCAACACACTTATTTTGGCTGGACAGCCATATAATGGTTGTCACATGCCTCCCTCCCCTCTTTGTCTGTAGGGGCAGGAGGTGGACATGATATGTAAGCCCACCTGGCCAGCAGGCAAGGGTTTTTTTTACCCCTTCCCCTTGTGTGTCATGGATGAGGGGTTATCCCCAGGCAAGTTGAATAGGAGTACTGTATGGTACTACTCGGTCTTTTGTTGTTGTCTGGAAACCTACGTTAATTAATAAAAGGTGCTGCCAAGTTTATCAAACAAACTGTCTTCATTTTCCCTTACTGAAAGGGGTACAATGTTTATATTAGAATTTCTAAACCATTTCAAAGCTCAGTCAGAACTACAGCAAAAACTCACTCTTTACACGTAAGCCCTTTTATACATTTCTGAATTTTTGCAAACGTACAAACGCTGTCATTTATGCGTTTCAATATGCTATTCCAGTATGTTTTATGTGTTAGTTTATTTTTTAGAGGTTTTTTTAGATAAAATCATTAGGAATGTATATTTTGGTTGCGATCGTAAATAAGAAAATCAATCAATCAATTAGGAATGTCAATCTTTTCCCTGGATCTGATTTTAAAACATTTAAAATTGGCACCATTCTGCTCACGGTGTAGGTTCAGAACTAGATCAGATGGCTTTAGCCTGACAAAAATGTGTTCTCGCTTTTTACTCTTGTTAGCCCTCCAGAGCAGACACTACTAAAAGGCAAAGACCCTTGGGGTTCACAGGTGGGAAGCAGAAGAACAGTAAGGGCATCTGAGTGATGAGGAGCAGAAATGCACGGTTATCGCTGTAGGAGAGATGTAGGGAATGATTGATTGAGGTTTGCATTCTCCACACCCATTTCTGGCATGTAATCAGGGCTCTATTTACTGAATAGCATTGGATTTCTAGCTTTTACTCTTATTTGCTGTAGCAAGGAAGGGCAAAGGGAATGTTTACATGGCAGAAATGTTTGGGTGGGCAGTACATGAGATTAGGTTTTGCTACATTCTTCAGCAGAGCTGCACTAATAACCACAAAACCCACTGCACATGATTGAACTGGGGGTGGGGAGGAATCAGAGTCGAAGTAGAAAATAAACAACTCCACATCACAAAATATGCTTGTGTTGATCACACAGTTGTAATGCAGTGTTTGAGTATTTTTTTTAAACAGGATGTCATGTTATACTATTGAAATTTACTATATAATAATATCATGGTAGATCACTGGGTCTGACCATTAGCTACCTATATTTGTAGGTAAGTTGAAAGGCTGCCTCATCTGTAGCCAGAAAAGGCTCTATTTTGGGTTACTATGAGCCTCCACAGTAAAATCTCCAAGGCACCCAGCATCCATGTCTTCGATAATATCTTGCCTTCATTTCTGCTGGTGTTGCACGGACGCAACCACCTTGCTATATACCCACAGAGGAAGAGTAGTTGGAGATGACAGGAGCCGACTTGTGTTCTTGCTTAGGACAAGCCTGGGTGAATCCAGAAGGACTGTCTCTCACAATAATCTGATTTTATCTCCAACCACAAAGTCATCAAGGAAAGGAGGTACACATTTCCTTCCCCAACTCAGGGATGCTGCAAGTCACCAAGACTAAAGCTGCTGCCAGTGCAAGCAGTGAGAAGTGGCATTGAAAGCATTTGGACCAGCAGGCAAAACAAAGGAAGTGTCTATGAGCTGGAATGATGGGATATAAAGATACGCTTCCATCAAAGCTACTGGGGACTTCCCTTTGTTGAATAGCTGCTAGTGTCAACCCGGAGGCCTTCATCTTAAATCTGCCATTTACGTCTTCCATGTTGACTACTACTCTTCTCCTTCTCTCAAACTTCAAGTATTTCTCGGAGGGGAGAAACCAAGTTTCCTCTCTATAAAGAGCAAGGTTTAATATACCATGTCTAGAAGAGTGTATTCTTTCTTTTAATCACAATATCTGCAATTAGCAGAAGAAGCAGACTGCCTTTGAAAGCCTTAAGAACCTTCTCGAGGACACTCAAGGTTAGAAGGAAATTAAGTCTGTAAGGAATTCCTGCGAGGCAGGGGAACCAGGGACCTCATTATTATTTATAAAGCATATAACCACCACAGTGGAGAACTTCTAATTAGTGAAAATGAAGGGAAGAAGGGTAGAGAAATGCAACATACAAGTACATACATATTCCTCATTAAAATATAAAGTCTTACCGTATTTGACGTCTGGGACTGTTACAGAGCTCTCAGCTATGTTCGTAGACAGAATGATCTAGATGAAGACCCAAAAGAGAAAATGAAGAGGCAAAAATCCAGTTTTAAAGTGAATGTCTGATGTTTCTCTTCCCTTCTTCACCCTTTCAATGGCTTCTCACATGTGCTGTTCTCTTGGCAGGATGAGAGCAATATACTTTTATCTTTTAAAGTATCTCCACTCTACTTCATAGCTTGGCTTCAGTTGAGGCCAGTGGTTAAAAGACAGCACCAATAATGCACTTCTGAAAGTGATTTAAAAAACAGATCCACAGACATGGTGATCACTGTACACTAGGGGGATGGGGAACCTCAGGACCATTAACCAGATACAGCCCAGGGCCTTTTCCAACGTACATATCAGACCCAGACACAGTCCCTACCCCTAAGCACACAACTCGGCACTTCCCACTCTCAGCATGCACCCACACCTCCACTTTCTTCCCCCGTGTGCCTTCAACCCCTCTGCTCTGATCTCCAACCCCAAGCATGCCCCTAAGGCTCCAACCCCCAGCAGCATCCCTTAGCCCCTATCAGGCCCATGGCTTTTGTCAAATATAAAGGTGGCCCAGAGAGGGCAAAAAGGTTCTCCATCCCTGCTCTACACCTTCAAAATGAAACCGAATCACCCTGATACAGGAATTTTCTAAAGCTTAAGTAGCTGTATATATTGTGTGTATATACCAGTGTGATGTAGTGGATACGGTGCTGGACCTGGGAAGCCAGGGTTTGAATCCCGCCCTAGCCATGAACTCACTGGGTGGCCTTGGGCAAATCACAACATCTGAGCCTCAGTTCCCCGCCTGTAAAATGAGAATATGCATGTCTGCCTTTCCCTGTGTGTTCCCCTCACCCTTGTCTATCTTAGTTTTTAAGACCACTAGGCAGAGACCAGTCTCTGAAAATCGGTGACTGTAAAGCAGATTCCCTTCATTCCTGGATCATCCCCTATGGTTGGCTGGGGGCGCCCTCCTCGGAGTCCCCCGGGGATCCCAGGTGGCGGCGATGAGGAGGGTGTTCTTGGTGGCTGTAGAACTCCCTCCAGATGGTGGGTCCACCTAGCTTCAGACCTTCCCTCTTTCTGTAGAAAGTGCAAGATCTGGCTGTTCCACCAGGCTTTTGGCAAGGGATACAAAGGATACGTGTAATGGGTGGGGAGTTGGGATGGGGGGAGGGAGGATCTTTTAGCTCCACACGGGGGTATGTTTTATATTGATTGTATAT
The DNA here is from genome assembly GCA_003113815.1 of Sphenodon punctatus. Taxonomy (NCBI): domain Eukaryota; kingdom Metazoa; phylum Chordata; class Lepidosauria; order Sphenodontia; family Sphenodontidae; genus Sphenodon; species Sphenodon punctatus. The sequence continues at coordinate 1,613,108 of QEPC01012495.1, read as the reverse complement.
TGTTATTTGTACTTTATTTATTGATATTATTTATGTTTATATTATATTGCTATATGATTTTAATATGTTGTGAGCTGCCCCGAGCTGCTACAGCAGGAGGGGGTGGCCAAGAAATCGAATGAATGAAAAAAAAAGAAAAAGAAGCAAGCACTGTGTATGTCTAGTAGAGCTATAGAAATGTTAAGTAGTAGTAGTAGTAGCAGAACCAAAATGATTTAATTCATTTATAAACACCTAGTCATTTTTGAAAGCTTACTTTTCTGTAGCCAGGAACTGGAGTCAAGAACACATTGCTCTGTTCTTCCAATGTTATAGTGGAATGAAGCGCGTACACTTGCAACCTACGACAACATATTAGTGAAACTCAATGCCTTTAGGCAGGAGGGGCGGGATATAAGTTTTAAATAAAGAAAGGAAGAAATAAAGAAATAAATATCAATACAATTAGGGATGGGCGAATACGGTTGGAAGTTCGGAGTTCGGACCAAACTCGACCAGTTCGGTCAACCGAACTGAACTTCCGAACTGAACTCAATTTTCGAACCGAACTAAATTTCTGAACTCGGTTCTGTTCGCCCATCCCTATAAGATAATATTCCATTTAGTTCAATGGGGTTTGAATTTCCACACTCTGTTTGGAAGTTCAGACTGAACTCAAACAGTTTGGTTGACCGAACCAAACTCGATTTTCAAACCAAACTGAATTTTTGAACTTGGTTCTGTTCACCCATCCCTAAATACAATGCCCCACAGCACAAGAAATATTTAGGAACCTAAATAGCCCAGAAGGGTAAGTTACTTACCTGTAATGAATGTTCTTCTAGAGACCTCTGCATATTCACACAGATGGTATTCAGTGCTGGCACGGTGCCGAGATCAAACAAGCCGGAACACATGGGGAGCGCGGCGTGATGTCATCAGAGCTTTGTATAAATAGCCCCATGCTCCCAAGTCCTCCAGTCTTTTTCCCACCAAAGAGAAGCACACTTGAAGGAAATAAAACTCTTGAGGGGAGCACAGGAGGGAATTGTGAATATGGAGAGGTCTCGAGAAGAACATCCGTTACAGGTAAGTAACTTACCCTTCTCCTTTGAGAGCCTCTCCATACTCACATAGATTAGAGAGTCGTATAAGGGAGGCAGGAAGTGTTAGAAAATGGATTGATGGATTGATCTACCAAACTGAGCATCAGCTCAAGTGGCCAGGTCAATGGCATAATGTTTAGTGAATGTATGCAGGGAGGCCCAAGTGGCCACCTTGCAAACCTCTAGCAAAGGGGTGCATCAAAAAGTGGCTAACGAAGCAGCTACTGCTCTGAGGAAGTGAGCTCTGATAGAATCAGGAACAGACAGAGATGTCAATTTATACGATAAAGCTATAGACCTCTTAATCCAGTTAGATAAAGTTTGTTTGGTCACCTTCTGGCCGACTGATCTGGGGCCAAGGAAATTAACACATTGACAGTTTTCCTAAGACCTGTAGTCCTTTCTAAATAGAAAAGAATGGCTCTGCGCAGGTCCAAAGTATGGAGGGCAGCCTCCCCAGTTGAGGAGTGGGGCTTAGGAAAGAAAACAAGTAAATTTATAGACTGGTTAAGGTGAAATTCTGAAGAAACTTTAGGAAGGAATGTGGGATGAGGTCTTAGGGAAACCTTATCCCTGTGAATGACTAGGTAGGGCGGGCTAACATCATAGAGCTCCCAATTCGCTTCCTCTTCTAGCTGAGATTATAGCCACTAAGACCACAGATTTTAAGGTAACATACTGTAATTCGACTGTGGCCATGGGCTCAAATGGAGGCTTCATAGGGGCAGCTAAAAACAAATTAAGATCCTAAGAGGGTGGTGGATTTCTAAGTGGAGGGAAAACATTTAGAGCACCCTTATAAAAAAAAATTTTAAATCAAGCAATGGAGGGATGATTAAACAGAGGTCTTTCTCCAATCCTCACATGGAAGACAGAGACTTTTACTGATGAAAGGCAAAGACCTGCTTTAAAGAGGTCGAACAAGTATTGTAGTATCAAAGGGATACGAGAAGAGACTGGACCTATCCCAAAGGAGGTTAGCCAAAGAAAAAACTCGCCTCTTTATTTGAATAAGTCAATCTAGTTGAAGATTTACGACTTGCCAACCTAACGTTTTTTAGATCTGAGGGGAGAAGCCTCTCACTGAGGGAGAAAAGCAAATGGAGGAAGGGAAGGGTTTGATGTCATACTGCTCCCGAGCAAGTGGAAATCAAATCTGGAGTTAAAGGAAGTGGCCAGTATGGGAGAATTTGGTGCTCCAGTAGTACTGGAAACCAGAACTGTATGGGCCAACGAGGTGCAACCATCATAATATTTGCTGATTTGCGAGCTGCTTTGAGAAGTGTCTTGTGAATCAGAGGGATAGGCAGGAAAGCATAGAGGAGCCCCTTGGGCCAAGAATGAATTAATGCGTCACCCATAGATCCCAAACCTAGTGCCTCTTTGGACATGAACTGAAGACACTGATGTTCTCGGTTGCAAATAGGTCTGCTACAGAAAGACCCCACAGTTCTGTCAGAGTAATGAACAGGGATCGCTTCAGCTGCCACTTGTGGGATGGGGTGAAAGAGCAGCTGAGATTATCGGCTCTGTTATTGCAGTTCCCTGGAAGGTGGACAGTTATCGGTGTTGTGGAAGTAAAAGTTTAGCAGGCCTTAAACTTAACTTTGGTCAAGTAAGTACGTCACAGATGGGTGAGAGAAATATGCTCAACTAAGGGAAAAATCCTTGAACTGAATCTTGCTGACAGACCACAGAATGCTTCTTTTTTTTTTAATAAGTCCTGTCTTTTCTCTGTTTGTAACTGATAAGGAATTGATACAATTCAGGCTTTCGCAGAGTGCTATAAAACATGCCAAACTCTTGTGACCCTCAGAGACTTTTCTTTTCTTATGCCAGAGACAATCTCTGCTTCTGAAAAGGTCTCTCCTATTGCAATAGCTATTGCTAAATAAAGTGTTTTCTGACAAACTCCCAAACAGACTGAAGACTTGTTTTCTTCCACAATTTTCTGGTGCCGTGACTCGGATCGCTGAGACTCCAGCTGGAACCTGATGCCTACGGGTCATCCCCCCTGAATCCCGGCGCGCCACTCAAAGATAAGAGACCTTTTGAAATCTCTATTGGGGTTCAGAGGAGGACTGTTCGTGGGCTGAGAAAACCAGACTGGAGGCTAATGCGATTCGAACTTTGAATTGAGGAGTCTGTCAGACGCACTAGAGAGGGTCAGTTATTGACTGACCAGGGGAATTTTTATTGCTGGAAGGTGTGAATTGAGATTAACTATTGCGTGACTGGAAAGTGTGAAGTATGAATTGAGTCCAGGTCTAGGACTAGGCCTTAGGGCCGAACCCTGTGACTCAGTGGAATCAGGTGTGAATTGAGATTGTAACTACTGACCAGGTCTGGGACTTAAACTGAGTTCAGCCGCCCCAGGGTCATTGTGGAATGTCTCTGAACGCAAGGGGGCTCAGTGGAATCCCGTGACCCAGTAGGTGTGGATGTAAAGAACCTTTCCTTTTCCCTTCCATGGAAGTGAGCCCTTAACTATAGTTAAGAGAACCCCCTTAATACATCTTTCCTGTGTGAGTGTACCTGTGTGAATTGAGAAATGGGGGGGGGAGGGTGGTTCAAAGGATGTTCCCACCCCGCCAAAAGGTACTCCAGCATTGTACATGTACACACATTATGGCTAGAAGACATGTAGATTTTTGGATAAATGAAATTGGTATACCAAAGATAATCTAAATAAGCAGTTTCCTCTCATTGGCACTTTTGACCTAGATAAAATTGTGCACCTCCGCGGAGCTTTAGAGTCAAGAGGTTCTAAAATACCACAGACTCAATGGGATGCATTTTTTGATTGGTATGACGAAACTTCCAAAAGACTAAATGAATCCCGGGTGAGGAGTCTTAAAGACTCCCAAGAAAAATTAAAATCCCAGTTGCAAGAAGTTAAGCAGAAAACAAAAATCCAACCTCCTCCAAAATTATATCCCCAACTAACTAAACTAAAAACTCTGGATTCAGAAGAAGAGAGTCCCCAGGACCTACTTGACTACGGGGAAATCCCACCTCCTTACAGGCCCCCACCACTTCTTGACCCACCTTACAATCCACATGAGGATCCTCTTCCTACTATAGACCCTCCAGACCCCAACTGGCTGCCTCCTGTTATCCCCATCCAACCCCTTTTGTGGCTCAAGCTCTTTCTCCCCTATTTCACAACATATTCGAAGCCACCCACATGCCCCTATTTTTCAAGCCCCACTTAGACATATGCCAACTGGAAATGGGGATACTACTGTTGTCCATGCCCCTTGGACTCCCACGGACCTTAGAAATTTAGTCAAGACTTTTCCCAATATCAGAGAAGAACCCTTTAAATTCAAAGATGATTTGAGAATTGTTATTGACTGTTATGAACCAAACTGGGCCGACATGAACCAGCTCCTCAGAGCTGCCCTGCCCGCTGAGGTAGAACAAAGACTCAAACAAATGGCAAACTGGCCTCCTACTGAACCCTCTTTGGCCAACTTGCCAGGGGCTAGAAACCAACTACTTGAAGCCATTCCTCGTGTATGCCCTAAGAAAACTGATTGGACTAAAATTCATAATTGTAAACAAAACAAAGGGGAAAACCCTGCAGACTATATGGATCGCCTGAAAACTGAGTTTGATAAACATTCAGGCATTGAGGATGCGGCTACTAACGCTCCACATGCAGTAGCATCAGCCTTTGTACAGGGTCTCCTCCCAAAGGTCCAGGAACAACTTCGCTCAGTTGCTATCGGCTGGCAAACCAAGCCTTTGTCTGAGCTCATTAATATTGCTGACCATTGTGTGTCCTGCCAGGACAAGAAAAAGGAAGCCTCTGAGACTAGGTTAATGGCTCTCCAGATACAGCATTTTGACTCTTATAGGGGACGAGGTAGAGGCCAGCAAAGAGGAGGTTTCAGAGGATGGGGCAGGGGTCGGGGGCAGGGACGAGGAACTTTTATGACTCCCCAAAACTCTCCTTGCCACTTTTGTGGACAAATTGGTCATTGGAAGTCACAATGTCCGAGCCGTTCTGGCCAGACGGATCAGACATTTGAATCCTCCCTGCCGCCTCCCCTTAATCAACAACCCCCTCCTTTGTTTCCAAATCAAGGTTCCTACTGACAATGCCTGAAGGATGGTAACTTCATCAATGCACCTCTTATACCAGTTGATCAAACTGGCCCCTTCGTTTCTTGTGAAATCAATGGTAAATCAACTGAATGTCTCATAGATACAGGTGCAAGTAAATCCACCTTAAAAGCCCAAGATTTTCCTTTTACCCCTTTGTCCACTGAAGTTATAAATGCTGTAGGAATTTCTAACCAGGTGGTCCCCCACCCGGTTTCTCAGCCTTTATCTGTTTTTTTTGGCTCTATTTCTGATCAACATGCCTTTTTGCTCAGTCCCTCTTCTGCAGTAAATTTATTGGGTAGAGATCTGCTTTGTAAACTTGGTTGCACAATATTCTGTTCTCCTGATGGAGTTTATCTTTATATTCCTGTTGAAAATGAACTCACTGTCTTAGCAACCTTGTCAGAAGTACCAGACCCTCAAATGTTCATCAGCACAGCAAATTTCTACTGTCCAACAAGAGATTCTTTCTTTGGCGCCACCTTCCCTTTGGTCCCAACACGCCAATGAAGTTGGTCAAATTAAAACAACTTCACCTGTCCTAATTAAACTAAACCCCTATAAACCTTTGCCTGAAGTTCCACAATACCCTTTACGCCCAGAGGCAGAGGCAGGTATTCATCCTGTCATTGAATCCTTACTAGAACAAGCTATCATTATAAACACCCATAGTCCATGTAATACTCCAATCCTTCCTGTTAAAAAGCCAGGAAAAATGTGTATCAGTTTGTGCAAGATTTAAGGGCTGTCAATGCTGTTGTTTTACCCACCTTCCCTGTTGTTCCTAACCCTGCTACTATTTTGTCCTGTATTCTGCCCTCTTCCAAGTTTTTCACTGTGGTAGATTTGAGCTCTGCTTTTTTTTCTATTCCAATTCACCCTGACAGCCAGTTTCTTTTCGCTTTCACTTACCAAGGACTTCAATACACTTGGACCAGGTGGGGTATACTGAATCCCCTTCTTTGTTCTCTCAAATGTTAAAAAAGGATCTAGATACTATTGTTTTCACAGCTGGGTCTACATTAGTTCAATATGTTGATGATTTACTCCTCGCCTCCCCATCTTTGGAAGCTTGCCAAAAAGATTCACTGACCTTGCTTTCTGCCTTAGCTCACAAGGGACATAAAGCCTCTAAAGAAAAATTGCAACTTTGTTTGCCCCGTGTTCATTATTTGGAACATGACATTTCTGCTGGGAAACATACTCTCTCTCAAGACAGGGTTCAATCTATTTTAAAGGTTCCTAAACCAATTACTATTTCACAAATGAGAACCTTTTGGGGCATGGCAGGCTATTGCCGCCAATGGATTTTGGGCTATGCCTCAATTGTTAATCCTCTGCAGGAACTTACACGGTTGGGAACTTCTGAACCCCTTCCTCGGTCTGCCGAGGCTGAACAAGCTTTCACCACTTTGAAACAAGCACTTTCTTCCACCCCTGCTCTTGGGTTATCAGATTATTCAAAGCCCTTTACTCTTTATTGTCATGAAAAAGATGGGTTTGCATTAGGAGTCCTCACACAAACACATGGTGACAAACAAAGACCAGTTGCTTACTATAGTACTGCCCTAAGGCTACAAGTTTCCTATTACTCCCACTTGTCCAGTCTCCTATGGCAACTCTCCATAGTGTTGCCCTCCTCCAAGATCAGGCTCCAGACACTGAGAAAAAT
>QEPC01012495.1:1582253-1601508 GCA_003113815.1 Sphenodon punctatus | reverse complement strand
TCCAGTGACCTGACAGAAGACCATGTTTTAGCCACCCGAACACAACCGAACGCGATTCGAATTGAACGAACTGTTCGGCCATTTCGTAGTTCGGTGTTCGGTTCCGTTCGGTGTGTTCGGCCATTTCGTAGTTCGGTGTTCGGTTCGGTTCGGTGTGTTCGCCATTTCGGTGTTCGGTGTTCGGTCCGTTCGGTGTGTTCGTGTTCGTGTTCGTGTTCGGTTGTCCGAACAGGCCGAGTTCGGGCCGAACACCGAACTACCGAACCGCGTTCGCCCATCCCTAGAAATCTGTTTGTAACACTGGGTGTTTTCAAAAGTGACGGTGTCCACCACTGCCACAGACTTATCCAGGAGGTGGTGGGCTCTGTCACTCTGGCCGGGATCCAGCCTGGCCATCAAAATATTGTGTTGGGAAGCCAATGAGAGCTGTCATGATGCCCAGAACCACATTTCAGGCATGAAGCCCACTTTACTGGCCAGATCCCAACCATGGTGGTGGTTAGCCCAGGCTGTGACTTGGGGATTTATGCAAGTCACAGCCTAGCTGCCTGCCACCACAGTCAGGATCCAGCCTGGGAAAACATCTGGTGGTCACAACACAGCTGCTTTATAATGTGATGGTGGCCTCTGAGTGAAGCGTGCTAAAGCTGGCCACCTGTCACATTTGAAATCATGATCCTCATGCTGCAAGGTGACCCTAGAGGTAGAGTCACCACTTTTCCTGAAGAGCTGACCAGAAGGAGGTGTGGCCATGGTAAAAGGGACTACCACCATCCCTTTCTGATACAAACCCACCTGTTCATAAAGTCACAATACTCTGGACGAGCAGGAGTCGGACCACATCAGAAAGTATGAGGAAGACTTTTTATGGCCCCATTCCTTTCCAATGTGACTCCACCAACCTGAATCCCCCCCCCCCCCAGGTTATCCAGGATAACTGGAGGAAATCGGATCTTCATCACAGTGCCTGGATATGAAGTGTGAAAACCCAGGCTGCTTCTACACAAGTGGCAGGGTGCAGCATGTTGAAGAATGCGCTTTTTGAAAAGCCCCACAGGGTGCATTTAAACGCACCAAAAATAGCTGGTCACCATAGGAAGCTGTGGAAGTAAAGTTTAGTAGGCCTTAAACTTAACTTTGGTCAAGTAAGTACGTCACAGATGGGTGAGAGAAATATGCTGAACTAAGGGAAAAATCCTTGAACTGAATCTTGCTGACAGACCACAGAATGTTTTTTTGTGTTTTTTTTTTGTAAGTCCTGTCTTTTCTCTTTGTGTAACTGATAAGGAATTGATACAATTCAGGCTTTCGCAGAGTGCTATAAACATGCCAACCTCTTGTGACCCTCAGAGACTTTTCTTTTCTTATGCCAGATACAATCTCTGCTGCTGAAAAGGTCTCTCCTATTGCAATAGCTATTGCCAAATAAATACAGTGTTTTCTGAAACTCCCAAACAGACTGAAGACTTGTTTTCCTCTACAATTTGATGTTGTGCATTATGCACCAGTCCCACAATTTTGTGGCTTCTGGGGTGAGATGAGGTCTGGAACCTCCCTGTCTGTTGATAGAATACATTGTGGTTGTATTTATTTATTTTTAAAATTCGTTGCCTCGCCCCTCCTTCCACAGGCAGTATTGTCTGTTTGTATTAGAACAGCCTGGTTCAGAATATGTTGGGCAAAGGCCTTCACAACATAGTGAACTCCCCTCAACTATACATCTATGTGCAGGAGGGATTCCACCCAAGTCCAACGTCCTCTTGCTGATGGGTTCTCTAGGTGGGTCCCCCACCTCCCTTTCGATGCATCTGTTGTAGTAATTTTTGAGGGCAGAGAAGAAACGAAGGGAATCCCCCCCCCCCCCCCGCAGACATTGTCTCTTTCTATCCACCATAGGAGGCTGCTGAGAACCCTGGGAGGAGAGGAGAGAATCATGGATGTGTTTGTGCAGGACATCCTGGGAAAACGTCAGGAGTCAAGCCTGCAGGGGTCGCAGTCTTAATCTCACATAGGGAGTTACATGCATTGTTGATGCCATCATCCCCAAGAGTCTAGCAAGAAAATGATAATCTTTACTTGGTTCCAAAAGAGTGTCATTAGTTAAGGAGGAGAGAGTCAGTCACCTCTCTAAGGGCAAAAAAGCCCTTCCAAACAGTATCAATATGTACTCCTATGAAATCAAGAGCAGCGGAAGGCAAAACGTTTGATTTAGACTCATTAATTAGAAAGTCCAAATTCTGAAGGTTTGAAACAACCTGTACATGTTGAGCAAGCATAACCTGTACATGTTGAGCAAGAACAACAGAGAGAGGGGCTCTGAGCAGTCAGTCATGTAAGTACAGGAATACTTACACACCTTTCCTATGAAGGAAAGTTGCTACTGGCGCCAAACACTTAGTGAAAGTACGGGGGACTGTGGATAGACCAAACTGTAGGACCATGAACTGGTAATGTGCGTCTAGGAACGTAAATCGTAGTTATTTCCTGTGTAAAGGATGAATGGGTACATGAAAATAGGCATCCTTAAGGTCTAAGATTGCCAGACAGTCACCTTCCTTAAGGGAGGAGAACACATTCTGTGAAGTAAGCATTCAAAATTTAAATCTTTTAACAAATTTATTGAGACCTCTCAAATCCAAGATAGGTAACATCAGGAACTGACTGCAGTAACCATGTTGAATAGTATCAAGTACTCACTTATCAGAGGTAACAATTTCTCATTCATGGAAATACTGAACAGGTCTATTATCAAAATAGACCCTGACAGAATACTTTGTGAGGGTCAGAAAAATGTCAAAACTGCTTCTTAGGTTGAGGTGCAGTAGGTGGAGCAGAGTGGGCTTTCTGCTGTTTAAGCCCTTTCTGCGACTGATAAGGCCTTGGCTGATGGTGGTAATGATTCTCTCTAGGTGATAGGAATCTGGTCACGGGAGGCAGAGTATGGTTGCCTCACCTGCTTTGGAGGTAAATTTCTTTTGTGAAGATTGAGCTTGTGTAAAGCTTGGAACATACAATCCGATAGATTTTGCAGTTGTCCTATCTGTTTTCAACTGCCTAAAGAACATAAGTAGTGCCATACTGAATCAGACCAATGGTCCATCAAGCCCAACATCCTGTCCTCAGACAGTGGCGAATATCGTTCGCATGGGAGAACCACCAACAGTCACAATGGGCAATCGATTCCCTGTTGTTCACTCCCAGCTCCCGACAGTAAGAAGTTCATCCCATAGGCTACTTGGTTAATAGCCATTAATGGACTTACTCTCCAAGAACTTATCCAGTCCTTTTTTAAACCCAGCTATACTACTGGCCCCGACAATGTCCTCTGGCAACGAATTCCATAGGTTAATTAGGTGCTGAGTGAAAAAGTACTTCATTTTATTTGTTTTAAATCTGCTGGCAGCTAGTTTCATGGAGTGTCCCCTAGTTCTAGTACTACTTGAGAGGGTAAATAATCATTCCCTATCTACACGTTCCACACCACTCAAAATTTTATAAACCTCTATCATGTCCCATCTCCGTCTTCTGCTGTTCCATACCTTTTATCATTCTCGTTGCCCTTCTCTGTACCTTTTTTAGTTCAGCTATGTGTTTTTTTAGATGAGGCGACCAGAACTGCACACAATAGTCCAGCTGCGGTTGCACCATCGATCTGTAGAGAGGCATTATGACATACTCAGTTTTATTCTCTATAAATAACTCCTAACATTGTTTGCTTTTTTTACTGCTGCTGCACATTGGGCAGAGGATTTCAGTGTATTGTCCACAATCACTCCCAGATCGTTTTCCTGAGTGGTAACTCCTAGGTTAGTACCCAGCATTGCATACTCATAGTTTAGATTATTTTTCCCTACGTGAATCACTTTGCACTTCCTCCACATTAAATCTCATCTACCATGTAGATGCCCAGGCACCCAGTCTCCTAAGATCCTATTGAAGTTCTTCAGTCTGCTCATGTTTTACCTACCTTTAATAACTTGCAAATTTGATCATCTGCCTTACCTTGAACAACTTGAGTTACCTTGAATACCTTGCAAAATTGTCACCTGCAAATTTGATCACCTCACTCTTAATGCCCTTTTCCAGATCATTAATGAATACATTAAACAGCACCGGTCCCAATACAGATTCCTGGGAAACACTACTTTTTACCTCTCCATTGTGAAAACTGACCATTTAGTCCGACTCTTTGCTTCCTATCCTTTAACCAGTTACTGATCCATAGTAAGACACTACCTCCTATCCCATGACTTTTTAATTTTCTCAAGAGTCTTTCATGTGGGACCTTATCAAATGCTTTCTGGAAATCTAGGTACACTATATCTACCAGGTCTCCCTTGTCCATATGTTTATTTACACCCTCAAAGAATTCCAACAGATTAGTGAGGCATGACTTACCTTTGCTAAATCCATGTTGACTCTTCCCCATTAAGCCATGTTTATCAACATGCCCAGCTATTCTGTTCTTAATTATAGTTTCCACCATTTTGCCCAGCACAGACGTCAAACTTACTGGTCTGTAGTTTCCAGGATCACCTCTGGATCCCTTTTTAAATACCGGGGTTACATTTGCCACCCTCCAGTTCGGTGGTAGATTTTAGCGATAGGTTACATATTACTAACTAGGTCTGCAATTTCATATTTGAGTTCCTTCAGATCTCTGGGGTGAATACCATCTGGTCCTGGTGGTAACTGGTTAGTATTTAGTTTGTCAATCTGCTCTAGGACCTCCTCCAGAGTCACGTTGATTTGCCTAAGCTCCTGGTTGGTAGAAACATTAAACAGGTGTGACCTGTCACAGGCAAGATTCAGGATAACATTCTGTGCTTCTTGTGGAAGACCTAATTTACACAACCAAGAGTGTCTTCTAAGGGATATGGAGGAGGCCGTAGATCTCCCTGAAGATTCAGTTACATCAAAAGAGATACAAGACATATTTCGCAGCAGTTCTTTTCCATCCTCTATTGTAGGAAGTAACCTGACTCTACGTTCCTCTGGAAATTCTTGTAGGATGTTAAATACTGTCTCACAGAGTATAATTGTATCTTGCCATTAGGGTCAGATAGTTCCCCGGATGCCCATGATTGCTGACGAATAAATGGGTCTCCCTAGGTTATCCAGATGCTTCCCTTCTTTGTCAGCTGGCTGGGAGGGAATCTTTTCCAAGCTGGATTACTCTGCAGCTGCTGTGGCTATTAGGAAATTGGGTTCTGGCAATGCATTAGAAAATCATGACCCTCATTAGGGACTGGATACATCCTCAGGGACTTGGGTATCACTGGCGGTGTCACGGCAGTTTCCACCCAAATTTCATCTAGCCTGTCCGCTAGGACTTTAGCGAGTGGGATTGGCTAAACGCTCTTGCAGGCCAATGAACCATATGTCAAAAAGTTGATATGACTCTCTGCAGTTTGTCAGGCCCAGGGGGTACCCCCTACGTAGTGGCCATGCGCATAAGGAGAACTCGAAAAAGTCTAAAATCATTTGGTGGGGACATATCATTAGATACTTCTTCTGGTTCCTGATCATCATGGTCAGAATCTGGTACCGGATCTGCTGGAGCTGTACCAGTCCAATCATCCATGAGAAGAGCCTGAAGATCACCGTCGGCGCCAGGAGGCTCTGGTGCTGAAGGCTATGTCGGTGTTAGCTGAGTTGCAGGCACTACAGCTATTTGAATGGCACCTTGGGAATCTGGCAGTGCCATTGCTGGTTGTGCCAGCAGAGCTGGTGCTGAGGTCTGTGGTTGCTGAACACTGACACTCCAGTAGATGTAAGCATAGGTGCTGACGGTGTCGATGGAGAATTCAAATGCTGTACTATGGCAGACTTCACAGTTTGCTGGATTAACGTTCCCAAAAAGTGCTGGAATGGATGGAAAATATTAGCAAGGTCATCTGCAGAGGCTTCCTCATGCAGAGTTGGGCAACATAGCAGTCTAAGCAGTACATAGATGTCCGAGTCAAAGGATAAATCTATATCCAACTCGGACAACCATCACTTTGATGAAGAAAGGTGAGAGTGGGGTGACTCCGGTTCCGGCAAATAATGAGGAGAGAATGATCAGGGCCCCGAGGGATCCGCGGGTCTGCGAATCGCAGATTTCCCGCGGAATTCCCCTCCCCCCGCGGAATCTCCTGCCCCGCTTACCCCAGCGCAGAATTTCCAGCCTGCGCTGCGGGGACGCGGGGCAGGAGATTCTACGGGGGAAGGGGAATGAACAAACCCTCGGGGCTTCCCCTCCCCAGCCTCCCCACTTGCCAGGGCCCTTTAATTTGCTTACCAGGGATGGCAGCAGCAGCTGCTCCGTCCAGCACGCTCTTTTCCTGCTCGCACTTCCTGGCCCCTCCCGACGGGGCTCTCAGGGCGACGCAGCCAGATGACGTCATCCGGCTGCGTCGCCCTGAGAGGCCCCGTCGGGAGGGGCCAGGAAGTGCGAGCAGGAAAAGAGCGCGCTGGACGGAGCAGCTGCTGCTGCCATCCCTGGTAAGAAAATCCTTTTGGGGTTTTTTTGGGGGGTGGGGGGTGGGATTCAAGCACGCCCCAGCAGCTGGGGAGGGCAAGCCCCGGCAGCTGGGGAGGGGAGGCCCTGAGGGTTTACCAGTGCGGGGGGAGGAGGCGGCAAACCAAGCCCCCCCCCCCGGCATGGTAAATCGCGCCGAGGCGCAGAATTGGCCCCTGACTCCCGCGGAATTTTTAAAAAAATTCCGCGGAAGAATCGGGGCCCTGAGAATGATGCTTCCTCCTCTTCTTTTTACCATGCACCTTCCCTGAGCCGGACGTTGAAGGTGGGCTCTCCCCTTGTCCTCTTCTTAAAAGAACAGCAGATGGGACAGAGGGAAGTATTATGCTGCGCACCAAGGCAGTAAAGATAGTAGTTATGTACGTCGGAGTGAAGGATTTTCCCAGTACACTGAAGGCAGGCTTTAAACCATTTGTCTGTCATACAACTAATAAGTACGTTTTTATACTTATGTTTGTAGGGCAAGGCTATATCCTGGCCGTTGTTCATTCCTGTCATGTTATGGAGAAGAAGGATACATGTCCGATCTCTAGCAAAGGTGGGAAAAGACTAGAGGACTTGGGAGCATGACGCTATTTGTAACAAGTTCTGATGACATCACGCCGTGCTCCCCATGTGATCCAGCTTGGAGAAATCTGTCTGATCTCCACACCATGTCAGCACCGAATACCATCTGTGTGAGTATGGAGAGGTTTTTGAAGGAGAAGAGTGGTTCAGAATGGCCTCTCTCACAGCTGGAGAATTAATGTTATGTCGAACATAAAGTTTAATTCAAAGAAAACGGAACCATCCCCTAAAGTTTTTAGTACACATTAACTTATTCTACCCACCTTCTATGAACTATGTTTGTTAGAAGCTCATGCATGTAATTTATTTCTGCCAAACCTAGGGGGGAGAAAAACAAGCAAATGAGTTAAACTAAACATTTCATGTGCCCTCTGAACCAGACAAATCAAAGTAATTACTTTAAGAGGGGATTCTCTTCATTTTCGATTAAACTCCTAATTTTGTTTTCTACTTTATTCTTTTGATATACAGATACAGGATGAGAGAGATTATACAATAGTCAATGGGCTGATCCAAGGTCCGCGCACATGTGCGCAACGTACGCGTTTGGCATGTGCATTGCACACCCATGGTGTGCAGTGCAAGTACCATGCTGCATGCGCCATGCATGTGCCACATGCACATGTGCACCAAGTGCGCAGACCTTGGATCGGCCCCAATGAAAACCTTAAAAATAAATGAAAAATGTAAAATTAACTACACACTCACCTTCAGTAGTTCAAGACTTAGACTGCAAGAAACAAAACATTCACTCTAAAATAGCCCCATAAATGGGGCTACTCTAGAGTGTTTTGTTGATCATGGCCTAAGCCAATGATATACACACACACACACACACACAAAAAGTGGCTAATCAGTAGGGGATTGCTCTCCCACAAAGAAAGTTTGCACTCCCAACTACCTCGTAGAGATATGGGTTAGCCAGAGTTTGAGAATATAGGGTCACTGTTAAGTCATCAGGACGCTATCAAATCCCTTTTTCCAGTTTCAGCAAGTGTTCTCCTTAATAGCCCCAGTAACACAAACTTATTCAGCCTCATTGGCCAGGAGGTTGTCTACATCAACCCAAGAACTTTAAAGAACATCAAAGAACATCAGGAGGTAACTCTATGCAAAGCAAAGAAATACTATCATAAAAACATAAATTGCTTTTTCACGTATCTGTGCATGTCATATGCAATTAGACAAATATTTATCTGTTTTTGCCCTTTAAAAAGGAAAAACATCAAAGGTTATGCAATATTGGGAAAAAACATTTCTTTGCTTAAAAATTAGGCAAGGAGCATCTTGCACAGGACTGGGAACATGAAACAGTACTTTATGGCCACTGTTCCCTCGATTAAAAGCAAACTGATAATGTCACGGTAATGACTTTAGCCTCGTGTAGAAAGAGAGCACTCCTCCAAGCGTCTACATTTTAAAAAAAATAAAGAAAAGAAAAATCAGGCTTGAAAGGCAACATGGGGGTCTGTCCAGAGACAACGGACGGTGCTGGAGTTATTTTCTCCATTTGTCCACAGACTTGCTTGCTATTTCTCAAACAGGGCCCTCATAACAATATGCAAAGAAGTGAAGAGGGAAGCGGTGACAGAGATAGAGGACAGGGACCACTCCTCACTTCTGCCTCTCCGCCACCACTTTTCCCTGACAATAGCAAACGAACCCCTGGTCTGCTCCCTGCTGCCTCTAGGAAAAGGGGTAGTAGGATGCAGACAGGAGGCTTCCCCCAGTCCTGCCTCTGCATGAGGCAGCAGCAGTAGCACTAGGTTCCTCATCGCTTCTCATTCTTCTGCTGCCCGATACCAAGCCTCACCACACACTAATGTGAAGAAAAATAAAAATAATTTTAAAATGTCACACAGCCAGTGATGTGTTCAGATTGCCTGTGTTAGCAATGGCGGTTGCCACAGCAACACGTAACACTACCACTTTTGTGTAAGAATGGCTTTCAATGCTTTAGAGAAACAGAGGAAAAAGAACTCCTCCCTCAAGGATCTTGAAGTCTAGAGTGACATGCTGAGCATAAATTTCCTTAGTGTATTTGAATGTTATTCCAATAATTAATATCGAATTCATTCTCTTTCGTCCATTTTTTTTAACAAATCCAGGAACAGAAGAATTTGGGGTTGTTAGTATAATGATGTTTACTATACTGTAGCTTCATTTGATCAAGACTATAAAGGAATATCTTTAATAATATTTTTTAATTTTTTTGACACCCCCTTGCCATGGCACTCAGAGCACTTTACAAACAACAATTTAATTTAACAACTTTTAATCCTCACAACCACCCTGTGAGGTAGGTTTGGCCCTCTTACAAGTTCCATCATTGCAACATGTCCATACAGTAAGGGCATGAAGAGAGGCACTCTCTGTGGCTTCTTCACAGCTCTGGAACACCCTCCCTTTTGAGATTTGCCAAAGCTCTAGCCGGAGTATCTTTCCAGAGGTGATGCAAGATTTATGTATTTGGTTAGATATCCAACAGAAAGGGTTAGGGTTTGGGTGGGTATGCTATATGTGGTTTATGGGTTGTGTCTATGTTATCCCTCTAGTTACTGGCCAGTCTCCCTCCTTCCCTTTGCCTCTAAACTTCTGGAATGTGTGGTCTACTCCCGCTGCCTGGACCTCCTCTCTGCCAACTCCTCCCTGGACCCTCTCCAATCTGGCTTCCGCCCCCCTCACTCCACTGAAACTGCCCTTGCCAAGATTACCAATGATCTACTTGTTGCTAAAGCTAAGCACCTCTACTCCATTCTTGTCCTCCTTGACCTCTCTGCTGCCTTCGACACTGTCAACCACTCACTCCTACTGGACTCGCTTCGCTCCTTGGGCTTCTGCAGCTCTGTCCTTGACTGGTTCTCCTCCTACCTCTCTGACTGCTCCTTTAATGTGTGTCTTCCCAATTCCAGCTCCTCCTCCCTCCCCCTTTCAGTTGGGGTTCCCCAAGGCTCTGTCCTTGGCCCTCTCCTCTTCTCTATGTACATCCTTTCCCTTGGCAAACTCATTGCCTCCCACAGCTTCCAATATCATCTCTACCTCTCCACCCCCTCTCTCCCCCCTTCTGTCCACTCACGCCTCTTCAACTGTCTCGTTGACATCTCTGCCTGGATGTCCCAAAGCAAGCTCAACATGGCCAAGACTGAACTCCTTATTTTTCCTCCCTCCTCTTCCTCTCCTGCTTCCCTGTCCATTTGCATCGATGGAGTCACCATCCATCCTGTTCCCCAAGTCCGTAACCTGGGCTTCATCTTTAACACTCATCTTTCCTTTAAGTCTTACATTGACTCTGTTGCCAAGTCCCGCCACTTCGCCCTCCATAACATCACTCGGATCCCCCCCTTTCTATCTCCTCTGCCAAAACCCTTGTTCATGCCATGGTCATTTCTCGCCTCGACTACTGCAACCTTCTCACTGGCCTCCCTCGCTCTCACCCGTCTCCCCTTATCACCATCCAGAACTCCACTGCAAGGTCATCCACTGAGCCCGTTGCTTTGACCACGTGCAGTCTCTCCTCTCCTCTCTCCACTGGCTCCCCCTTCCCAAACGTATCCGGTTTAAACTCCTGGTATTCACCTATAAAACACTTCACAGCCAAGCTCCCCCCTACCTCTCAGCCCTAATCTCCTTACGCACTCCTGCACACGCCCTCCGCTCCTCCTCTGTCTCCTCCCTCGTCTCCCATGCTCCCCTAACTGCCTTTGTCCCTTCTCCCTCTCTGGCCCCCATGCCTGGAACTCCCTCCCTACCCACATCCTCCTCCCTCCGCACCTTCAAATTCCTCCTCAAGACCCACTTCTTCTGTGCTGCCTTTCCCAATGCCTGCTAGTTCTTCTTCCCCAAATTCATGCGGTCTGCCCTCCTCTGCAGACTCCTGCCTAACTGTAACCAAGCCAAGCATGCGCACCTGAGACTTCGCAGCTGCTTGAATGCGTGTTTGCTTCTCCCTTGCCTTCCTTTTGTCACCTCTCCTTGTCGCCCCCTCGTCTTTTTAGATTGTAAGCTGTAGGCAGGGACCACGTCTTTATCTTTGTTCTGTAAAGCACCAGGTACACAGATAATAATTATTATTATTATAAACCTTTATATAGCACCAGCCGTGTACCTGGTGCTTTACAGAACAAAGATAAATAATTATTATTATTATCTGTGTTTTTTATGATATTAGTCACCCTCGCCTTTGAGGAAGGGTGGGATAAAAATTTAAATAAAAATAAGTTTTCAAACTGCTAAAGAACAATGCTGTCATTGATGACCTTCAGTGCTTTCACCAATGACCTCTTAGCGAAGTCTAAGGGCTTCTACTCCATGTTTGTGCTCCTTGATCTATCTGCCGCCTTTGACACTGTTGACCATGGCCTTCTCCTGGATTTGCTATAGACTCTGTTCTCAACTGGTTCTCTTCGTATTTCTTGAACCGGCTCCTTCATGTTTCTCTTGCTGGTATCTCCCCTATGTCGCTTCCCCTCTCTGTGGGAGTTCCCCATGGCTCTGTCCTGGGCCCTCTTCTTCTCTTCTCCCTTCACACTCACTCTCTGGGAAAACTCAATGAATCTCATGGCTTCCAGTATCACCTGTATGCTGAGGACACGCAATTCTCTCCACTCCTGTGCTCTCCTCCTCCATCCAGTCTCATATCGCTGACCGTCTCCGATATCTCTGCTTGGATGTCTCACAGTCAACTCAAGCTTAATATGGCCAAGACTGATGGCTTCATCTTCCTTCCAAAACGTTTTCCTCCTACTTCACTCTGAGTTTCCATTGAGGGTCTCACCATCCAGCCTGTCCCTCAGGTATGTAGCCTGGGATTAATTTTTTACTCCTCCTTCTCCTTCACGCCTCCAAGCCAGGCTGTTGCCAAATCCTGCTGCTTTGCCCTGTATAGTATTTTTAAAAATCTGGCCCGGCCTTACTGTTGCCACTGTAAAAAGCCTAGTCCATGCTCTAGTCATCTCTCACCTTGACTACTGAAGCGTCCTCCTTACTGGTCTCCCCTGCTCTAATCTCACCCCCCTCACCTCCATTCAACACTCTGCTGCCAAAGTCATCCACCTTGCTCATCGCTTTGACCATGTTCAGCCCCTCCTCTCCACCCTACATTGGCTCCCTTTACTGGAACACATTCAGCACAAGCTCCTGGTCTTCACCTTCAAGGCTCTTAATGGCCTTGCTCTCCCATCTCTCTCCGCTCTTGTATCCTGCCACATTCCTGCCCGGGAGCTTCACTCCTCCTCTGCCCGCGCCCTCGCCTGCTTGCGAGTCTCCTGCTCCTCTAAATGTCTTTTCCCCTTCTCTCTTGCTGCCCCCGATGCCTGAAACTCACTCCCCAAATACATTCGTTCTGCTTCTTCCCAACTTTCAAATCCCTCCTGAAAACCTACCTCTTCCAGGTTTTCTCTGGCTCGTCATGAGTGAAACTGCATCCTCTCCCCTCCCTCACTCCGAATCTTTTCCCTGTAACTAAGTTAAGCACATGCACCTGCATTTTCTCAACCTCTTGAACGTATCCTTGTCTCTCCTGATTTTCACCTCTTCCTCGTCTCCCCCTTCGTTGTCTCTCTTAGATTGTAAGCCCTCTGAGGTAGGGATTCGTCTATAACTACTGTTTGTACAATTACAGGTACACCGATGGTGCTATATAAATTAAATACAATAATAATATAATATACTAACAAGCTGTTTCTCTCAAATATCACTGCACAAATGTGTTGGTACTCACCTGGTAAAAATACCAACACGCTACTACGTTCCATCATAAAGGTCAAGGTTTTGTTCTTGTTCCTAATATTAAAAAGAGATTTTTCATCATTTTATGCTAGAGACAACCTCAATTTATTTTTAAGTCACTCAAAGAGATCAGCTTACCTAAAACAAGGGAACTTTTCTTACAGGACATAATTATTCAGATATAGTACAAAGTATTACTTAGTACTATAGTACAAAGTATTACTTAAAGCCAGATGTTCTGTAGAACAGATACACAAAAGACTGAAAGCAAATGTTCAGACCTATAAAGGCACGTCACAAAGAGAACCACTCTTTCTTCTCTTTTTGCATCAAACTGCGTTATGTAATGTTCTCTCCCCTTTGGAATGGATACTGTAGTAACTATATTTAGCTAATAATTTTTATAGTTTGTGAAGGGCATAAGCTCTATTCTAACATTATAGATATTAAGTTAGAGGTCTCGGACTCTGACAAAAGCCTTTTCTGAGTCATGTCCAACCAAATCAAAATAAAACTGCAAACCTCATTATAATGCACAGTGTACCGCCACAAAGCAACTCCTTTCACTTTTGAAACACTAATAAGCTAGGTCATGACAAAGTGTTGAGACACGTCACTCTGCTTAAGCCTGTATGCGTGACAGAGTCCAGAGGTTAAAATCAGTTTAATCTAATACATAAACCTTACAATTAGTAGTAGTCACTTCACACTGTTAATGCACATTTTCTTAATGTCAAATAAAAAGCCACTGATTACCTTCCTGGTCTTGTATCATCACAAAAAGGTATGTTACTATCACAAACAATAGCTTTTTTGGTAAATGATGAATGTCCCCCTTTGGGAAATAAATTAATACTACTATACTACAAAGACAGACTGATAATTAGCTAGTTCTTCAGAAAATGAAGCGGATGGGGGAGTCCAAAAAAACTGGAAAAGGTCAAAATCCCTCACGATGCAAGATGATAAATCATGGCATAGTCATCATATTGACCTTCCACACTTAATTCCACAGTACACTTTACTGCTCAAAATAGATTAGGTTTAATAAGGTCTTGCCAAAATTTCAAATCTTACATAATTGTGAGTTTTAAAGAAACATTAAAGTAGTTTAACTAAGTAAGCAAAGTTATCTCTTCAAATCAGCCTCATTTACTAGTCAATATTAGAAATCAGAATAAGCTACAGCTTTATCAGGACTAAAATTCTAAGAACTTCAGACTTCCATTTTTATTTTTTTTTGCAGACACGGAATACCAATTTACAAAGTGCTCCAGAGCAAGACAAATTACATCTCCTTAATCTGTTCTGCCCTCTGAGCTAACAGGCATATTAAGCATGAAGGCCTGAATAATAGGATAAACAAAGAAAGGAAACATTGGTTTTCACTAGCTCTTGTATCTAATGCTTCCTTTATGCTTTTTTTTTTTTAATTAAAACAAAAATCAAAAACAAATCTTGAGTTCTGCTTATTTACTTCATACAAAAAAACATCAAATTCCAGCCTGCAGCCAGAGTCCAAAGTTCCCATCTGACATGGCTTTAATGGTCACTTACACATCGTACCCTGGGGTTTCTTTTTAAAAAAAGAAAAGAAATTCAATAAAAGCTAGAAGTCCACATATGATTAATCTGAACAGTATTCAAGACAATAAGGCAAACAAGGAAGGAAAAACAATAAGTCAAACAAGCGAAGAAAAATGCAAAAACAATTTTTTTTAAAAAATCAAAGACATCTATCACTATTATAATACACAGACTTTAAATAATCACATTTGCTAACTAGAATTATATTCGAGTTTCAGCCACAAAAGTCTCTACCCAGGGTCCTGAAGTATTTCTTACCCACTCTCCTTCAAATCCAATTCATCAAACAGCTGAATCAGAGAGACTGCGACTTCATACATTTCTTTAGTTATCATTGGTTCCTCAAAAAGTGGAGCAGAAAGCTAGGGGAAGAAGAAATCAAGTAAAATTCAATACATTGAGCACTTAACGCTAACACGTTCTGGCCTAAACATTTTGAGTAAACGGTCATCCATTTAAAAAATAAACAAATAAATTTCGCCTCAATTTGAATTTTTCAAGAACATGTTAAACAGATGCTAGGGTCAATGTGAAGTTTCACAAATAGATTAACCTATTTGCAGGGATAGAGGGGCTGATTATAAAGACACCCTCACGCATCCCACACCCCAGACCTGCATGGGGAATATGACATGGGCGCAAATACAGCATGCATGACTAGGATCAGTCCCAGTCTCTCTAGTCAGACAACATTTTATTTGATACATCATTTTTCCAGGTAGTTTGGCAGACTTAAATTATTATTATTATTATTAGTTCAATTTTTATCCCACCCTTCCTTCAGAGGGTCAGAGATGTGCACAAAAATATATACAATACATAAACATAAAGCATAAATACACCTATATAAAAAAACATGTAAAATTAAAAGAAACCCCAAACACCACGTACCACCCTCTCCCTAACCCCTCTACCCCATCCCACCCAACCTTACCCAAGTCTGCCAAATGCCTGGACGAACAAAAAGGTCTTACACCTCTTCTAAAAGGTAAGCAGGCTCAGGCGGGTCTCCAAGGGGAGAGAGTTGCAGCCACCGAGATCGCCTCTCTGCGTGCCCTCATTGTATGCACTTCATGGGCAGTTGGTACTTGCAAGAGGGTGCCCTCGGCTAACCTCAGAGGCCACAATGGAACATAAGGGAAGAGGCGGTCCTTCCGATACCTGGGGCCCAAGCCATTTATGGCTTTATAGGTTAAGACCAGCACCTTGAATTGTGCCCAGAAAGTTATTGGCAGCCAGTGAAGATTCCGGAGCACCAGTGTAATGTACTCCCAGCGATCCACCCCACAGAAGGGGGGCTGGCACATTCTGCACCAACTGCAGCTTCCAAACTGTCATAAATGGCAGCCCCACACAGAGCGCATTGCAACAGTCTAGCATCAAAGTTATGAAGGCAAGAATGACGGTGGCCAAGTCTGAGTCAGAGAGAAAAGGTTGCAGCCTTCTCACCAGATGAAGCTGGTGAAAAGCTCTCCTGGTCACCACTGCAACCTAATCATCGAGGCACAGCAATGAATGCTGGAGCACCCCAAGGCTGTAAACCCTGAGTGACCAAAGGAGGCTAGACCCCATCAATAAGAGGAGTCCCAACATTCCCCAGGTCACACAGCTTGCCAGTCATCATCACCTCAGTCTTGTCCGGATTCAGCTTCAATCAGCTCGCCCGCATCCAGTCCTCAACAGCAGCTAGGAACCTGGTAAGCACCAAGACTGCATGACCTGGGTCAGATGAAAAAGAGAGAGAGTTGGGTGTCATCAGCATACTGATGGCACCTCACTCCAAACTTCCTAACGATCTCACCCAGGGGCCTGAGATACACATTGAACAAGAGCAGGGACAAGATGGATCCCTGCAAAACCCCACAAGGGAGCTTCCAAGGAGATGACAAGCCATCACCCCTTTCTGGGTTCGCCCATCCAACAAGAAGCAGAACCGCTCAAGAGCAGTCCTGCACACCCTGCCAGGTCCCGCAGCCATGTCAACACCACATTATCAACTGTATCAAAGGCCGCTGAAAGATCTAACAAAATCAACAGGTTTCAATTTCCCCAGTCGATTTCCAGGGAGAGATCGTCAACGAAGGGTCACAAGCACAGTCTCAGTGCCATATCCAGGATGAAAACCCGACTGACATGGGTCCAGGAATCTGACAGCATTGAGCTGTAAGGCAACCACCCATTCAGTAGCCTTCCCTAAAAAGGGAAGATTAGAGACAGGATGGTAACTGGCAGACACTATTATTGCAGGGGGCGGGAGACCCCAAAAACACACTGTGGTCAGGATATTCCCGTCAGACCCTCTAGGTGGTGTTGGTGAGCCTATGGGGGAAATTAGCTCTGGGGTCCTGGCACACACAAACCTCTAATTTCTCTAAGAAGTTCGTGTGTATATAGAAATTTGTATCTCTTACATGGCCTTGATCCTGAGGGAAGTATCCACATGCAAGTCCTTGCATCTTGGAGTATGGTCTGGCCTCCAACCACCCCTTGCAGCCAGTCTATTCCACCAGGATGTTTCAGAGCTCAGCCCACCTTTTTGTATCTCAAGCTCTTGTTTCTAAAGTTCAATATGAGCCACTTCCAGGCTTACAAGAGGCAAGTCTAATCCCCACCTTGGAATTCCCATGGCATCTAAGACTTCTAGTCAACTATCCGCATCCTTGCTGATGCCAGGCTTAAGGCCACACAGGTGAGTAGCATTTGGGTCTTGTTCCTTGGTGCTGAGGAAGGCCCAACTTTGAGGTCCTTCCTCCTCAGCTCTCCCCAGCAAGCTGAGCTTGCAGCACCCATGGAACCTTGGGTTTCCTGTTTTCATTGGTCAGGCAGCATTCTTAAACCTTTTTGGCACCTACACGCTTTCAAGTCATCACCAAGCATGATCCTATTGTTATAATGCTCCTGTTCCTGATAAGTGGAACTCCCTCCCAATGGAGGCCCGGATGGCCCCAGAGCTCCCCTCCTTCCATTGTGTAAAACCTCGCTGTTCTGCCTGGGTTTTGGCAAGAGAGATGGGGAGTAAGTTGGGCTGGGGGGGGGAGGGGGAGTTTGGTTCTGTGACTTCTCTTTTTATTGTATTGTTTTTACTGACTGTTTATGTGTTTTAACGTTGTATGTCACCCCGGGCTGCTTGGAGCAGAAGGGGCGGGGTAGCAAATGATTTTATAAATAAAATAAATAAATAAATAGTCAGTGCTAACTGTTCCCCCACACCTTTTCTAACTAGGTTGGGATGCACCCTAGTGCAGAAGATGAAATTCTGTCCCTCCCCTTTCTGAGCAACTCCCACCCCTGGGAGAGAAAGGGGAGCCAGGGTACAGTTACAGAGCCAGGAGAGGCAGTACCTGGTAATATCTACCCGGTCCTACTCCCTTTGCCCTGGTGCACCCAGTTCCCCACTTAGGTAGGCCCTACCCCTATGAACTCTGGGTACTTGAGCGGGGGGGGGGGGGGGGAAGATATCTGAAAAAAAAACACAATGGTGGAAGGTGGGGGTTCCGCCTGTATTCTGTAGAAAAGAATTATACAAATCTCTGCTACCAGTACTACAGCTCTGTTTCCAAACTGAACAGACTTGTCAGGATAAAAGAAAATTGTGTGGGTATTATTAGTCATTAAAACCCTTAATGTAATAACGTTAAACAAGACTGAAGACTTGAAGATGACTCTTTCATTGATCTTGTTTTTATTTGGTCCTTTTCTAGTTCTTGGAAGTAGTGGCCCCTGGATTCAGTTCCTGTCCCCAAGCACTGGAAGAGTGCGCTCAGGGCAAGGGAGCAGGGATGAAGGCATTCACACAAGGATAGGGAATGCATCCATGGCGAAGACCCACGATCTTTCCCTCCTCTTCTTTCCTCTCCTTGAACCAACCCAACTTCTGTATGGCCCTTGGAGTTTGTACAAATGTTCAGTGTCTTCTGGGAGGGAAAAAGGTTCCTCCACCGCCTGCTTTTCAGGCTCTCTCTGCTTCGATAGTTTTCAAATTTTGCCTTTTCACGTTGGTGGTGCTTCTCTGCCTTTCTTTCATGGTCCTTTAATTTGACATCGCTGTCGCACAGCCTACAACAATACGAGACAAAAACGAAGCCCACAAGTGCTAACATAGCTGTCTGAAATGACTTCTGACAAAGACCGCGTTGCCAGGCATCTGGGCCATGAACTCAAAAAGGAGTCACAGGAGAATGGGATAGAAAGGGATTGATATAAACATGTCCCAGATACAGTCTCTGTCACACACAGAAAGTGTAACACTATTAGCCTGCCAGGGTAGGAGACCCTGCAGTATCTAGCCAAAATGTACACACTGATTGTCCTTTACCCAAGCGATTATTATATATAAACATACAAGTACTGTTGTGATTTGCAAATAGTCTTTTATGCATTCCACTATCACCTCAAGCTATGGAATTCTCCCTTTTGTGAGGCAAGTCTATTCCTAGGGTTCCAGTCCCAACTCTAGCCTTCAGGCAAGTCCTTCATTGGACTTCCAATCCTAAGATCCCTACATCCTGATTCTCTAGTCAGCCAGCTTCAAGGAATACCCCATGTACTTCAGGGCTATGGGCAAGCTTCCCTCCTCCTGAGCTCTCCTGAGACAAGCTCCTTCCTCCTTGGTGTTCCTGACTGAGCTCTGGCTCACCTATTATGTGGCACTGACAGCTAACCAGCAACTTCTTCCTTGCTCCAGTTGGGAGCATCCAGCCATCTCAACTAATTCATTACATGGTGTAAGATTAAAAACCCCTGCCCTCCTCCGCCCTCTTCCCTTGCTGCTCAGGATCTTGCATCATTCTTCAGCTCAAAGATTGACAAGATCCGTCAGGACATTGCCTCCCACCCACCTCCTCCTCCTCC
>QEPC01012495.1:1532584-1550452 GCA_003113815.1 Sphenodon punctatus | reverse complement strand
GGGGGGGGGGGGGGGGGGGGAAGAAACGATGGGTGTCTCCTCCCCAGGGAGAGAAATACACCACCCTGTAGTCCTAAAGGGGCAAGAGCATCAGTCTAAGAGTGAACTGCACACCTAGGAAGGAGCAGGGAAACGCTGCTGAAGTAGAGACTGGAGGGGAGGAAACGGCTAACAGTGTCCAGGATCAAGTCGCTGCACTTGGTAAACTGAATCCTCAAGAGTTTTGTGTGGGAAGGTCTGAAGGGACACTTGGGTGTTCTCACACCCATGTCACAAAGTCAGACTCCCAAGAAGGAGAAATACATGGTTACATGGACCCAGGGGATCCTGGAGGTACAAACAGAACTTGGGGGCAGGGCACAAGAGAGGCTAGTGATAACAGCCCCTCCACAGAAGCAGTTTTTGGCTGCGTGATTGATTTGAATGCAAAGACACAGTACCACAGCCATGGGGGAATGCAAATCCCAAAGGACAACAGCCTACCCACTGGGAATTACAGCATTGCTCCTGAGGGAAAGTGTTTTCAAATGCAGAGTTACACAGACAACAGAAGGGAGGTGCTCAGTAGTGTTAAAGGTACCACACTTACTCCACACTCCCTCTTTTGTCTCCTAATAATACTTCTGATCTACAGTCTGGATAGCCCAGGTAAATAAGACAAAAAAGTTAGGACATGGGGAACAGACATACAGCCAATAAGAAACAGGCTGCCAGATAATCTGGAAACAAGGCCAAAGTTTGTAACTGGGGAACAAAGGTTAATATGGCATTCCCACCCATTTCTCACAGTCTTATGCAAACACCTACAGATGTACCTTGAAGGGTATGGGCCACAGGAACCCCACATGCAACACTGGGCAGAAGGACATAGACACCTCAGGGTATACCCCTACAAGAGAATGAACCCAGAAACACTGAATCCTGAGCATCAGTCCACTACGACATGGTGGAAAACACATGAACATGATAGGCCCACAGGGCTGACAGAGGGTTTGGAAAACCGAAAGGTCTAACTTTAATAGGGTTCAAACACATGGAAATGAGGTTGGGGGGTTGCATATCCCTACACACACCGGTAGGCAGTCTAAGCATGTTACGGGACTCTGTTGTGCCCACTGCACATGCTGTCTTACGGGGGGGCTGTCACGGAGGAACATAGGGTCACACACGAGATGCTGGCCTACATGTAGACTACAAGTCTAGTAAATATGTAAAGCAAAAGGTTCAACATGTATGTAATGTTACAATTAAGAACTGTAAAACTCAAATCAAGACTGACACTTGACCAAGCTCCAGGAAACGGAAGACAGTCTGTGGATTTGCCCCAGACGGATGGACAGAGACCTTTAATATGCTAATGCAGGCAGCCATTGCCTCCGTGCAAGAGAGACGGAAAAGCTGATAAAGAGAACAAAAGGAATTCTAGAAGCCTCGAGAAATACGAGGAGTTTCCTCCTGGGGATATAAGGAGTGGTACCCCAGAGGGGAAAAGGGAACTATCGGGAACTCACTCAACATCTTGCAGCCAGGAGGGCTGAGTCGAACCATGAACTGAGAGAGGGGACTTTGCTTTCTAGCAACTCTAAGACTGAAGACCCAGTCGCTTACATC
The DNA here is from genome assembly GCA_003113815.1 of Sphenodon punctatus. Lineage (NCBI taxonomy): Eukaryota > Metazoa > Chordata > Lepidosauria > Sphenodontia > Sphenodontidae > Sphenodon > Sphenodon punctatus. Next base: position 1,548,841 of record QEPC01012495.1, on the reverse strand, counting down.
AAGGACTGAGAAGAACTTATGGACCTTTGTAGGGTAAGATGCTGATTTAGTGTTATTAGGTGTATATCCTGAAATAAAGATGTTACAACATTATAAGGATACGATAGTAATTTTAATACTGGCAGGTATAAATGTATTAACTAAAAATTGGAAAAATGTAAAAGGGATGACGGAAGCTGCATGGGTCAACAGAGTGTGGTTTATCTTCTCAATGGAGAAATTAAAAGCAAACTTCTACAAAAAACAAAAGAACTTTGTAGCTACACGGTCCTCGATATGGAACTTTCTACAACTATACAAAAGACTGGATGGAAAAGTACATTACCTTCATGAAAAAGAAATTACCTGAAATGCCAAGAGAACTGAGACATGAATAGACAATAAAAATATGCCTCTGATACAATGAAGGAAATAAAAGGGGGGGGGGGGATAATAAAGTTATACAATATACAGCAATATGTTATACGTAACCCGGGCGAAGGTTGTAAAGCCCAAAAAATGAAAGAAATATTTGTAATACTGTGGAATGAATATAAATAAAGAAAACCAATTATAAAAAAATTAAATTAAATTAAAAAAAGATGCTGATTTAGGAACTCAACCAGTATAGATCAGGAATGGGTTATATTTACCTTTGATTTCTAGTAACCACTCTGTATCAACAATCTTGCTTATGTAATCAATAAACTGACTTCTTATCTTTATGAAGAAGTGTCTGTGTCTAATATTGGAACACAAGTGAGCAACAAGAGTTCTCAAGCTCTTGTGAACCCAGAGATTAAAGAGTCTGTAAACAGGAAAGATCGGGCCCTTGGGTGACAAAGGGGTTGTCCCTGCGGAAGGCTTGAATCGGACAGCGAGAAAAACAGATTCAAGTGGGCTGTACGCGAGGGAAACTGAGTCACTCAAACCCGGTAAAGTGGGGGTGCGACCTCCAACCCGTGACACCATGCCCAGAGGTAGTAAAGAGGCTTGTGACGTCTATCTACCTGTGAAAACCAAGAGCAGCATCTTCCAAGTGGCCTTTCATAGAATCTTAGAGTGGGAAGGTAACTTGTGGGTCATCCAGTCCAACCCCCTGTCTGGATGCAAGAGGACTACAGGTATAATATCCCTGACAAATGGCTGTCCAACCTCTTTTTGAAAACCTCCTGGAAGGGAGAATTTATAACCTCCATAGGCAACTTGTTCCACAGTCACACAGCTCTTCATGTTCCGAAAGGTTTTCCAGATATTTAACCAAAATATATCTTCCTGTAACTTTGAGAGTTTTTTTTCTTCTTTTTATATCCATGAGCCTACATACCATCTCACAACTACTAATCATGTCTTCTTCCATTTCAGTTTCTAAAGACACAACTTTCCAGAGAAAATAGCAGGCCTTCACAGAAGCCGAGTGGCAAGGAGTCAAACTTACCTTTACAAATCGTGAGTTTGTACGCAAGAGTTTACGCACCACCAGTAGCAAGAAATCCATTTCGTCAGTACGTTCGTGAACCTTAAAAAAGAGACCTTAAATATAAAAAAGGGTTCCGATACATAATTTTGGTACCACATCTTTTGTTGGTTGCCTTCCTATTCTATATCAGGGGTGGGGAAACCTATTCCCACCATGGGGCCACTTTCAAAGTAAGTACAAACTCCAAGGGCCACATAGATATTGGGGGCCCGGGTACTTAAAGGATGCACTCAGGAAGAGGTGGGTCCACAACACAAATCTGTCCCCAGTCCTTGCATGCATGCCTTCATCTCTGCTCCCTTAGCCTGAGCTCAGTCCTTCAGCGCATGGGGCTAGGAACTGGATTCCAGGGGGCCAGATTCAGGAACTGGAAAGGGGTGCCTCCACCCTCTGCAGGTCTACAGAGAGCCTGACTGCCTGCAGGGAGACACGAGCTGTGCCTGGGAGGGCTTTGTTGCTGCTGCACCTAGGGCCGGTCATCCTGCCCCCCACCCTCTGCAGGTCTACAGAGAGCCTGACTGCCTGGAGATGACTGCCTGCAGCAGCTGCCATTAGTTGGCTTATTTGGGGGTGGGAGGGCAGTGTGCTGCTTGTTTGGTTTTTTGGTTATTTTAAGCCTGTTTTCGCTGTTTTTAAGTTGGTGGGATAGGGGGAGTTTGGGCAGGAGCAGGGTTGGGAGGGGAGGAATGGATTTTGTGGCGGTTTGTGCAGAGGGTTGGAAGTGGAGTATGGTGCCATTACCCACTTGTGAGTGGGGGAAGGGTCATAGGAAAGGATGTAGGATGGTGGTGCCACAGCCCCCTGGTGAGAGGAGGGGGTGTGGCCATGGATGGAGGATTATGCCATGACCCCCCTTGTGTGAGGGGTGTGTGTAGGCATAAGGAATGGGAGGGTTGGGAGTTTGGGATTGCCACAACCCAGCTGTGAGAGGGGTGGGTATGGGCAGGAATAGGGGCTGGGGGGGGGGAAGGGAGGATTGTGCCATGACCCCTTTGTGAGGTGGGGGTGGGTATAGGCATAAAGGATATGGACTGGGTAAGGGGGGGGGGGGGAAGAGGTCTCTGCCTACCACCTATGCCACTCTACCTCTGAGAATGCCACGCTCAGGAGACCCTCTCCGGCCACCCGGCTCCCTGGGCACTTTTGGGAGACCGGGTTTGAGAATCAGATGTCAGAGGGAGGAACGTGATCGAAGGGGGTTGGGGAGTGGGACAGCTATTGGGGTAGTGTTGGGCGTGGGGAGGAGACACCATCGGGACTGTCAAGAGACATACGTGATGTCTATCCCTGTGTCCCGCTCCCCCAGTCTTGGGATATTTGGGGGCTACCACCAGTAGGGCCTCTGATCCGACACTCATGCTGCTTAATGCAAGGCTGGTGGCAAATAAAACTTGCATCATCCATTATTTGATTCGGGATGAGGCTGCTGACCTCAAGCTGCCTGTGGGCAGGGAAAGAAGGATATAAGATTTAATAATAAATAAATAAACTAAATAAATATGCATTACAGAGGCCTGGCTGGACAAGGCATTCGGGCCAGTATTATCACAGATAGTACCAACCAGTGATTTGGTGCAGCATCAGTCTCCGCTCAGGAGCCAGGGCGGAGTAGCTGCGATGTGTAATGATAGCTCAGCATTTCGGCAGTATCTGGTGCCTAACTCATCTGATATAGAATTCATCCACCCTGTATTCAATTTGGTTAGGAATAGACTGGGGGATCCTCTTGGTATACCAACCATCCCCTCTGCACAGCTGATTCTCTAACTGCTCTAGCCGAGCTGGTCTTGGAGGTGGTGTTGAAACATCACCCAGATTTAGTGTCTTCGACAATTTCAACATACATGCTGAGACTAGTCTTTCAGGGGCAGAGCAGGAGTTCATGGCCACCATGACAACCATGTGCCTCTCTCATGTGTCAGGCCAGATATTACCTGAGGCAGGGCACACATTGGATTTGGCATCAGGCAACAGTCTGGCTACATGGTTCCAATTATCAGGGCTTGCTGTTACAACACTGTTGTTGTGGTCAGACCGTTACCTTCTGAAAGCCTAGATTCCGACCCCTCCATACCCTCATTGGTACCGGTTAGGCTGGTCCACCCCCAGAGGCTAATGGATCCGATCGGTTCCCAGAATTCTCTGGGGGATTTACCTACTGAATTTAGCAGCTATTCTGTTGATAACCTGGTCACTGTAGAATGACTTCTTCATCATGGCCATCGACACGTTTGCACCCAGGCGTCCACTCCCATCACTGCAGCAGCACAGGTCCCCCTGGTTTACAGGGGGAGCAAAGTTAGCTGAAGAGGGACAATAGGCAGCTAGAGCACAGGTGACGCTCGACTCATGCTGAAGAGGACGGATTACAGCACAGATAATTTTCAAAGAACTATGTCATGGCTGTGATGGTCGTGAAAAAAGCTCTCTCCTCCACTATCATAGCATCTACAAAGTCATGTCTAGCAGAGTTGTTCCGGGTTGTGAGGAGCCTGGTTAATCTGGTATACCTCCACCCAGAAATGGAGTCATCTAATGCCTGCTATGACGTTTCTATTAACTACTTTGCAGACAAAAATTGCTTGCACTCACCAAAACTTGGGTGCTGCCATTTTATCTGCAGAATCAAAGTTTGGGGTTATGGAAGCTCGGTCTTGTCCCGTTTATGTGAATCCGTTTCAATCACTATCACATACGGACGTGGGCGTGGTGTTTGGTGCAGTGAGGGCAACCAGTTGCAAGTTAAATCTTTGCCCATCCTGGCTGGCAACAGCCAGCTAGAAGACATTGGTGCCATTGCTGGCTGGGTTTGTCAACACCTCCCTTTGGAAGGGCAGGGTGTCCAATGTTCTTAAAACTGCGGTTTTCCGGTCCCCGCTTAAGAAGCCATCTTTGGACGCTGAGTCACCGGCCAGACATTGGCCTGAAGGTTACTGAATGTGTGGCTGCCCGACAGTTCCAGGCTCATCTCAATACCACTGAATCCCTGGATCCATTTTATTCAGGCTTTCGTTCTGCGTATGGCACCGAGACTGCACTTGAGGCCTTGGTCGATGACCTGCACCTGGAGATTGACAAGGGGAATTAGATCTTTCGGCAGTCTGACACAGTTGATCATGAGATGTTGTTAACATGACTGTGGGATCTAGCAGGAGTGTGTGGGACCACTCTTGAGTGGTTCCAATCCTTCCTGTCGGGGAGGTCGGGTGTTCCCTATCAGAACCCTACCTGGGGGGTCCCAGGTTCTATGCCGTCTCCCCTCTTGTTCAACATGTATATGAGGCTGCTGGGTGAGGTCATTTGGAGGTTTGGGGTGAACTGTTACCAATATGCTGATGACACCCAGCTCTACCTCTCTTTTTCATACAACCCAAGCCCTGCAGTCTTGGTACTCACTCGATGTCTGGCTCCTGCCAGGAACTGAATGAAGATGAGCTGATTGAAGCTGAATCCAGACAAGACTGAGATGATTATGGTTGGCCGGCCTTGTGACTTGAAGGAAATTGAGACTCCTGTTGTTGATGGAGTCCAGTCTCCTCTGGTTAGTCAGGTTCGCAGCCCTGGAGTGCTTCTGGAACTCTTGCTGCACCTCGTCTGTCAAGTTGCGGCTTTTTCTTTTGGATTCAAATGTGACCACTGTCATCCATGCTTTCGTTACCTCAAGACTAGATTACTGCAACACACTCTACCTGGGGCTTCCCTCGATAACAATTCAGAAGCTGCAGCTGATTCAGAATACAGTGGCTCGCCTTCTTTTAGGGGTGGGGCACTGGAGTACATTACACCGGTGCTCTGAAGTCTGCACTGGCTCCCTATATAGCTTTCCGAGCACAATTCAGGGCTTACAGGGAGGCATTCTTAGTTACTGCCCCAATGCTTTGTGGAACTCCCTTCCCCTGGAGGTTTGTTAGAGCCAGAGCATCTTCTGGAGGTGATGCAAGACTTTTCTGTTTGAAATGGCATTTGGCAGGTGGGGATAGGGATGGGGGACCGGTAGGTAGGTTTGGGGTCGGGATGTGAGGGGGGTGAGATGTGAGGAATGGGGAGGTGGTATTGGGTGGGTTGTGTCAGGGGTTGTGGGCGGGTTGAGTTTGTTCGTATTTTAATGTTTCTGTCTTTTATGGATGCAATCCTGCAGCCCTCAAACACTCCACCTTTGCGAGGAGCAGTGAAAGACCGCAGGCGCTCAGGTGCGCATGCAGCCTACCAGCAGAGCAAGCCACGCAGGGCAATGGCGTGCCCCATCCGATGCAACCCCGAGCCCACACACCCCGCAGCCCAGGAGATGGAGCAGGAGCCATGCCTGCTTCATCCCCCATGTAGCCAGGAAAAATAGGCCTAAAAAGTAGGCCCATTTCAGTCCTTGAATTGCTAAAAGACAGGTCAGTTTAAATACTGTCCATTTTTGGTGCCTCTATTTCTGTGCTGAAAGATGTTTTCTTAAAAGTGTTCTTTGGTTTATCTTGTTTACATACTTGTTGGCCATACGCCCAGATGTCTTGAGGCAAAACTATGTTTTGTTGGTCCCACTGTTAAATTCTGTCAATGCTTTTAAACTATTTAATTTTAATTATATATATATATAAAATTAAATTAAATTAATAGATAGATAGATAGGAAAATTGGGTACTTACCTCTGAATTTTCCTTCTGCGGGGGATCCTCCTGGCCGGCCAGTCTGGACTGTAGGGTAGATCCCGCCGGGAACCATTAGGATGCAGACATCGACTTTCGAGGAGCCTGCTAGGAGGGATCTAGCCTCTGCTCCCCAGATTGTAATAGCTGTACTTGAGATTTTAAAAAACCCCATAAACGCTAACCTTACTCGTAACCTAATAACTAAGGTAACTGATTCTAAGAGTGAACTAACTCGGTCCACCCGCACCAACTGAATAAAGCCGCCAATCTTGAATTTACGGCTGGGAACAAGAGTTGTACCCCCCTTGTACCACCACAGAGTTGACCTCACTCCGGGTGGGGACTGGCCGGCCAGGAGGATCCCCCGCAGAAGGAAAATTCAGAGGTAAGTACCCAATTTTCCTTTCTCCCGGGGGATCCTCCTGGCCGTCCAGTCTGGACTGTAGGGACGTACCAAAGCAGTACGCTAAACCCCAAACAAGGGAGGGCAGACTAACTTAACGAGGGAGGTCAAGGTAGGTATCTGTGATCTCCAGACGTGCCAGGGCACGTCTCAGAGTACCGCCTGCAGTACCTGTCTCCCAAAGGCTGCATCTGCTGAATCCTGAAGGGGAATTCTATAATGCGAGGTAAAGGAATGGACAGAAGCCCAAGTTGCCGCCCTGCAAATAGATGCGTAGGAGGCTGCGTTCCTGAAGGCCTGCGATGTAGCAGCGCCCCGCAGGGAATGAGCAAAAAGACCCAAAGGGGGAATCTTTCCCTCCGCCTTGTAGGCCTCAGAAATAGCTAGGGTCATCCATTTAGCTATAAGAGACTTGGAAGCTTTCAAACCCTTTCTCTGGGGGTTATAAGATACGAACAAGGCAGAAGATCGCCTAAAGGTCTTTGTTCTATCCATGTAAACCTTAAGAGCCCTTCTCACGTCCAGAGCGTGCCACTGACGTTCCAGTGGGTGAGAGGGGTTCGGACAAAAAGAGGGCAAATAGATCTCTTGTTCCCTGTGAAACCTGGAATCCACTTTAGGGCTGAAGGCCGGATCCAGTCTAAGAGTCACTGACGAGTCCTTAAAGGAACAGAGAGCAGGCTCTATGGAGAGGGCTTCTAGTTCTGAAACTCTCCTGGCAGAAGTGATCCCCACCAAAAAGGCTACCTTGATGGACAAGTAATACATTGAAACCTCCCTAATTGGCTCAAAAGGGATCTTAGTGAGAGCTCTCAGGACAAGGTTCAGGTTCCAGGAAGGGAACCTGTGTACCACGGGAGGAGATAGGAGCCTAGCGGCCCTAAGGAAGCGCCTTGCATGAGGGTGACCCGAAATCCCCTTACCTCTGAGGGTAGACAGCACGCTATTAAGGGCTGCTAACTGTCTCTGTAAGGTACTAGGCCTTAGACCCCTATCTAGCCCCCCTTGCAAGAACTCTAAAACTATGCTAATGGAGGCTTTCTCTGGATCCAGAGACCTGGTCTCACACCATTTAACGAACGTAGCCCAAGTGCTCTGATATATTCGCCTCGTAGCAGGCTTCCTTGATTGAAGTAAGGTATCCAAAACCTTAGAAGAGTATCCTAGCCTCCTCAAGACCCTCCTTTCAAGCTCCAGGCTGTCAATCTGAGCGACTCTGGGTTGTCGTGCATGACTGGTCCCTGGGATAGCATGTCCGGTCTCGGGGAAATTCTGAGTGGAAGGTCCTGACTGAGATCTTGAAGATCTGCGAACCATGGCCTTCTGGGCCAGAACGGAGCTACTAGTATCATCCTCGCCCGTTCCTTCCGGACCTTCGCAAGTGTTCTCTGGATAAGAGACAGAGGTGGAAACGCAAACAGGAGCTCCTGGGGCCAAGGACAATTCAACGCGTCGAAGCCTATTGCTCTGCTGTCCGGGTGACGAGAAATGAACCTCTCTGTCTTCGCGTTCTCCGCTGAGGCGAACAGGTCTATGGATGGGAGCCCAAACCGTTCTGTTATCTCCCTGAAGGATGACTGATGAAGGGACCATTCTCCTTGATCGATCTGAACTCGACTGAGCCAGTCGGCCTGAGTATTGGAGATCCCCCTGATATGAAGGGCCCTGATGGAACTCAGGTTGCTCTCCGCCCACCGCATGATACTGGTGGCTAGTTGGTGGAGCGTCTCGGACCTCGATCCGCCCTGGTGATTTATATAGGCTTTTGCGACCGTGTTGTCGGTGTAGATCAATACGTCCTTCCCCCTCAGGAACGGTGACAGATCCTTCAAGGCCAGATAAATCGCCCTCAACTCCAGCCAATTGATATGATGGCCCCTCTCCCATTGTAGCCACTTGCCCTGAGCTGAGTGTCCTTGTGTGTGAGCGCCCCAGCCCCTTAGACTTGCGTCTGTAGTCAGGATCGTGCTTTCCGGAAGTGAGAGAGGCATTCCTGGTAAGAATCTGTCCTGATGAGTCCACCACGCTAGCGACCTCTTGAGAAGAGGTGTCACCTGGATTGATGGGTTCTGGCCTTGAGTCAGCTCGTCCTGCCACGGACGAAGGAACCGCTGAAGGGGTCTGGAATGTAGTCTCGCCCATTGAACTATGCCCAGGCAGGAGGTCATGGCTCCTAGAAGGCTTGCTAGCGATTTTAGCCTGGATTTGGGCTTCTCCACGATTTGTTGGATGAGGGTCAACAGCTTTAGGCGACGCTGTTCGGATAGGAACAGCTTGCTCTGTCTGGTGTCCAGTATGACCCCCAGGTGTTCCAGAGTCTGAGTTGGAGTGAGATGACTCTTCTTGCGATTGATGACAAATCCGTGGTCCTGCAGACACTGTATGACGTGTTGAATGTCTTTGTGTGCCTGACCGCAGGATGGAGACCTGACCAGGATGTCGTCTAAGTAGGGATGGATCTTTATCCCCTCCGTCCTCAGAATCGCTACGAGAGCTACTAGCACCTTCGTAAAGGTCCTCGGGGAGGTTGCCAAGCCGAAGGGAAGGGCTCTGTACTGCCAGTGCTGTCCTGCATAACAGAAGCGAAGCCACTGGCGGTGATTGTGGTAGATCGGCACATGAAGGTAGGCCTCCTTCAGGTCGAGCGCTGTCAGCCACTCGTCCTGAACGATCGCTGTCCTGATAGATTGTAGAGTTTCCATCCGGAACTTCTGGATTTTGAGGACTCGATTCAATCTCTTTAGGTCCAAGATGGCCCTCCATTCGTCTAGCTTTTTTGGAACTAGAAAAATGGTGGAGTAGAGACCTTGCCCGCGTTCGAGAAGAGGGACCTCCTCTATCGCTCCGATGGTCTGGAGCCTGAAGATTTCTGCCCGCATTGCCTGTTGCTTGACCAGATCCCTGGGCACGGCTGATGAGCAGAAGTATCGCGGGGGGGAGTGCGTTAACTCTATAACGTAGCCCCTTTGAATCGTCTGGAGGACCCAAACATCCGTTGTGCTGGAAGCCCATTTTGCTGCAAACAGCTGAAGTCTGCCCCCTAGGCTGAGCTGATCTAGAGGGCAGGGCTGTGAGTAGTCAGGCGTCCTGCTTGGGTCTTCCTGCTCCCTGACGCTGCTTGCCCCTGTTATCGTTGCCCCGCGGTTTCTGCCATCTCGGCTTGTAGCGTTGTTGATTTCCTCTCTGGGGAAAAAAGGGCCGTCTGGAGCTCCCTGACTGGTTGTAGGATGTGTTGTAGGGACGAAAACTCCGCTTGGGAATTCCCACACTTTGCAAGGTCTGCTTCTTTGATTTGTCCGCCGCATCACTCAGCACCTTATCCAGGCAGACGCCGAACAGCTTCCTACCCTGAAAAGGGGCGCTCACCAGCGCGTTCTTTGCGGTGTTATCCCCTCTCCAAGATCTCAACCACAGGCGACGTCTAGCCGCTACATTGGAAGCCGCCGCTTTCGCAGACCAGCGTAGCATGTCGGTCGAAGCGTCTGCCATGAAGGCGTATGCCAATTGAATACGCGTGGACAAAACCCTGATCATTTTGTCTGAGATGCCCGGCTCAGAGACTCTCTTGACCCAGATCATCAAAGCCCTGGAGAAATATGACGAGACCGTGGCCATCTTCATTACTGCAGATATCTCATCGAAGTTTCTCCGCAAGTTGCAATCTATTGCCTTGTCCGTTGGATCCCTGGGGAAGCAGTCTCCCTCTGTCGGGAACACAGAACTCCTTGCTAGAGATGCTGCAGCGGCGTCGACCTTAGGGGTAGACAAGAAGGCATTCTTTTTTCTGTTAAAAGAATATAGGGACAACTGAGACCTTGTCAACTTGGAAGGCCTATTAGGATTTTGCCATTCCCTGGATATAATTTTTTCATAGGCCTTGTCCAGCAGAAGCCCCTTGTCACGGCCTCTCGCTCTGGGAAGGTAACCCCGAGCTTCCTCCTCCTCCTCCTCTTCTGACGAGGAAGAAGCATCCTTCTCTTTTTTCTGCTTGAAATGCAGGTTTTTGGCGAGCTGGTCAAAAATCAGGTCGCGATACTTGCAGGGGAACTGCCTGTCAGGGTCCAGAGAGGGCTCCAGGGTTGTCTCCCCTGAGCATTCCTTGTCAGCCGGCTCCCCTTCACTGACGATTTCCCCCTCTGAAATCCCCTCCTCCTCTTCCTCCATAGACTCTGCCGGGGAAGAGGCCCTTCTCTGTCTGACTTTACTGCCCTGACACGAGGTGTCCTCCTCCTCTGATTCATGGCTGTCCATGAAATCCTCCTGCTCCTCCTCAGACGAAGCCGGAGAGACAATTAGTTCAGAGGCCCTGCAGGGCTTCTTAGAAAGGGGTTGCTTGCCCTTACCAGCCCCCTTGGAGTTGCCCTTGTAGGGTCTAACGGGCCTAGATCTGGGAGGGGACCTCTTTCTCTTGAGCTCTGTTAGGATCTCCCTTAACAGCTCTGTGTGGAGATCCTGCCCTGCTGGAGGGGACTGAGCTGAAACCCCCGCTAGAGGCCCTGTTGGGGCGGGCTGGGGGGCACTCACTGCGAGGGGCTGTTCCGTGGAAGCCCCTGACTCCGTGGATCTCCTTGTCGCTGGCATCCTGAGTGACGACAGTAGCCTCGAAGGCAGAGAAGGCCCAGCACAGCCTCTGATGAGACCAGCAACTCTTTGCCCTCGAGCAGGCTCCGGGAAACAACGATCCCTGGGCTCCGACAAAACGCGCCCAGCTCTGATCCCCGGGGAGCTGCTCTGCAAAAAGCGCGCTCAGCGCTGGCCCCTGGAGAGCTGCCTTGCAAAAAGCGCGGCAGGCTCTGCTAGGAGGAGCGTTCCTGATTGGATCCCAGGAAAAACGCCCGCGAAAACAAGCTCCTCCCCCCCAACGGAGGGGGGGGGGCGGAGCCGACACGAAGCGCTCTGCGGCCTTGCCTTCGGCCTTCTAGAAGAGCCGGGGGAGGGGGCGGACGGTCCCGATGGGAGAAGCCGCCGCACTACCCCCCCGCTGTAAGTCCAAACCTCCCCCGAACCCCTGCCAGGGAGGAAGGGTGGAGGCGGAGGTGGAGAGTATAGGGGCTGCAGAAGGTCCCGAAGGGGGAAACTGCTGCGCCCTCGGTGAAGGGAAAAACCCCGCTCCGGAGGGGAGGAAGGGGAACCCCCGATCAAGGCCCTGTACCCAGGCGAGCCGGGTAGGTGAACAGGATGGAGAATTTCTCTCCCCCTGGCACCGGGCCGATTCCTTTGCTGGAAGAGTGCCCCAAACCTGAAAAGGCTCAGGGCTGGTTCTTCCATCCACTTGCCTGCGTCCTAACTGCCCCAAGGCAGACAAACAACTGGGGAGCAGAGGCTAGATCCCTCCTAGCAGGCTCCTCGAAAGTCGATGTCTGCCTCCTAGTGGTTCCCGGCGGGATCTACCCTACAGTCCAGACTGGACGGCCAGGAGGATCCCCCGGGAGAAAGATATAGATATATAATAAATATATAAATATATAATAAAAATAGAGAGAGAGAGAGAGAGGGAGGGAGGGAGGGGTGGGTTCTTTGACCCCAAGCAGTGGGTATCTTGTTTGGTGGGCACTGGTATAGCAAAAGAAGCCACAGCCTTTAAAACAGGTGATATCTTTTAGCCATCTTGTTTGCTGAAAGCAACCTGGATTAACTAGAGTGCCCAGGAAGTGCCCACCTGGGAGAGGGATTGCTTATGGGGTCTACTCGGGTCTGAATTTACTCTTCCATCCTAACCGTGGATGAAAATCCATCATAGATTTAAACTGTTCGTTTTTCAGAATAGGTCATGTAATCAATTTTTCCTTTCTGCTCTTTTCCTGTCTTGTGACCTATGGCATGCTGTACAATTAGCAGTAAACACTTTGGCCTTTGACCGAATATTATCTTGTTTTGGTTATGGTGAAAGTGCAGAAATTAGCAGTAGACATGTTTTTGCTCCAAGTATCTTGCTTTGACTTTATTAGGTTTAGAATGCAGTAAACATGGCTGGAAGAAATTAGAAGTTAATTCTGGTTATGGAAGCAAAATGGGGTCCCCTAGCGGTATTTCACAGTATAGACACTGGTTCCTAATATGGCTCTGTCCACCTGTTTGGATATAATATGTATTTACTTGCTATTTAATAACAACTTACTATTACTTGCTGTTTGATCATAGTTTGCTGTTTTAACTGGAATCTACTTGCTTCTTTGTCTTATGTTGGTTTCTTCATCTCTCTCCAGCATAAACTTTTGAGATCTGTTCCCCACAAAAATTGTCTCTTATTAATATACTGGTCTTTATTTACAGGGTGAACTTCTGTTAAAGTTAAATGCTGTTAATTATGTGACTTTAAACTGTGTACTTTTAAACTGTAATGGGTTTCCATCGATATTAGGTGGGCGTATCAGAATTTTCAGGCAGCTGAAATTTAAATGCACAACCACTCTCCATTATAAACAGGGGACTGCTGAACCCCCAATTTTGAGGAAACCGCTTGAGCTACATTGTTGAAAATTTATCCATGGTTATAAGTTGTGAGGACCATCATATGCACAAAGTTTGAAGAAGATCCATCAGGAAAATAAAATGTTTTGACTGTTTTAACGTTAATTGGTTGTGGTCGAAATGCACAGCGTCCTCACGATTTTGATTCATTAATATCTCCTCCCCCTGGATGAGTTGAGTCCCCAAACTTCACAGGATTGGCGCATGAGATCATTAATTCGACAAGGAACAATTTTTTTCAGAGTGCATTAAGTCTGTTTCTACAGAACTTCCTTCTGTAGAATTATTTGTTTAATGTCGTGTACATTCACATTCTTAGCTTCATTCTATGAACTATATACAATTTGTATACAAGTAAATCAGACTTAATGCACTCTGAAAACATTGTTCCTTGTTGAATTATGATAATAAATTAAAGTTTTAACTGTGGGAAAATGTGAAAGTTTAGTTATTGATTAAAATGAATAAAAGTATGGTAAGGAATTAAGTACATATATTACATGTATGTTGATGTCCTAAAATATTAAATATTGCTCAAATTCTGAAATAATTTCTATGTTTTTTGGCGTTTATGTTTTGTTGCAATGTATGGAGTAGAAGGTTTTTTTAATTGTAATTGTACTGAGTTTGTGGGTTTTTTTGTATTTTAAAGAAAACTCTTGTGCATTTAAGGCTTTTTTAAACTGTTAAGTGTTTTGTTTTGGTTATATCAATAATGTGATCACTTTAATGGAAACTGAGTTTTAAAAGTAATAGCAGTCCTTAAGTTGGGGTCTGTTTTATTGGGGGAGACAAGAACCATAGTTTTTTTAATTGACCTAAAAAGCAGTTTCCTTTTTAGTCTGTTCTGTAGCTAAGCAGACTTTTAGCATAATTGGCATGAAGGAATTAGAAGAGACACTGATAACATGTTTGTTTCCGAGACACATGGTCCTTTTGTAAGTTTGGGTCAAAACAGTTTCTCATAACATTAAAGGAGTTAAAAACATGTTTTCAATTAATAATGAAGCTGTAATGTTAACAATGAAGAAACACTGCCACCCCGCGGGAAAAAGTGTTTCACTGTTTCAATCATATCTCAAATGTTAAAATAGGTTTAACTTTTAAGCTAAATAAGGATTTTAAAGGCTGTTAATTGGAGTAGTATTAATATATTTCATAATGTAAATTCCAAATTGTTTTAAGGTATTTCAATGAAAGAATTCTGTATACATTAGGGACAATTCTGGAAATTTAGGGGAGAAACTGGAAATTTAGGGGGGAAATTAGAAACTAAAAGACCTTAAGAATAATGTATTTAATAAGTGAATTAAAGTTAATTTCAGCATAAAGTTTGGCTTCAAAATTATACCTAAATACACCATTCAGATGAATAAGTAATTGTTCCTTTGAATTGTGTCTTAATAAGAAACTCAAAGTCGTATAAATCAGTGTTACTCTAAAAATCTCTTTCTAAAGTGGGTAGAACGGAGGCAAATTTAGCCTCTGTTCTTTAACAACTTCCTGAGAAGAATCCCTATATGAAATTATGTAGAATTAGTAAAATTTAATAAAAAACTTCATTGAGTCCAATAGACTCCATTGGGTTTCATAGAGCTCCATTAAACTCTACTGAAGTGGGGCAAAAATCAGGACCGGTAAAAAGTTACAATGGTCTTGGTTCATAGAAGTAAGGAAGGGTGAAGTCAAAATAACCATGAAAACGATACAGCTGTGAAGACATGGAAACCAAAAATATCTTTCGCATCATCACTTGGCAAGAGGCAGACTTCATGCTGATTGGTGGTACCCCTGACCAGCTGGCCACTGATTGGAGGAACACCTGGCAGCCATATTGCAAGACTCTCAGAAATCCTATGAGACTGACACTAGGAGTAAGATCTTGCGTGCTTTGGAGAATTGCTAAAAGGCAAAGGTCTGAATAGGCCTGAAGGGACTAAACTTTTTTTTTTTTTAAATCTGTGTCTTCCTAAGTCTTTTCTTTCCAATTTTTAAAGTTATTTTAAGTGTCTTAAGATTTTAACTTTTCTCTTTTGCTCTAGCAAAGACATTTTATTTTAATTTTACACGTTTTAAAGTGTTTTTATTTTCATTTTTCTCATTTTTCACTCTTTTCAAACCATTTTTGTTTTAATTTCTCTTTTTGCCATAAAATGCTAGTTCTTTTGTTTTGTTTTCTTTACTCGTTTTAAAGCTATTTTAATTCCCAGTTAGGATTTTCTAATCTTTTGCCTGAGAAAAGGGCAATTCCTACCTTTTCTCGAAATTTTTGTCCCTAATTGCCAACTTTACTTTTCTTTAGGGAAGCACTGTATTGGTCCCGGATGGGATGGTTTCCTCTCAATTTTTTTTACTCGCCCTTGTGGGCAGAGTTCCCCAAGTGCTTCTCTGTCTTCCTCCCCCCCCCTTCTTTTTTTGGAGCTTCCATGTTCCTTGCCTGTTGAGGGGCCATGCCTCAACCTCTGCATAATTTTGTTTTTATGCTTTTTTTTTTTTTTTTTTTATCTTTTCTTTTTTTTATTTTTATTTTTTTTGCTTTCATTCTTATCAAGTCTCCAGCATACCAGCAAGCTAACATCTTATCTTCCCCGGCAGGACCCCCACAGACTCTGGACAACTTTTTTGGGACCTGCGATATCCATGTGGCGAGAGATATTCTCAAAGAATATATATATTTGTAATAAATAACCTTTTTGCATGCTTCCATAGTGCTCTTACGGTAGTGTGTAAGCCAGTTGGCAGGGTAATAAATGGTAGTATTTAGTCATAGTAATTGTCTACTGTGACTTTTTGGTGAGGAAACTTAAACTTTCCTATTTCCTATGGAGATCCCTCACCCCATGGTGGAGCTAATTCCTGGGAAAATCTCGGGCTGCAGGTTGTGTGGGCTCAGGCGTCACAGCAGTGTGTGTCACACCGTTGCCCCTCGCTTCTTGCTGCATACGCTCCTGCATACCCGCCACCCAGATCACCACTGCATCTGCCACCAGCATAAGCCGGCAGCAGAATTGCACCCTATGTGTTTTTATATGTTATGTTTATATTTTATTTTGCAAGCTGCCCTGAGCCTCTTTTTTTTTTTTTTCTTTCCTTCATTTTATTGTTAAAATTCAGAATAGCTACAACATAATGGTACTGAAAGAAATATAGAATAACCAACAAAAGGAAAATACATATACCTACAAGCATAATCACATACATAAAATTATTATTATTATTATCATCAAACATTTATATAGCGCCAGCAGTGTACCTGGCACTTTACAAAGTAATAAAATAGACACGGT
>QEPC01012495.1:1398505-1530127 GCA_003113815.1 Sphenodon punctatus | reverse complement strand
GGGGGGGGGTGGAGAGGAGGATATTCCAATGGCCAGCATGCACAAACAACTTTGGATGAAGCAGGAAGGATGGTGGTTGGAGTGACTGTGGCGCCAGACTCGTGCTGAAGCCGACCGATTGCAGCATAACGCTAGTTTAAAAGCTTATGCTGTAGCGGTGCGGGCAGCAAAGAAAGAGTTCTTTGCTGCCCTCATAGCATCTGCAAAGTCACGTCCAGTGGAGCTTTTCCAGGTGGTGCAGCGGCTGGTCAGTTCGGCCTCTCTCCGCCTGGAACTGAAATCTTCCAGTGCCCGCTGTGATGTTTGTTTACTTTTTTGTGGATAAAATCGCTCGGATTCACCAGGACTTCGATGCTGCACTTATAACAGTGGGAGAACCTGAGGTAGAGGAGGACTTGCCTTGTCTGATTTCATGAGATCAATTTCAGGGGGTGTCGCCCACTGATGTGGGGATGTAATGGCCACCTGTTGTGAATTCGATCCATGCCCATCCTGGCTGGTTAAGGCCTGCCGGAAGACATTAGGGCCATTTCGGGTAGGGGTGGTGAATGCCTCCCTTAGGGAGGACAGGATGCCGAGCCGCCTCAAAGAGGCAGTGGTACAGCCCCTGCTAAAGAAACCATCTCTTGACACTGACTCCCCGGCCAGCTATCGACCAGTCTCTAGCCTTCCCTTTTTAGGAAGGTTATTGAACAGGTGGTAGCTCAGCAGCTTCAGAAGCATCTGGATCGGATCAGTTTTCCTGAACCTTCAGTCTGGCTTTCGTCTGGGTTTGGCACGGAGACTGCACTTGTGGCTTTGGTTGACGACCTTCACCGTGAATTAGATCAGGGGAGATCTTCTATGTTAAGTTTATTAGATCTGTCGGCTGCATTTGATACCGTTGACCACAAGATGTTGGTGGCTCAACTGCAGGACCGGGCCTGGGTGGGCGGAATTGTTCTTGAATGGTTCCACTCATTCCTGGCCAGGAGAACTCAGCGTGTGGTTCTCAGGGAATGTACTTCATCTCCCAGGAACCTCACGTATGGAGTCCCGCAGGGTTCTATTCTGTCCCCCCCTCCTGTTCAATGTGTATATGCAGCCTTTGGGTGAGGTCGTGAGAGGGTTCAGCGTGCGTTGTCATCAGTGCGCCGATGACACACAACTCTACCTCTCTTTTTCTGGAGACCCAGACCCGCCGTCTTGGTGCTCACTCGGTGCCTGGCAGCTGTCGGGGACTGGATGAGGGTGAGTCGTCTGAAGTTGAATCCCAACAAGACTGAGGTGATGTTGGTGGGTAGGGTCAGGGGAGGGGGGTGGCTCCTGTCATTGACTGGGTTTGCCCCCTTTGGCCACACAAGTCTGTAGTTTGGGGGTGCTCCTCGAGCCACAGCTCCGCCTGGATCTCCAGGTGGAGTCTGTGGCGAAGGGAGCATTTCGGCAGTTACATCTGGTACGACGGCTGCGGCTGTATGTTTCGGACTCGGATCTGGCCACCATCATCCACGTCTTCATCGCCTCTAGACTAGACTACTGCAACACACTCTATGCGGGGCTACCCTTGGGGACGGTCCGGAGGTTGCAGCTGGTGCAGAATGCGGCGGCCCGTCTCTTACCAGGGACGGGTCACGCGAGCACATTACACCAGTGCTCCGTTCTCTGCACTGGCTGCCTATTATCTTCCAGGCCCAATTCAAGGTGTTGGTAATGATCTATAAAGCCCTAAACGGCCTGGTCCCGGCTTACCTGCGGGACCGCCTCAGGCCCCGAATCATATTGCAGCCCCTGTGGTCGGCCAGGGACGCCCGACTCGAAGTTCCCCGGGTTTCCTGGGTGGCGACGATGGGGAGGGCGTTCTCGGTGGCTGCTTCTAGGCTGTGGAATTCCCTCCCGATGGAGGGCCGCTTGGCCACAGACCTCCCCTCTTTTCAAAGATGGTGTAAGACCTGGCTGTTCCACCAGGCCTTCGGAGAGGGAGACAGGCAGGCAGGCTGGGTCTGGCCTTGTTTTTTAGCATTTTAATGAATTTTTAAAATTGTATATGTTGTTTTTATTATTAATTATTATTATTATTATTATTATTATAAGCCGCCCCGAACTGTTCTGTGAGCGGGAGGGTGCGGGGTAAAAGAGCAGTGAAATAAACTCTCTGAAATGAAGACAGAGATGAAGAGGATTTTGTGGCTAACGCCCTTTTCACACAGACACTCTAACACTGATAAAATGGGTGTTATATTTTATTATACATGTTGCAGGGCTACTAATTTGCCATTCTATTAAAGAGCCTATTTATTGGATTTTTGTATCTAAATCATATACGTAAAGATCTTAATATTATCTGTACTTATGTATGAACAAATCTGAGTTTTGTTTGATGAAAACTGTTGTTGTTCGTTAAGTTTTTCAATTTAAAAAAATATTTAAAAAAATAAAAGAAATGAAGCCAAGTTCAGATGTCTGATGCTATTAAACAGTGCTACTCCCATGACGATTACAACATTCAACAAAAGGAGTAGTACAGTAGACATTAATTTTAGTTCACCTCTACTCAGCAACAGTTAGTTTATTATTAAAAAACTAAGCAGCAAACCATTTTTCATTCATTTTACAATTAAAATTTCCCCCCACTTACCTCATCTATGAAAATGTGCGTAAACTCTGTAAGGCTTTTAGCACCAACTATTTTCTGAAGGAGCACTCCAGTTGTCATATACACTAATCTCGTGTCTTTTGTCACAACTTTTTCTAAGCCAACCTAAAACATGCGGAAAATACATAATTACTTCCAAAAGTATTTTGCAGCCACAATGAAAACAATGCATGTGCTTGAGACGTAACCCAGAATGCCTCAGATTATTAAACAAAATGCAAAAAAAGAGATCATGACAGGTCACTTAGGTCAAGGAAAGCAGGTAGTGAAAAGTATTCCCAGAACATTACAACACAAGAGAACACATTGCTGGGTATATAAGATGCGAGTCAAGGAGTTTTTCTCTTGACAAATCTCAGGACCACAAATATACTTTTATACAATATACATCACCAGGGCTGTAAAAATCTACTTGCTAGTTTGCCTCTGGGGAGTATATTCTGCAAGCTGGCAAGTAGCCAGCTGTGCCTGCAGTGCAAACGCCAGCCCGTAATGGGAATGTGGACATCCGGTTCCTTACTAAAAATCTGATCAATAGGATGGCTTCCTCCCACCTGCAGTGCAAGTCTGGCCAGGCTTACATGCCCTAGGCTTGTATGCCTGGCCAGCATCGAGATTGTATTTTTACAGCTCTGCGAATCACCAATGTAAGATTTATATTTCACAACTATATGTGCCAAGTCTTAAATTTCAGCTGTTTTGGAACAACCATAGTCTGAAAGCTTTCATTACTGCTTTCTGGCTTTAGAATGAAAATGGAAGAGATGGCTATTCAAGGCAATAAGTGTTAAGCTACACCCTGTTCCACATGGACTCACTCCCCCCCTCCCCAGTTCAAAGCAGGTGAAACACACACCTGAAGGGAATCCGGTGACTAATTTTATGGGCGTTAACCCCCATCTGCTGATGATTCTGATTCAGCTCCACAATCACAACTCTGCTAGAGTTGAAGTGGACCCGCTAGAGTACCAAGTGCTCCAATTCTAATTAACAGGGGGATTCACCAGGGCTGTGTTATTGCCCCTCTCCTGTTTAATCTATATGTAGCTGATTTATTGGACAGTATTAGAGATCCGAATTATCATCCACCAAGAATTCAGTCATACCCTGTATATGCCCTTCAGTACGCAGATGATTTAGTGCTCTTCTCACAAATGAAAAAAGGGCTTAAAGCCTCAATGGGAGCACTAAAAGTACTGTCAGATTAATGGTTTAGCCATTAATTGTGAGAAATCTAACATCATGTTTGTGGGGGGGAAACCTTCACAAGTAGAGTGGAGGGTGAATGACTTAACATTTAGACTGGTTCACTCATTCACTACTTGGGTGTTACTTTTACTTCTAGGGGGACTTGGGCAGCCCATATAAAAAGGAGAGCCCTCCTAGCTACTAGATCAGCAGGAAGCCTTCTGAAAGCAGCAGCTATATCTAAGGGCATACTGATGTTGGCTATTCTGCGAACTTTCTATTCAAAAATTCATGCTATGTTAACCTAAAGGAATTTATTCCTTTTCCAGATACCGTAGTTTTGGAGGAAGTCCAGAATCGGGTATTGCGTAGGCTCCTTAAAGTTGGGCAAAGTATCCCAGGACATGTTCTGAGGGCAGAAACAGGAGCAATCTCTATAGAGCACCTTGGTAGATCGGCCTTCTTTGGTTACTGGGCAAAATTATCAGCTCCATACCAGAATACATTATCGGCGCACTGCGCTTTTGAAGAGCTTGCGCACAAGGGTGCTAGACCATACCCTTGGGCCAAGTATTTGGCGTCCCTATTAGGGAACATGGGATTCTCATTTATATACTTTCAAGGGAAGCCCAAAGTATCTATAAAAAAAGATTTGGTCTTGAGATCCAAGGATATTGCTATACAGCAGAACCTTGCTAGGATTTCTCATTGGAAGGTAGCACCTGAATATGTTACAGTAAAAACTTCCTTTTCCTTTTAACCGTATTTGAACCTTTTGTCAAATAAGGCACTCAGAAGGAATTTTAGCTTACTAAGATTTTCTCTAGTTGAGACAGCTGTCCTGAAAGGGCAATATAAAGGTATATGACTTGAGTCCCGACTTTGTACTTGCCGTAAACAAGAAATAGAAACTATCGAGCATTTTCTTTTTGTCTGCATATTATCGTACTTTAAGAGATACTTAGTTGGCTCCTCTGTTTAATACAGGGAATAAGTTAAACCCAACCAATACACTGAATTCCTTACTTAAAATCTCTGCTACAGAAAATCTAACCCTAATCGCAATGTAAGTTGGTTTAGCTTCAGCAAGGAGAGTACAAGTGCAGATCCAGTTAAAATCAATTTACTAGTTTAAATTTTACTCTTTTTTTTTTCTTTGAAGTGTACTGTATCTGTGTATTCTGGAAGTAGTTGAAACTGTTGAGCATATAATCAACTACTAATTTTATTGTAATTGTGCTACTGTGAAGTATTGAACCTATTAATTGAAGTATTTGGCTATGGAGAAAGCCGAGGCTGTGAATAAAATTGAATTGACTAATGATCAGAACTATTGATGCTCAGCTGGAGAGCAGCCAAGAGGCAGGTAGTCAAAAAGGAGTGCTGGCAGACATGGGGAATGACACCTTGTATTAGGAAGCAGAAAGCTCTGCTATACCATCGATCAGGAAAGATCTAGTGAAGGACTCTCCAGGGGCTTGAAGACTCCACCCTGGACTGGTAGGTGTCCTGTTGGAGAACCCTGCTACACAAGGGGAGGATAATCTAAAAGTCCACCTCCCCAATTATATCCCTTTGTGGCCTCCAAGATCAGCCAAGAGCACACTATTGCAAGTTCCATGGCTGGCGTAGGTCCATACAACCCAGGCACACAGAGAGGCGTTCTCAATGGCTGATCCATAGCTCTGGATTCCCTTCACTTGGAGTTTCACCAAAGCCCTAGTCTGAACATCTTCTGGAGGCAGTGTAAGACCTATTTATTTGGCCGGGCAGTTAAATGCTTTGTAAACCACCCTGAGCCTTTGGGAAGGGGGCATAGAAAATTTAAATAAATAAAATAAATAAATTAAATAAGGCAGGGTTAGGATTTTTTAGGGAGGGGTGGCTACGGGTATTTTATGTGGTTTTATGAGCTTTATCTTCTGTAGTTTATGTTTGTTTTTATGATGACGTTAGCCACCCTGAACCTTCAGGGAAGGACAGGATAAAAATCTAACTAATACCAAGAAGAGGGTGTGAACTATTTGTTTATTTCTGTTAGCGAAAGAGCTCTTGGTAAGGGGTGTGTGAATGTGAAACATCAAAACGGCAGATTGAACAATTTACAGGGAAACAGAACCACTGACACATTCCAGACACGCACTCTTCCCCCCCCCCCCCGACAATAAAGTGAATTAAACTGTTTGGAAGTTCAACTAGTTAAAACCCATCCACTATTGCCATAATTGCCTTTAACAGTCAGTAGTACTGTTCCAGGATTACT
Organism: Sphenodon punctatus; assembly: GCA_003113815.1. NCBI lineage: Eukaryota > Metazoa > Chordata > Lepidosauria > Sphenodontia > Sphenodontidae > Sphenodon > Sphenodon punctatus. The sequence goes on along the minus strand of QEPC01012495.1, from coordinate 1,524,044 downwards.
TACCGTGTATATATAAACAAACTAATAAAGAAGAGATTAAAAAATCCAACCCACTTTTCCAACTTGCCATGTATTTTATTCTGTAAGAGAGCCCATCATACCTGATAGCCTACCAGTCCACCAAGAGACCAAGACCTCTCCCTGCTAATCCATTTTGCAATGCTACTGGCACCAATTTTTCGAGGCTGGGTAACAACAATATTGCAGTAGGTAGAATGCTCTGTATAGTAATCCAGGATATACTGCGGAAGCTGAGTACTTTTGCCACTTCCAGTTGCTCCACGTACAATTACCACTGAATTGTATTCAATCAAGGAAGTTAGCTGAAATTTAAAAAGTTTCAAAAACTGGAACTATATTTAACAACGTTATTATTATTAATATTAGCAAACATTTATATAGTGACAGCAATGTACCTGGTGCTTTACAAAGTAATGGAATAGACACAGTCCCTACCCTAGGGTTTACAATCTGAGACACCGGGGGGAGGGAGAAGACGGAGGGGGAACAGAGGGAGAGACAAGGGGTGTAACATTCACGAAGATGCGAGGTCTCAGGTGCACATGCTTGGCTAGGTTATATCGAGAATGATGGCTGGCTGGTCCATGTGGTGAGGATATGAGTACACAGACCTCAGATAACCGATTGTACTAGATGGTAGGTATCAGTAGGAGTTAGGAGAGGGGAGCGAGGAGTTGGGGAGAGCAGAGCTGAAGAGGTAGGTCTTGAGGAAGAATTTGAAGGTACGAAGAGGGGGCGAGGCGGATGTGGGCAGGCAGGGATAAGTTCCAGGTGTAGGGGTCAGCTAGGGAGAAGAGACGAAGGCGGTTAGGGGAGCTGGGAAGGCGAGAGAAGGGACAGAGGAGGAGCCGAGTTCATGGACTGGAATACAGAGGGAAATTAGCAGAGAGGTAGGGGGGGGAGCAAGGTTGTGAAGAGTTTTATAGGTGAAGACTAGAAGCTTGTGCAGGATTCCTTCAGGAAGGGGGAGCCAGTGAAGCGAAGAGAGGAGGGGTGCACATGGTCAAAGCAACAGGCGAGGTGGATGACCCTGGCACCAGAGTTTAGGATGGAGATAAAGGGAGAAAGAGGAGAGTGGGAAAGGCCAGTCAGAAGGAGGTTACAGTAACCAAGGCAAGAGATGACCAGGGCGTGAACAAGGGTTTTAGCAGAGGAGACAGAGAGAAAAGAGCGAAACTTAGCAATGTTATGGAGGGAGAAGCGACAGGATTTGGCAACAGAGTCAATGTAGGGTTTAAAAGAAAGGGGTGAGTCAAATATGAAGCCTAAGCTATGGGCTTGGAAGGATGGGGACCCTGTCGATAAGGATCGACAGGGAGGAGGGAGAGGAAGGATTTGGGGGGTGGGGGGTGGGAAGAGATAAGGAGTTCAGTTATAGCCATGTTGAGATTGAGTTGATGTTGGGCCACCCAGGAAGAGATACCAGAGACAGCTGGTCAGGATAGCTTGAACAGATGGGGAGAGAAAGAAGGAGTATGTGCATTTTGGGTATGTGCAGGGCAGTCCAGTGGCCATTTTGCACATGTGCAATGATTTTTTTTCTCTCTCAGTTCTCTGGTGAGACAATAATAATTTTTAAATTATTTAATGCAGTGAAGAAGAGAAGGTTGGCGGTGACCGGGCTGGTGGCAGTGGATCCCGGATAAGCATGCAGAGTCAGGGGTGGAAACCAGTGATGGAGTTGGAAACTGGTTCCCCCCTTAGAGACTATGCATGAGGGGGTATGGTGTTCTACTCCCCCGTGGATGGACTTGACAGGGGACATGCTTTGTTTGCCCCCCCTCTGGAGGCTGCTGCAGCCAGGGACAGTTGTGATCGTCCCCACCCCCCTTCATTTGAGGATCTTGGGGGGGAGGGGAGGGTGTCTATGCTTCTCGCTGGGGACTCCATGCAACAGGCTGGGGGACGGGCCCTGCCTTTTGATAAGTGGGACAGGTTATCATCAGCGTCTTCCCTCCCCGGAAGGGAGCAGGGCTGGAGGAGTCCGGCCGCCAGGTCACTCCCTAAAGTGCAGGGAACGGCCAATGGCCATGCCGGGGGCCTGTGCCGAAGGGGCACTTTCAAAGGGGCTTGCCCTCTGGCTGTGCCCTCCGGCTGGGTCCAACGGTTGGGGCCAGGAGATGGAGCTGGTGTGATAACTAGTGGGTTGGAGGGGGAAGGTTATATATTTTGTGCTTGAGATGGGACTCTCCCTCCTGGTGAGAGCAGGAGGGTTGAGAGTGGGTCTCCCCCTGGTGGCAGCAGGGTGGAGATACATATGTAGTTTGGGACTGCACCTCTGGACTACCTGTGTGTATGTACTAGATGACTGTAGGAGTGATGGCTGATGTATTTAGTATTGTTTATGGAGGCATTGATGTACTGCATTATTATACTGTTGTGATGGGGGGTGGTTAATGTTGTAATAATGGTGATATGATGAAGTATTATTATGTATTATGTTCATTATGGATGTATTTTTGCTGATATATGTGAGCCACCTCGAGCTGTTTTGAACAGGAGTGCACGGGATATAAATTAAAAATGGAATGGAGGAGAGAGATAAGAGTTGAGTTTGCCTAGGGACTGGGTGTACATAGAGAAGAGGAGAGGGCCAAGGACAGAGCCTTGGGGAACATCAACTGAGAGGGGAAAGGAGGAGGAGGTGGAGTTGGCAAGACACATTGAAGAGGTAGGAGGCAAACCAGTCGAGGATGGAGCCACGGAAGCCGAGTGAGTGAAGTGAGTCCAGTAAGAGTGAGTGGTCAACAGTATCGAAGGCAGCCGAGAGGTCAAGGAGGACAAGAATGGAGTAGAGGTGATTAGATTTAGCCACAAGAAGATCCTTGGTGATCTTAGCGAGAGCAGTTTCAGTAGAGTGAAGGGGGCGGAAGCCAGACTGGAGGGGGTCAAGGGAGGAGTTGGCAGAGAGGAAGTCAAGACAGCAGGAGTAAACATACAAGAAACTTGGAAGCAAAAGGAAGGAGTGAGACAGGATGGTAGCTAGAAGGGTCAGAGGGGTGAAGAGTGGACTTTTTGAAGATAGGAGAGACAGTGGCGTGCTTGAAGGCAGAGGGGAAGGAGCCAGTAGAGAGGGCTGATGATGTGCAGGAGGGAAGGGGTGATAGTGGAAGCAATGGAGGTCAGGAGGCGGGAGGGGATGGGGTCAAGTGGAAGGGTTGGAGGAGGCGAGCAGGGAGGAAGTTTCCTCAAGGGAGGCGGGAGAGAAGGAAGGAGGAGGAGGAGAGGAGCAGGAAGCGATGTTGAGGCAGATCTTGTCTATCTTGGAGGTGAAGAAGGAAGCGAGATCCTGAGCAGTAAGGGAAGAGGGAGGATGACAACAGGGAGGCTTGAGGAGGGAGTCAAAAGGTGGAGAACAGGCGGCGAGGGTTCTGACAACAGGACTCAATGCGGGAGGCGTAGTAATGCTGTCTAGTGAGGAAGATTTATTTCATTATATTTCTACCCCGCACCCTCCTGCTCAGAGAGCAGCTCTGCTATCACAGAGATAGCAGAAGTAAGGGAGGAGAGAGAGAATCTGAAGTGAAGGAAGTCATCATGAGAGTGGGATTTGCACCCGAGGCATTCAGCTGCACAGGGAGAGAAAACATGCATTTCAGTGAGGATTTTAAAATCTTTTTTCACTGCATTAATGCTGAACACTTTTTATTTATTTACTGCCATAATTAATTTTTTTAGAACCACATTTTAAAAAGACAACAAAAACTAATATAAAAAGGTATGTTTTACAAGCATGAAGAACATTTAATTTAAGTAACTAAAATTGGTGATGTGTGTGATGGGGAGGAGGGAAGGGGGAGGGGGGGGAGAGACTTTTCTTCCACTACAACTAGGGTGGCCAGATATGCACATTTTTAAAAAGGACACCGGTGAGAAATACAAGTTGGAAGGCTACACTGGCAGCCTGTATTTCTCGTACGTGTTCTCTAAAATTTGCATATCTGGCCACCCTAACTAGGACTCTAAGCCTATTAATGCCATTCATGAAATTTCAAGTCTAATCCAGGACCAAGTTATTAAACGAACATTTAGTTTAAATAGTAGAATTCTCCTTCTGGAAAAAATATCGACGTGTAGTTTTTCCGTTTTAGTCTCTGGATAGAAAAAGAGCAACTAAACCAAGAAATAGCATTTACCTCTTGCCTGCATCTAGATATGGGCAAATCAGGATATTTATAGTTCAATGTAGGTGTAAAAGTCACACCTTTTGAGTCACACAAAGACGGAGGACGACGATCTGGAAAGAAAGACAGCGGATCAGAAGCAAATTCCTACAGAACATTATTAGGCAGCCCAGTTAAAAAATAAAGTTACAAATGCAGCAAAGGAGGAGGGCTTTGCTAGTTTTCATAATCTTTTCTATATAATATGAAAGAGTCTTTTTTTAAAAATCTAAATTCTATACACTCTTGGGTCTCAAACTGGGGGGGGGGCATGCCCCCCAGAAATAGTGTGGAAGCTGTTCTGAAGGTGGGGGAGGAGGATCCGAGTTGGTGTACACCTTGCTCCACACTCGCACTGACCTGGGGGACTCTCTAAAATACTGGGTTGGCAAGGGCGAAAAAGTAAAATAACATGGTGAAGAGAGAGGGAGCAAGACTGTGTGTGTGTGTTCGTTCGTCTCAACTACAGTAGATGGGGGGGGGGGGGGTTCAAAGAGGTTTGAGAACCACTGTTCTACAACATAGAAATCAACAGTTTTAGCTATTCACTGCATAGCATTTGAGCTTGTACACACACACACACACACACACACACACACACACAAAACAACCCTTAAAAAGAACACTAATACTGCCCTCTTTTTAAAAGACATTTTGGTCAGGATTCTAAATATATTCCCCAGGAAAAGTCATATATAGCACTCTGTCACAATAACACGATGCCGAGGTTGACTGGCTGCCCTCTGGCACATTCCAAGATGTCACTATTGAGACATCAGCAGCTCTGCACGATTCGACCAACACTGGAAGAAATCTCAAGCTGTTAGGAAAACGCTTCTAGTATCAGCATATTTAAACCAGTCTTATTTAAAATAATGTACCTTTCTTAGCTGTTTAGGAGTGCTATTCATACAGCAAAGCACGCCATGCCACACACCATAAATCAGCATCTTCTCAAAACTCAAGATCGGAAGTCCCCATTTTAAAAAGCAAAAGACAAATAATAAAGTGCAGAGCAGCAGCAGCAGCTCAGTAAGCATTACAATGGTCTTTAAAAGTGAGCGAATGGAATGATGAACGGTGATTTCAGGATGGCACAAGGGGCACATGGTAGAGCTTAAGCATGGTTAAAGTTTCTCTAAATAAATAAAATGAAGGTATCAAAGAGCTGCAATTATGTCTTAGAATTCTCCATAAAACCGTGGTGAAAGGTCCCCTTCATATCTAAAAATTTTTCAACCCCACAAAATACATACCCCTTCCACCCAGACATTCCCTCTATCCCTACCATCAATAATACTAAAAACAATTTTAAAACAAATATACAATAAAATGTAGCTCCCTGCCCCCAACCAGCCCACTAACGGCTGCAGGAGAGCAGGCAGCTTTTGTAAGTCCTGGAAGGAGTGGGGGCGGGGCACACAGGTGTTGCTTTCTCTAGCCTTCCCCCCAGGAACACAACACACACTTTTGGGGTAATTTTGTCGTGTTTACTATTGTCAGTTCGATCACAACGGGTGGTACGTTTGGTACTTCCAGAGACATTCCTTTCATCATTTCCATTACTTTCAGCTTTTGGAAATTTTCTTCTTTTTTTGTTAGTTTCATTACATTTTCATTTTTCTTCTTTTGTATATACTATTTTGCCTTGATATATATTATTGGAAGTGATGAAAGTACTCTATAAGAGGGGCCTAACCTGGCCTTCTGGCGCAACCTTCTAATCCAAGCGTCCATACCATCCAATGTGCAGGCTAACCCTCTGAACGTTCTGAAATCTTTATGATTTTGTAAACTGTGTTAGCTGTCCGCTGCTCTATCCTGAGTGTAACACTGTATCTGCAAGTTCTCTTATTTATTCTCCTTACTTTTCCTAAACTGATGCAAAGCTAGGCAACACGGTATCGATGAGACGAAAAACACCAAACCACAGATACAGCTCCTACTGGGAGGAAGAGCTGGAAGGAAAGAAAATACCAACAAGGAACTATGAGCATATAACTGGAGAGCATCTTTGAGTGATTTTGTAGTTTCCTCACAGGAACTTGTTATTTCAGTAAATGACAAATTAAAGGAAACACCAGTCTACATTCAGGATTTGAAAGGTCTACACAAGGGAAATTTTACCCTGTTGATCTTGTTAGACCTTTCAGTGGCCTCTGATACAGTTGATCGCATGGTGTTGATAACATGACTATGGGACCTGGTGGAGTTGCACAGAACCACTTTTGAGGGGTACCACTCCTTCCTGTCAGGGAGCTCCCAGAGTGTGGTGATGGGCGATTGTGTTGGAATTTTATTAATGGTCAAAAAACCAAAAAAGCAAAAGCAGCTTGAATTGTTGGTAGCAACAGCTTAGTAGTAATCAACACCTTGGAGATTGTTTCTAGATTAAAATAATCTACTTTATTGAAAAGTACATTGTGACAGGAAAGGCCTATCCCTAGGTCTTACTAGCTGGCTGCCACCAGCATGGTGGCCGGTCATGTTGAAGGTCAGAGAGAATTTAGGAATGGTGAAAGGTCAGGAAGAAGGAAGAAGTTCAGTAGAGCTTCCTGGGCACATCCCACCTGGGAGGGGGCTTAGAAGCAGAGATCAGGAAAGGTTAAAGTGACACTCACACTAACTCACTATCTCTACTCCCAAATGCCCCTAGTGGTCATTAGGGTTTGTTGGTGCAAAAGGTGATGTCATCTGGAGCTGTTTTTCCAACACCCCTTCTCATCGCCTGTCGCACCGGCTCACGACTCCCATTCGCTCACGTAGCATCTGGAATCGATTCCTTGGTAGTGGCTTGGTCAGTCCATCTGCCACCATTTCTTCAGTTGGGCAATACTTCAACTCAATTAGCCCTTCTTCCTGTGCCTCTCGAACATAGTGGTACTTTATGTCAATGTGCTTCGTTCGAGACTTGGACTTCTCCATTTGTGAGAGCTTAATGCAACTCTGGTTGTCCTCAAACATCGTGGTAGGCTTTGGCTCTTCAATTCCAAAGTCCAACAGCAGCTTGTGTATCCACACAGCTTCCCTGCATGCTTCACTAGCTGATATGTATTCTGCTTCTGTTGATGAGAGTGTAACAAGTGACTGCTTCCTGCTAGTCCAACTTATGGCTCCATCTCCATAGAGAAACAGGTGTCCACTGGTGGACTTGCGATCAGCTATGTCTTCAGCCCAATCTGCATCCATGTATCCCACCAGTCTAGGGTTGCTGCTTACTGGAATCTTCAATGCGTAGTGCGCGGTACCCTTCAGGTATCTCCCCAGTCTCTTGACTGCAGTCCAGTCATTCTTGGTTGGGGCACTTACTTTCCTGCTTAAGATTCCCACCGCTGTGGCAATATCTGGCCTTGTCACTGTGGCTATGTACAAAAGCTTGCCAATCGCTTTTCTGTACTGGTTGTTGGCTGCCAGAGGCTCATCATCTTCCCTTTGTTTCAGGAAATTGACATCCATTGGTGTACTGACCTCATTGGCATCTGTCAGTCCCAGACATTCCAAAAGATCCTTGATCTTTGCTTTCTGGTTGAGAAGATAACTTCCATCTTCTTCTTTTTCTATTTGAATGCCAAGGTAGTGTGAGATGCTTCCAAGTTCCTTCACCTCTACTTCCTTGTTTAGGTGCTCAACAATCTCGTGACTGTCTTGCTCCTGTTCACAACAGATGATCAGATCATCAACATAAGTCAGGATATAAGTCCACTTATTGTTTCTGAATCTTGAGTACAGGCAGGGGTCAGCTTTTCCTTGTGTGAACCCTTCCTTAAGCAGTAGCTGATTCAGTTTCTCATTCCATGCTCTAGCTGCTTGCTTCAAGCCATAAATGCTCTTCTGGAGTTTGCATACAAGCTTCTCCCTTCCAGGTTGCTCGAAGCCTGGTGGCTGCTGCATATAGATGTCTTCCTCAAGTTCTCCATTCAGGAATGCAGTTTTGACATCTAAATGGTTAACATGCATCTTTCTGGAAGCTGCTATGCTAAGTAGTGTTCTGATGGAAGTGTGCTTGACAACTGGTGCAAATGTTTCATCATAGTCTTCTCCATATATTTGGGAGTATCCCTTGGCTACTAGTCTGGCTTTGTAGCGCTGTACATCCCCTTCTGCATCTTGCTTGATTTTGAAGACCCATTTGCAACCTACAGGTTTTCTTCCAGCAGGTAGTTCCATAAGTGTCCAGGTTTTGTTCTTGTGTAGAGATTCAATCTCTTCCTTTGCTGCTTTCCTCCATTTTTCAGCTTCATGGGTTGGCATCCTTTCAACATCCTTCCATGTGCTGGGTTCTTGCAGCTCTGCACTTGTGGTGAGGTAGGAGTATTTCAAGGGTGGAACTCCTTTGTTGGACCTCTGTGAGCGCCTGGGTTCTGGCTCAGCTTCTGTGACCCCTTCTGAATCTGCTTCTGGTTCTGGTTCACAGATTGGCATTTGGTGCCTGAAGGCCTGCTCACTTGGTTCCTCTTGCATCTGGATCCTTGACTCCAGGTCTGGTAATTCACCTTTGGTTGGTCTGTGTCTTTCATCAAAGTACACAACATTGCAAATTTCAATATTACCAGTTTCAACATCAAGAATTCTGTATCCTTTTCCTCCTAACACATAGCCACACAAAACTCCTTTCTTGCTTCTGCAATTCAACTTGTTTCTCTTTGCCTTTGGTACATATGCATATACATCACATCCAAATACTCTGATGTGGTTTAGGCTAGGTTTGTGTCCAAACCACAGTTCAAATGGAGTTTTCTCTATGGCTTTGGTTGGCAATCTGTTCTGCAGATAGCTGGCAGTCATCACTGCTTCTCCCCAGAACTTGCTTGGCAAACTTGCATCTTTCAACATACATCTTGCCATCTCCAGTAGGGTTCTATTTTTCCTTTCTGCAACACCATTCTGCTCAGGAGAATATGGGGCTGTAGTCTCATGCTCAATTCCCTGTTCTCTCAGAAAGGCTTTCATTTCGTTTGAGATATATTCACCTCCATTGTCTGACCTTAGTCTCTGAGGCTTTCTCCCAAACTTGTTGCTGACCAATGCAACATACTCTTTAAACTTTTCAAACACTTGGCTTTTCTCTCTCAAGGTGTAAACATAGGCAAATCTTGAGAAATCATCAATAAAAGAAACTATGTAGAGGTTTCCTCCAATGCTCCTTTGCAGAGGACCTGATACATCACTGTGAATCAACTCTAGAGGGCGCTGAGACTTTCTCTCCTCTAGCTTGTGAAAAGCTGGCTTAACACCTTTTGCAGAAATGCAACACACACATCTGTCTGATTCTTCAGTACACAGTTGCAGTTTAAAGTCTTTAATTAATTTCCCCTTCTTAAGCTGGTGAATTAAATTAACATCCCTATGGCCCAGTCTGCGATGCCAAGTTTTATCACAGAGTCTATGAGTGCATTTGTGATTGCTTGCTGAATTTGCATTTTCACTAACACAATCCACTTCAAAGAGCCCACTGTCTCTTAGAGTTGCAGACAAGATGGAGTCACCTTCTTTTGTCACAAAGCAATGATCATCCATGAATTCAAACTTGCAACCATTTTTCACTCCATATTTCACAGAGATTAAGTTATTCTTCAACGAGGGCACATATAAGGCTCTGTGTATGTCTACTTGCTCAATTTCTCCACCTGTGAGCTTGCAAAAGATTTTAGCTTGACCTTGTCCTTGTGAAAAGACTTGTCTCCCATCTGCTAGAGAAATTGGGACTTTGTAATCCATTTCAATTTCTGAAAACATTTCTATATCCTTGAGGAGATTCTCAGTAGCTCCAGAATCAATATAAATAACATTTTCATTTACTTCTGACATAGCATTAAAACCTTTAATTTTTCCTTTTTCTTTTTCTTTAGAGCTGACAGGCTTCTGCAGACTCCTTGTCTGGGCTGCAATGGGCACTTTAGATTTCCCCATTGTCTTGGCCCTTGGGCAATTAACACATAAGTGTCTGTCACTACCACAGGAAAAACATTTCTTGAAGACTTTTCTTTGAGCTAAAGGCCGTAATTTGATCTGCAGAGGTTTGCTTTGTCTTTCTGATAAAAGATTCATTCAATTTGCTAGATAAATAATCCAGTCCAACAACTTTATCTGAAATTTCTACAGCAGTCTTCAAATATTCATAAGAAACTGGTAAAGAATTCAAAACAAAAGCAACACCACCACTTTCTCCAAGATCAATTCCCAAGTCTTTTACTTTTTTGCAAGGGACTGCGTTTGACTCACGTGCTCAGCAGGATTTTCATTCTCTCTCAGTTTCATATTACACAGTCTCTGTATTATAGAGATTGCTTCGCTGGGGCTTTTGCGGTTATAAAGATTTTCCAGCTTGTCTCAGATTTCACTGGCTAAAATCACATTTTCAAAATGAACAAAGTTTTGGACTTACATTCATTCCTAGGATTCCAAGAGCTTTGTCATTTTGTCTGTCCCAATTCTTTTGTTTAGCTCCTGCAGCCGCGGGTCTTTGTGTTATCAGCACTTAATAAAGACCTTAACTCTTTAAGCAAGATTGCATGAGGAAATTCCAATCTTTGAAATTCGCTCCTTCCAGCTTTGGGGTGAAAACCGACATGACGCTAACCACCCTTTAACCACCCTTGGTGGTTATGTATGCATGTTGCAGGGCTGTATTGGTGCCCCATGCAGCCCTGCAACATGCATAAATGACCACCAAGGGTGGTTAGCATCATGTCTGTTTTCAACCATTGAATGTTGAGGTTCCCTTGAGCTTGCTCCATGTTGCTTCTCTTGTTGCAAAACAAAAAAAACAGGTACAAAAAATAAGCTGTGCTTTTCTCCTTCGAGATTCAATTCGAATTCCAAAATATCTGTTAGGATCTTCAGGAGGATTCTGGGCCCATAACCCTATGTTGGAATTTTATTAATGGTCAAAAAACCAAAAGCAGCTTGAATTGTTGGTAGCAACAGCTTAGTAGTAATCAACACCTTGGAGATGGTTTCTAGATTAAATAATCTACTTTATTGAGAAGTACATTGTGATAGGAAAGGCCTATCCCTAGGTCTTACTAGCTAGCAGCGGCCAGTCATGTTGAAGGTCAGAGAGAGAATTTAGGAATGGCGAAAGGTCAGGAAGAAGAGGAAGTCCAGTGGAGCTTCCTGGGCACATCCCACCTGGGAGGGGGCTTAGAAGCAGAGATCAGGAAAGGTTAAAGTGACACTCACACTAACTCACTATCTCTACTCCCAAATGCCCCTAGTGGTCATTGGGTTTGTTGGTGCAAAAGGTGATGTCATCTGGAAGATTGCTCGTTGTCCCCTCAGGACCTCTCCTGTGGAGTTCCACAGGGTTCTATTTTGTCTCCTCTCTTGTTCGACATGTAGGTTCAATGACCTGCTGGGTGAGATCATTTGGAGGTTTGGAGTGAAGGGTCATCAAAATGCCGATGACATCCAGCTCTGCTTCTCTTTTTCATCCAACCCAGGTCCTGCAGTCCTGGTACTTACACAATGTCTGGCTGCTGTTAAGGACTGGATGAGAGTTAGTCGACTGGAGCTGAATCCATACAAGACTGACGCGATGATGGTTGGCCAGCCCATTGACCTAGAGGAGATGAACTCCTGTTATTCATGGGGTACAGTCTCTTCTGGTCAATCAAGTCTGCAGCCTTGGAGTGCTTCTGTACCCCTTGCTGCACCTGGACTGTAAGGTAGCAGTGGTGTCCAGGAGCACTTTTCACCAACGCTATCTGGTGAGGAGGCTGTGGCCTTTTCTTTCTCATTTATATCTGGCCACTGTCATCCATTTTTTTCATCACATTGAGGCTAGATTACTGCAACACACCGTACGTGGGGCTGCTCTTGACTGTTCAGAAGCTGCAGCAGAAAGTAGCAGCTTGGCTCCTTTCAGGAACAAGGCGCCAGGAGCGCATTACACCAGAGCTCCAAAGTCTACATTGGCTACCTATAGCTTTCCAAGCACAATTCAAGGTGCTGGTTTTGACCTTCAAAACCCTAAATGGTTTGAGCCCCATATAACTGAAAGACCACCTGTACTTCCATGCCTCATTATGGCCCCTTCAGTCGGCTGGAGACTCACAGGAGAATGTTCTCAGTTGCTGCCCCAATGTTATGGAACTCCCCCTGGAGGTTATTTGAACCCAAGGCTCAGTAAATTCTGGAAGCAGTGCAAGGCTTTTCTGTTTGAAAAAGCATTTGGCAGGTGGGCATGGGGTGGACTAGTGGGTAGTCTTGGGGTGGAGTTATGAATCGGGAGCTGGTATTGAGTGGGTTTGGTGGTGGGGGGATTGTGGGTTTAAGAGTGTTTTTTGGGTGGTTTTTTAAATTATTATTATTGCTTGTGAGCTGCCCTGAGCCTTTGGGAAGAGTGACATATAAATTTAAATAAATAAATAATGCACACTGAAAGGAGAGAAGTTTTTATGGATAGACTGAGGAAGAAAAGGAGGTATGAAAAATTCAAAACCTGCTTGCCAAACAAGAGTAGCAGAGTTTGATTTCTCACAAGTTATCATCATGAGATATTTATATAGCACCAGCAATGTACCTGGAACTTTACAATCAACAATTATAGACATGTCCCTGCTCCAGCGGGCTTACAATCTAAGAGACAAGGGAGAAGAGAACAGAGGAAGAGACAGGAATACATCCAAGAAGTTGCGGGATGGGATGCACATGCTTAGTTTAGTTACAGGGAAGAAGAAGAACCTAAGAAAGTAAGATAATCAGGGCAGAGACTAAGGGGATGGGGAGTTGGAAAAGCCTGACAAAAGAGGCAGGTTTTTCAGGAGGGATTTGAAGATAGGGAAGGAACAGAAAGTTCCAGGCATGGGGGGCAGCAAGGGAGAAGGGGTGGATACATTTTGAGGAACAAGGTAGTCGTGAACAGGCAAGGATGGCAGAAGAGGAGGAGAAGAGCTCCTGGACAGGAGTGTGGCAGGAAACAAGAGCAGAGAAACAGTAGGGGGTAAGGCCATGAAGGACCTTGAAAGGACGGAACAGGAACTTGCGTTGAATGCATTCCGACAGAGGCAGCCAGAGGGAGCCAGTGGAGAGAAGAGAGGAAGGGCTGAACATGATCAAAGCAGTGGGCAAGGTGGATGACCTTGGCAGCAGAATTCTGAACAGAAGTGAGGGGGGGCAAGATGATAGCGGGGAAGGCCAATAAGGAGGAGGTTGCAATAGTCAAGGTGAGAACTAGATAACTGCAAACAGTAAGGAAGGACCAGATCTTAGTGAAGCTATTAAAGTCCCAACGCTCACGTCATTTAAAATTAAATTGAACATACCAGCAAACACACTTTTACAGAGAAGTCTTGTAATCGCCAAAGGAAAGCATGAGCCAGGCATTTCCTATAACTACTGCCGACTATGAGGGAAAGACTCTTTCATTATTCTCAGTCAAAGGGCATTGCATGGTCCTCACTCCATGGAATGCCTAGTTGGGCAAGATCTCTGCCCATGTAAACCTCCTGGTTTTATTTTCCATACAGTATTATGGCCATTGCCTTGTGCTCCATTTAGAATGAAGAGAGCCAACTACAGAATATTCAGGCTATGATCATAAATGATTGTTCAACTGGCCAATATTATCCCAGATGGTGCAGCATCAGCCAAGGCTCAGGGGATGGGAGGGCAGGGGACAGAGTCGCCGTCATCTGTAAAGACACTTTGGCCTTTTGAAGGTATATGGCACCTAACGCATCTGATATCGAGCGTGTCCACCTTGTGTTGGATTTGGCTGGGGATAGATTGTGGATCCTTGTGGTGTGCCAATAGGTTGCCACCTTCGGTCATTTTTACCTGACATTTCCATTTTGGTCTATGGGAGTGTCAGATAAAAAACCACCACAGGAGGCAATCCTATGTACCGACCACCCCACCGTACACCCGATTCCCTGACTGCTCTAGCTGAGCTGGTCTTGGAGACAGCATTGGGATCACCTAGACTTATCATCTTGGGCAATTTCAACATACATGCCAAGGACGGCCTTTTAGGGGCAGAGCAGAAGTTCATGGCTGCCGTGACAACGAGGGGCCTATCCCAAATAATATCAGGCCCGACACGAGGCAGGAAGCACATTGGATTTGATGTTTTGCACCAGTCTGGATACAGGGTTCTGATTATCGGGGGGGATGTTTAACACCACTGTTGTGGTTGAATCATTACCTCCTGAATGCCCAGATCCCACCTTTCTTATGTCTTCATCAGGGTGGTGAGGTTAGGTTGGTCCACCCCTGGAGACTGATGTATCTGATTGGTTTCCAGAACTCTCGGTGAAATATACCTATTGACCTTGATGACTGCTCTATCAATGACATGGTGGCTTTGTAGAATGACATCTTGACCATGGCCGTCCAACACAGTTGTACCCAGGCATCCACTCCCACCACTTTGTCAGCTCAGGTCCCCTTGGTATAGAGAGGACCTGAGTGGCTGAAGCAGGAGAGTAGGTGGTTAGAGCGCAAGTGCCGCTCGACTTGCGCTGAAGCCGACCGATTGCGGCATAGATAATTTTCAAAGGACTATGCTGTGGCTGTGATGGCAGCAAAGAAAGCTTTTTTCTCCGCTATCATAGCATTTGCTCATCCAGTGGAGCTGTTCTTGGTGGTGAGGGGCCCGATTAAGATGGTCTGTCTCCTACAGAAAATGAGTCATCTAATGCCCACTGTGGCATTTTTATTAATTATTTTGCAGCCATCGTAATGGGGAATGATTGGTTTGCACTATGAATTGTTTGCACCATAAACATGGTCTGCATTTTTGTACAACCCAAACTACAGAAAAACATTCCTTTTGAATTATTGACATGTTCTGTTCATGCAGACATAATTTCTTACTAGTGAAATCCACTAAGGTGAGAATGTATTTTTTACCTTTTTTGTGGGTCGGGCGGAGGGTCCTACAATGTCAATTCCTACTCTTTGAAAGGCTTCTTCTATAATTGGTAAAGGTTGTAATGGGGCTCTGCCTTTATCCCCTCTCTCCCCTATCCTTTGACATATGTCACATGACTTACAATACTGAGTTATCATTTTAGCCATTCCAGGTCAGTAAAAGCTCCATGAGACTATGTCAAGTTTCCTCATGTGAAGATGTCCTGCACAAGGGAGATCATATGCCATACATATCAGAATTTCCTTATACATCTGGTGTACTACCAACTGATTATAAAGGCTCCCAACTGAGATAGCCACAATCAATATAAAAGTCCATTCTTTCGTATGATTTGTTCCCTACACTCCCGGGTCCAACCCTTCTCTTCCTGCATAGCTGTTAGCAGACCCAAAGTTAGAATAGTTAAGGCAAAGAGCTATTTTATGAATTCCCTTGAAGTTTCTAAGCCCCTCAAATCAAGATCCCTAGACAACTCAGAGGGCTCTGGGTCCCTATGAGCCTGACATCTTAAACTCTCTCTTCTAGGTGTCTTAGTTCCTACATCTCCCTCGCAGGACAACTCCTTTCCCTTCCCAAGAGCAGCCCCTATTTGGTTTGTTTCTACTTGCCTCTGCGGTAACCACATTCACCATTCTTGTAGCTTAGTCTAAGTCACTGCCTAATAATAAGGGAGTATGTAGGTTCTCTACTACGCCAAACTCCCAAGGACCCTCCAAGTTCCTCAAAACTATATATTAACTCTGGCTACCTTAACTTCAGCAGGGGTCCTAATACCTCTTGTATTCTTAATTTTTTTCCTGGTAGTATATCCTTTCCCATTACTATACCAGAGCAGGTAAGAGACACCTCGGCCCCCATGTCCCTCCAACCAAAAATAATTCGGTCATTTACCCTTACCAGTTCTCTAAATGGTTTTAACAGCTCCTCTGGACAAGATAGAGTTATTCCTATTATATTTGCAATTTTCCCTTGTGTGTTCTCTTTTATCACCCACCCTATTCAAGCTGTTACTGGTTTGGATGAACCTTTGGTCTTGGGAAAATGAGTAGAAATACGTTCCAAATCCTTTAGCCTATAAAACCTCCTGATCTATAGGGAGACCCTGTCTCTTTTTCTTCATCCCTTCCTGAAAATGATTCCCCTTTTTTATTACCTTTCATCCTGGGTTTATCCCATCTAGAAGCTTTCTTTTCTCCTTCCTCCCCAATTTAACAACATACCATCTGCTAACTCGGCAGCTTCCAACACCGTTTTGGGGTTTAAATTCTTTACAAAAGCTTTTATTTCATTAGGACATGCTTTATAAAACTGCTCAAGTCCCGAAAGGTCTTTAACCTTTTTCCCATGTGTCTGCCTCAGCCTTCTTTAACCACTGGTTCAAATAATCTGTTAATTTGGTGTTGAATTGGTACACAGATTCCCCTGCCAA
This sequence comes from Sphenodon punctatus, assembly GCA_003113815.1. NCBI lineage: Eukaryota > Metazoa > Chordata > Lepidosauria > Sphenodontia > Sphenodontidae > Sphenodon > Sphenodon punctatus. The sequence goes on along the minus strand of QEPC01012495.1, from coordinate 1,507,555 downwards.
TCTCTGGAGACCCCTAAACTTCCTCCGGAAACAATCAGGGATTAAATTAAACCTCCTACTAACAGCTTTTGTAGATTCCCCATAATGTAAGCTTAATCCTTCAGGCATTCCCCCATACACCTCCAATAGTTCCCCTGTAAGTACAGTGGGTAAATAATACATAAAAGTCACTTGGTTGTAAGTCGCAGAACTGTTCTCTCAAACACTGAGTAGACCTGGAAATCGGCTCCTGGTGTAAAGGAAGAAAAGTCCTTTGAGGACAACCAGATGGGCCTCACACACTGCAGGCGGGCCACTACGATGTCATGTTGGCACTGTCGTTCATGATCCCTAATCTCCATCTCTTACATCTCCAGTTTCCTTTTCTCCAGTTCCAGCCTCTCTCTCTCTCTCATAATCCAAGGCTCCCTTCTCCACCACTATATTGATGATCCAGGCTGAAAGGCAGGCTGGCTTACTCTATGCTCAGCCAACCATTTCCTCGGTACAGCGGTTTTAAACTCCTTTGTAAGCAATGTTCATCTTAGCACAGTCTTTGTCCATTTTCCTCCTCTCCCTTTGAGAAGTTGTCCTGGTACTCATACTGCTTAACCAAGTTCTTTCTATAAGTCCAAAACAAAGCTTGGCTAGACCCCTGACTAGCTCTCGTATAAACTTACTTCTTCACTGGTTGTGTCGGCCCGTTGGATCGCACCGCTGCCACCATATGTGACAGTTTCTTCACTGCTTCTTCTTTAGCTGCTATCATCCTGTGTCTGAGATTTAAAACCTAGCCCCACAGGCAGGGATCCTGGGCTGCCTGATAATAAACGGTTGTAGAATAGCCAGAATAGGGCGAGTCAGAACACACCACACTTTTAATGGTGAAACAATGTCAGTTTAAAACATTTACCAAAGAGGAACTACAAAATTATTGCCAAGTCTTTTTAAAACATTTACCAAAGAGGAACTACAAAATTATTGCCAAGTCCCACGAGATTTGCAATACATCTCTCAGGGAGTTAACATTTCCAATTAAAATCTACTCCACTAGGTGCTTGGAGTCCAGTAGCGATGTTCAACTGTATACCACGACTCTTAGCCTACTAGCAGAGCCTAGCAGCATTCCTTCTCCTTACCCATCACACAGAAGAGAGGATATTGCCCCAGGTAAGGAGAACCTTCCTTCAACCTCCTCCTACCTTCAGTTGCTCACACCAATTTAAAACCTCCAACGTTCTCTCAACCTCAGCTCCTTGTCTCCATGGCAGTCACCCCCTTACCAGTCTATAACACTTCTAACGTAACAGGAAAGTTACTGAACAGGTAGTTACCTGACAGCTCCAGGCTCATCTCGATGTTATTAGATTGCTGGACCTACTTCAGTCAATTTTTCGTCCTGTGTACAGCACGGAAACTGCATTTGTGGCTTTGGTCAACGATCTGCACCTTGAGATGGTCAAGGGGAATTCTACCTCATTGATCTTGTTAGATCTTTCAGTGCTTTGATACAGTTGATCACGGGGTGTTGTTGACTCGACTGAGGGACCTGGCAGGGTTGCGCGGGACCGCTCATGTGTTCAATTCTTTCCTGTTGGTGAGGTCCCAGCGGCTAGTGATGGACAATTTCTCGTTGTCCCCTCAGGACCTCCCCTGTGGTGTCCCTCAGGTTTCTATTCCATCTCCCCTCTTGCTCAGTGTGTATCTGAAGCCACTGGGCGAGGTCATTCAGAGGTTTGAGGTGAGGGGTGACACTCAGCTCTACCTTTCTTTTTCATCCCACCCAAGTCCCGCAATCTCAGTGCTTACCCAATAGATGGCTGCTGTAAGGGACTGGATAAGGGTGAGCAGACTGAAGCCGAATCCTGACTGAAGTGAGGCTGGTTGGCCAGTCTACTAATGGAGGGGATTGGGACACCTGTTATTGATGGAGTCCGGCCTCTCCTGGTCAATCAGGTTCACGGCTTTGGAACATCAGGTGGTGGCGGTGGCCAGGACCACTTTTCACCAACTTCATCTGGTGAGGAGGCTGCAGCCTTTCCTTTCTGACTCGGATCAGGCCACTGTCATCCAAGCTTTCATCACTTCAAGGCTAGATTACTAAAATGCACCTACATGGGGCTACCCTTGATGACTGTTTGGAAGTTGCAGCTGGTGCAGAATGCGGTGGCTTGGCTCTTTTCAGGGACAAGTCGCCACCAGTGCTCTGAAGTATGCGCTGGCTGCCTACACCTTTTGGGACGCAATTCAAGGTGCTGGTTTTGACCTTTAAAGTCCTAAACGGTCTGGGTACCATGTATCTGAAAGACCACCCATCATACCATGTCCAGTTGTAGCCCCTACAGCCAGCCAGGAGCACCCTCCTGCAGGTCCTATCTGTTATCCTTGTCCATAGTACGGGAGTTCGTAGGGGAGCATTTTTGGCTGCTGCCCCAGGTTTGTGGAACTCTCTTTCCCAGGAGGTTCACTTGAGCCCAAGCCTAAGTATCCGCTGGAGGTGGTGTATAACTTTTTTATTTGAAAAATAATTTTGCGGGTGGGGGGTAGGTGTTAGTTGGGATTTTGGGTAGGGTTGCAGGGAAGGGTGGGAGTTTTTACGGCATGAATTGTATTATTGTTATTGTTTTTATGGAGTGTAAGCGGCCCTGCACCTCCTGTAGGAAGGCATTCAAATAAATAAAATACTTAGTTTATAAACTTTTGCATACAAGGCCAATTTGCTTCTCACCTGGCTCCTGAAAGACAATTAGTATTTTCAGATGAGATGCTACGCCACATGGCCACCCATGAGCCATGGATATGACCACCTGTCTTAAGGTTGAGCAGCTGGATGCCTGCTTCCATGAGCCATGGAGCACCCCCTCTCAGTCACTCATGGAGCAATGCCAGAATATCCGAGATGAAATGTGCGAAGCAAGCCAAATGTGCTGTAGCTGCCTCCGTGGCTTCGATCGCCATGCTAGGAGCAGTCTATTTGTTTTGCTTTTCACATGCATGGGTACTCCCCTCCCTCCTGGTTGACTTGTTTGTCTGAAAACACCCAATTGGGGGGGGGGGGGGGGAAGAGAGAGAGAAACCAATAGGGAATGTCTTGCATTTGCAGCAAAACATCCAGAAGAAGGAGGAGGGGAAAGGAGGTTGCCTTACATGAAAAGTTAAGTGTCAGAGTAACAGTATGAAGCTGAGCTGTCATGACATCCTGGTTCATTTCATACCGCTTCTACCAGAGCTGCTGGGAAAGTATTATTTTGCAAATACTGAGGGAGAGGGAGGTGCCGGGTCCAGGGTCCGCACGTGGGGGACTGGTGCTGATGAATGCGAGGTCCGTTGTCAACAAGGCCCCAGTTATCCATGATTTGATCTTGGATGGGGCCGTGGACCTCGCATGCATCACGGAGACCTGGCTGGATGATCTGGCCGGTCCAACTTTGGCGGATCTGGTTCCAGCTGGGTATGCCGTGCAGCATCAGCCCCGCATGGGCGGCCGGGGAGGAGGCGTAGCTATTGTTTTTAGGGAAGACTGGCCTGTTAGGAGGTATCCAGTGCCGGAGATTGTGGGTGTAGAGGCTCTGCACGTGGTGATCGATTTGGCTGGGGGCAAGCTAGGGGTGCTGCTGGTGTACCGGGCCCCTTCATGCCCGGCGGCATCCCTTACCGCTCTAGCGGAGCTGGCCTCGGAGGTGGTGTTGGGCTCCCCCAGGACTTTGGTTCTGGGGGACTTCAACGTCCACGCCGATGCCGGCCTTGTTGGGGCGGAGCGGGAGTTCATGGCCGCCATGGCAACTATGAACTTGTCCCAGGAGGTGATCTGCCCGACCCACGTGGGGGGACATACCCTCGACCTGATCTTCGGCTCTGGCCTTGAGGCGGGGGGTCCGGTTGTGGGGGAGGTGACAGCGGTGCCCTTGTCGTGGACGGACCATTACCTCCTTCAGGCCGGTCTTTTAGCGCGCCCCCTCCAGAAGGGGAAGGGACCAGTTAGGATGGTCCGCCCTCGGAGGCTGATGGAACCCCAGCGGTTCCAGGAGGTCCTGAGGGAGCTTACCCTGGACGTGGACGGTCACTCTGTGGATGAGCTGGTCCGGCATTGGAACAGCTTGCTGGAGGAGGCCATTGACAGGGTGGCTCCGAGGCGCCTTCTGCCTTGGTCTCGTCACCGCAGGACCCCTTGGTTTACTGAGGGGCTGCGGTGTATGAAGCGTGTAGGCAGGAGGCTAGAGCGACGCTGGCGTCGGACTCGATCTGACTCCGATCGTCTTCTCCATAGGGCCCATTTGCGGTCCTATGTTGAGGCTGTGAGGACGGCGAGGAAGGAATTCCTCGCGGTCCTCATAGCGTCTGCGAAGTCGCGTCCAGCGGAGCTGTTTCGGGTGGTGCGGGGGCTGGTTAGTCCGGCCTCCCTCCGCCTGGATGGGGACTTGTCCCGGGCCCGCTGTGAGGAGTTTGTCACCTACTTCGCAGACAAGATTGCTCGGATTCAGACCGACTTTGACGCTGGGTTGATGGCAGTAGGGGAAGAGCGCGGGGGGGCGGAGGGCCCGTCTGGTCCATCTTTGTGGGGTGAGTTTCGGGAAGTGACGCCGGCCGATGTGGTGGATGTCCTGGGGTCTGTGAGGGCCACGTGTTGTCAACTAGATCCGTGCCCGTCCTGGTTAATAAAAGCTTCCGGGGAGACGTTGGGGACGGTGCTGGCGAGGGTGGTGAATGCGTCCCTTCGGCAGGGGAGGTTGTCGCCTTGCTTAAAAGAGGCTGTGGTGCGCCCCCTGCTGAAAAAACCATCGTTGGACGTGGACGCGCTCGCCAGCTACCGACCTGTCTCTAACCTTCCCTTTTTAGGGAAGGTTATTGAGCGGGCAGTGGCGCTCCAGCTCCAGGTGCATCTGGATAGTATCGGCTTCCTAGACCCTTTTCAATCTGGGTTCCGCCCCGGCTATGGCACCGAGACGGCGTTGGTGGCCTTGGTAGACGACCTCCGCCGGGAGATGGATGCAGGATGTTCAACATTTCTCATCCTGCTAGATCTCTCGGCCGCTTTTGACACCGTGGACCATGGGCTGCTGCTGAGGCGACTGCGTGACCTGGGGGGTCTGGGCGGGACCGTTCTTGAATGGTTCCGCTCATTCCTCTCAGGGAGGAGCCAACGGGTAGTGTTGGGGGAGGAAACATCGTGCCCCCGCGCTTTACCGTGTGGTGTTCCGCAGGGTTCGATCTTGTCTCCGCTGTTGTTTAACATCTATATGCAGCCCTTGGGGGAGGTCGTGAGAAGGTTCGGGGTGCGATGTCACCAGTATGCTGATGATACTCAGCTGTACCTCTCTTTTTCTACTGACCCAGACCCTGCTATCTCGTTGCTTTCCCAATGTTTGGAGGCCGTGGCGGAGTGGATGCGGCTGAGCAGACTGAAGCTTAACCCCGACAAGACGGAGGTGATGTTGGTGGGGAGGGCAAAAGGGGGGGTGGCCCCCCTGGTTGGGGGGGTTCGCCCTCCTGTAGCCCTGCAGGTTCGGAGTCTGGGGGTGATATTGGACGCAGAGCTGCGACTGGAGCGGCAGGTGGAGGCAGTCGCTAAGGCTGCCTTCCGCCAGCTATATCTAGTGCGTAGGCTGCGTCCGTTTGTCTCCGGCCCGGACCTGGCCTCCCTCATCCATGCCTTCGTCACCTCGAGGCTCGACTACTGTAACGCGCTCTACGTGGGGCTTCCCTTGTTCCTGGTTCGGAGGCTGCAGCTGGTGCAGAATGCGGCGGCTCGTCTTCTTACGGGGACGGGCCGCCGGGAGCATATTACACCGGTGCTCCGAGCTCTGCACTGGCTGCCGATAGCGTGCCGAGCCAGGTTCAAGGTGTTGGTGATGATCTATAAAGCCCTACACGGTCTCGGCCCCTCTTACCTTAGGGACCGCCTCACCCTTCGCGCCCCAGAGCGGCTCCTGCGGTCCGCCGGGGGTGCCTTCCTGGAGGTCCCCCGTGTTAAGCGGGGGGCCACGATGGAGAGGGCATTCTCGGTGGTAGGGCCGCGGCTTTGGAACTCCCTTCCGGAGGAAGCTCGCCTGGCTCCTAAGCCTATTAACATTCCGGCGTAGTTGTAAGACCTGGCTGTTCGCCCAGGCCTTTGGGAGGGAGGGGTAGGGGAATGTTTTAGTTCCCCCACCTATTTATATTTATGTTGGTTTTTTGCCCTGTTTTAATATGATAGTGAATTTTAAATTTTATTGTATTTTTTAATGTTGTGAGCCACCCCGAGCTGCATGGCAGGAGGGGCGGGATAGAAATTTATAAATAAATAAAATAAATAAATACGACAGTCAAAATATGCCCCTACTTAATGGTATTTTAAAGGGCGAGTCTAAATGTTAATATGGAGCTGAAGACATCGAGTGGATTAGAATTTCCAACAACCAGAAAGTTACCAATAGCTGCACTAATAACTAGAAGAGATCCTCTATAGACACACAGAGCAAGCTACATTCAACATACATCCAGCAAATCCCCTTCACTTTTTAGTACCACTCTAACAAACAAGATAAAACAAAATGCATTGACAGTATTTCATATTCAGCTCATGCATGGCTGTGTGTACGTTTTGTTTTTTTAAACTTTAGTGTCAGGGTAAGAGAAATTTTTTCCTTCTTTTACCTGGCTCACGATTAAGGTCAAGCTTTTCAAGTTCTCGTGCCTCTAGTTCTCTGTATTTTTCTATATATTCAACTCCAGGACTCCGATTCATAAGTATACTGAAAGAGAAATAAAAAACAACTCATGAAGGAAAGAGCAGACAAAACCCTGAAGGAAAATAGGATTACTAAGACTTCCACAGAATCTGCCCTGGAGTATATACACCCTATATCAAAATTAGTCCCTGACACTTTGTTCCCTGGTGCAGTATGGCACCACATTTTCTGGAAAGATTTATATTCTGGATCACAGACAACAGCTACTAGTAGAAAAAATTTCATGTAGTACTTTTATAACTTAATTTATTGGTGAAAAACTACAATTTTCTTATAGCAAAACAGGATATTCAGTACCCATCTGGATTTCCTCAGCAACACTGGATGCCAAGAGCACATCAAACCTTTTCTCTGCCCTTTCACTGACTTCTCATAGCAAATCAACTCACAGTTAAGGAAGCCCTCATCTTTAAGGGACTAATGGTTTGAGGCCAGAATACCCGATCACGACCTAAGGTTCCAGGATGGAAGGCAGTGGATGGAAACTTGACTACTTAAGCTCAACAGAGCTGTCTATGCAAAGGTTAAAACACTCATCTCACAGGAGACAAAGCCAGTCCAAGATGGTGGAATACACTCACACAAGAACTAAGATTGAAGTGAAATTAATATTCAAAGTGAACTTGAACGTCTAATTGACATATTCAAATTCAGAACTGCAAGCCAAGCTTGCAGGTTGGAGTAAAAACGTTAGCAAAATTTGCACTAGGTTTGGAACTCACCTTTTCATCAGCTTGGTATTTATTACTTTGTGTGTTTGACAGCATCATTTGGCAGGGTTTCAACCAAAAAAACCAAAGAGACACCCCCACTTGAATTTCATTGGATCGTCTTTATGACGATCCAATGTATCTGGGGGTGGTTGTGGACAATACAATGAAATCCACCGCGCAGTGCGCAGCAGCAGTGCAAACAGAATGTTAGGAATTATTCGGAAGGGGATAGAGAATAAAACTGAAGATGTCATAATGCCTCTATACAAACCAATGGTGTGACCGCACCTCGAATATTGGGGTGACCAGAAATGCACACATCTCAAAAAAGACATAGCTGAACTGGAAAAAGTACAGAGAAGGGCAACAAAAATGATCAAGGGCATGGAAGGGCTCCCATATGAGGAGAGGCTTGGTAGGTTGGGGCTCTTCAGCTTGGAGAAGAGACGACTGAGAGGAGATATGATAGTGGTCTATAAAATCATGAGTGGTGTGGAACTAATGAACAAGGAGCAGTTATTTACCCTCTCAGCGAGTACTAGAACTAAGGGACACTCCATGAAACTCATGGGTGGCAAGTTTAACACAAATAAAATAAAATATTTTTTCACTCAGCATATAATTGGTTTGTGGAATCTACTGCCAGAGGATGTGGTAAGCACCAGTACTATAGTTTAAGAGAGTTTTGGACAAGTTTCTGGAAGATAGATCCATTAGCAGCTGAGGGAAAAGAGAATTGGTCACCTACCTTGGTGAATTCTTTTCTTCTCCTGCTACGCAGACAGTCCTTCGGATGGGTAGCTCCTCCCATGACCGACAGGAGGCAGAAGATAGTTGCTTTCGAGCATGCTCCTCCCCAGCTACCCCCGCAATCATCTCCAGAAGTTCCCTAGCAGAGGACCGGCTTGTCTTACAGGAAGAGAAAAAAACAGAACCTATCCCTGGTCTAAATTCTTAACTAGGGAAGGGATAAGTAAATAACCAACCAAGGCCCAACAGGGACCAACTATTTACGTAAGGGCAGCAGAGATAGAGATCGACCAACCAGCCCCTCCCAAACCCTCATATGCTGTTTGTCTGGGTGGGGCCAGAGGACTGTCTGCGTAGCAGAAGAAAAGAATTAACCGAGGTAGGTGACCAATTCTCTTTTCTCCCCCTGCCGCAGACAGTCCTTCAGATGGGATATACCTGAGCATTAGAGACCCTATGGGAGGGAACAAACAGCGCCAAAGGGCTCTAGCACCGCCTGTAGCACCCGTCTACCAAAGGCTGCCTCAGCCGACTGGTAGGTGTTAATCTTATAATGTTTCACAAAAGCGTGTACTGATGTCCAGGTTGCAGCTCGACATATTTCTTCATACAAGACCCTCACCTTGAAGGCATAAGAATATTTATTTATTTATATTTATTTTATAAATTTATACCCCGTCCCTCCTGCAAGCAGCCCGGGGCAGCTTCCAACAATAAAAACAGCATACATAAAAACAATTTAAAACCATCAATAACCATACAAATCATTTAAACAGGGCTAATAAATAAACAATGAATAAATAAGGTGGGGGGACTAAAAAAAAAAAAAAAACCTTACCCCACTCTCCCCAAAGACCCTGTCTCTTATACACATCTAGATGTGTATAAGAGACAGGAGTAAGCCGGTCCCTGAGGTATGAGGGGCCCAGACCGTAAAGGGCTTTATAGATCAACACCAAAACCTTGAACCTGGCTTGGCACGCTATCCGCAACCAGTGCAGAGCTCGGAGCACAGGTGTAATATGCTCCCGACGGCCCGTCCCCGTCAGGAGATGAGCTGCCGCATTCTGCACTAGCTGCAGCCTCCGAATCAGGAACAAGGGAAGCCCCACGTAGAGCGCGTTACAATAGTCCAGCCTCGAGGTGACAAAGGCATGGATGAGGGAGGCCAGGTCCAGGCCGGAGACAAACGGACACAACCTACACACCAGATACAACTGGCGGAAGTGGCTGCTCCCCAAACTGAATGAGGCCAAATCTGAAGAGGGGGAACTTTTCCTTTGGGTTTATAGGCCTCGATTATCGCCTGCTTTACCCACTTAAGAGGTTAGAGTTTTTGACGCTTTAGAGCCCATAACGCTAGCTCGACGGTTGACGAAGAGAGCTGTAATTTTCCTAAAACTCTGGGTTCTAGCTAAGTAAATTTTCAAAGCGCAGCGCACATCTAAGGTGTGCCACAGCTTTTCTTTCAGGTGCACTGGCCTTGGGCAAACAGTGGCAGAACCACCTCTTGTGATCTGTGGAAAATTGAATTAATCTTTGGAATGAATTCCTGGTCGAGCCTGAGGGTTACCGATTGCCTATGGAAGATACAGAAATTTTCTTCCATAGACAGGGCTTCCATCTCTGACATTCTCCTGGCCGAGGTGACTGCAATCAGAAAGGAAACCTTTAGGGATAACATGTAAAGCGAAACCTGTGAAAGCGGTTCGAACGGAGATTTAGTTAGGGCGTCGATCACCAGATTTAAATCCCAGGAAGGGCACCTGTGCACCACTGGGGGAGAAAAGGTGCTTCGTTGCTCTTAAGAATTGGCAAATATGTTTGTGGGCGGACAGGTTCCTGTTAGACACCGTGTTTAGCACTGAATTCAATGCTGATGCTTGCCTGGCCAGTGTATTGTGTCTGAGACCCTTGTCTAGGCCCGCCTGCAGGAAGTCTAGAATCTGAGGAATGGAAGCTTTACATGGGTCCTGCCCCTAGATAATGACCATAAGGAGAAAACCTTCCAGGTTGCCCTATAAGACCTCCTGGTCACCGGTCTTCTAGCAGCCAAGAGGGTCTCGAGCACCGCCCCTGAATAGCCCTTCCTCTGGAGAGCTATGCGCTCAATTTCCATGCTGTCAATTTTAGAGACCTCACGTTCTCGAAGAATAGGGGTCCCTGAGGCAGCAAATCCTGAATTGGCAGTAGAGGGAGAGACTTCTCCATACTCAATTCCATGAGGTCTGAGAACCAAGGACGCCTTGGCCACCATGGAGCCACCAACATTACCTGAGCCCTTTCTCTTTTGATTTTTGCTACAGTCCTCGCTAGCAAAGGAAAAGGGAGAAAGGCATAGAGACCACCCGGCAGCCACCTCTGGTTCAGGGCATCTATGACCACGGCACCCTTGGACTGTGACCTTGCCATGAAAAGCTCCACTTGAGCGTTCTCCTAAGCTGGCAAACAGATCCAGGATCGGTTGTCCAAAGGTCTCCATTATCTGCCTGAACACTATCTTGTTCAGGGCCCATTTGTGCAGTTCTAATTCCCTCCTGCTGAGCCAATCTGCTCGGCAATTGTCTATCCCCTTTATATGCAATGCCTTTAGGGATGCCAGATGAACCTGGGCCCAAACCAAGAGTTTTTTGGCTTCCCTCTGCAGGGACGGAGACCTCAAACCCCCCCTGATGATTTACACAGGCTTTCACCATGATATTGTCCGTGTAAATGAGGATATGCGCATTGAGAAGGAGATGCGCAAACCATTCCAGAGCAAGGCGAATCGCCCTCAGCTCCAGGAAGTTTATGCTCCTGGATGATTCCTCCCTGGACCAAAGCCCCTGGATCGACAGATCGTCCATGTGAGCTCCCCAACCTCTCAAGCTGGCGTCCATGGTTACTACCTTTCAGAAGGGCTCCATGAGGGGCATTCCTCTTGCAAATATTGCTGGGTCTAACCACCAAGACATGCAGGACTTTAGATGGGCAGGAATACAGACCCAGGGATTGCCTCCCAGAGTAAGCTCTCTCTAGAAAGGCCCGAGCAGCCGCTGCAAGGGTCTGAGCTTGCCGCGTGCCCACTGGATCTGGTGGGAGCAAGACACCATCAAACCCAGTAAGCTTGCCAGCGACTTGAGCCTTAGTCAAAGACTGGCTTGAAGAAGAACAATAGAGCAAATTTTTTTCTGTTGCTTCTGTGGAACAAACACGGCATCTAAGGCTGTATCTAGGACTACGCACAGGTGCTCTATCCTGTGGCGTGGAACCAACTGGCTCTTGGGGAGGTTCACGATAAAACCATGGCTGTTCAGGTAACAGATGACCCTGGCTACATCCGCCTACGCTCTCTCCTGAGAGGTGCTTTGATCAGGAGATCGTCGAAGTAAGGGAAAACATGGATCCTCTCTCTGCGGAGATTCGCGATCATGGTAATCAGGGTCTTGGAGAACGTTCTGGTGGCCGAAGAGAGACCGAATGGCAAGGCCTTGAACTGCCAATGGTTCTGGTTGTACGCAAACCTGAGCCATTTCCTGTGAGCAGGGAGGATTGGGATGTGGAGGTAAGCCTCCTTTAAATCCAGAGATGCCATCCAATCTCCTTTCGACAGGCCCTGGCAGATTGAATTGACTGTTTCTATTTTGAATTTTTGTGGTTTTACCCACTTGTTTAGCAATTTTAGATCCATAACTGCTCTCCATTGACCCGACTTTTTGGCCACCAAAATTATAGAATACAGGCCCAAACCCCTTTCCTCATGAGGGACTTTTTCTATGGCTTCTATGGACCACAGCCTGTTTATCTCTGTGGACATGGCCAGGATCTTTAGGGGATCTTTGGAAACGGGAAGGCAGGAACCTGCTTCTTAGGGGTCCTGCGCAGGTCTAAGGCATAGCCTTGACAAACAAGCTGTAAAACCCAGACGTCCGAGATTGATTTTTCCCAGATGTTGGAGAAAAGCTGAAGCCTGCCCCCTATCTCCACGTCCCCCCGCGAGTCATGCCTGCTTACTAGGCTGGGAGGCAGAGGACTCATGTGGCTTAAACTTGTCACGTCTGCGTTGTCTCTGTCCCCTAAATTGAAAGAGCCGTCTAGAATCTCTGTCCTGGTTCTGACTACATCTGGCGAAGGACATGGAAGGACCCACAAACCTAAGAGATGGGGCCCATAAAGATTTCTTTTTGGCCCCAAGTTGTTGCAAAGTCTTGGTTTTAGCCCTATCAGTAGCGTCCGCCAAGACCTTGTCCAAACATGTTCCAAATAGCTTGAAGCCTTTATAGGGGCCTGCCACCAATACATTTTTCGCTGTTGCATCCCCCTGCCAGGACTTTAACCAGATCCTCCACCTAGCCACAACGGAGAGGGACACCGAGCTGGCCGACCAGGTGAGGACGTCTGTGGTGGCGTCCGTCAACATAGCAATTGCCAACGTAACTTGAAAGGACAGGACCTTAGATCTCCTCTCAGAGAGGTCTGTGTATTGCATCTCTTGCACCCACGCCATCGTGGCCCTTGCCACGTAAGACAACAAAATATTCACTCGCAGAGAAGCTGCAGAAGAATCCAAGTCCTTTCTCAGGACTCCCTCAATAGCTCTGTTTGTGGAGTCCTTCGGGTAGCAGTCACCCTCTGTTGGAAAAACCATCTGTCTTGCCAGGGAGGCAGCAGCCGCATCCACCTTGGAGTTTTTAAATATGCCCTCCTTTTTCCTGGAGAAACTATATAGGGCCTCCTGGGTCTTATTCATCTTAATACACCTTCCCTGGGGATTTCCACTCAAAGCACTAATTTTTAAAAAGCTCTTTCGAGCGGCAGGCCCTTATCCCTGCCCTGGACAGAAGGAATGAGCTCCCTGTCATCTTCTTCCTCCAAGTCAGAGGATTGGTCCTTGAAGGGCTTTGCCTCTAGCTGGAAGGTTTTTATGACGTGAGCGAGTAATTCCTCCCTATAATGGAGGGGGAATTGTCTGTCCTGGTCTTTGTGAGCGGATGGAGTGTCCTGCCACTCTCCCTCCTCCATATCAGAGAGAAGTTGTGGGGAGTCTGCCTCAGAATCTGAAGAAAGGCTCAGAGAGCCAACTATTTTGCGTCCCCTCCCCCTTTCCTCGGACAAGCTGCTACTAGCAGAGGACTGAAGAGAATCCAGAAGGCGGGAAGCAACACCCCCTGGTGGCTGAAGCAACTTTCCCGCCTTTTTTAATCTGCCTCTTTTTAGACCTATGGGCTTTTTCTGCACCCGGGGTCCCCTTTCTATCGCATAGCCAAGGGAGGGACTCCATAATCTTGCCCATGGTGATATTAAGGGTCAGAAGGGGATCAGAAGGGCTACACAGCGCATCCGGAGGGGGTAGCGTGGTAACAGGAGTCAGTTCTCCCTGCGAGGCAACCGGCAGGGGAAAAGAAGAGACAAGGAGAACCTCTGTGAGACCTGGGGGCTATGAAGAGCCCTTTCCTTTTTAACAAACCCCCCGCCGCCGGAACAGACCTACCTCCGTCCTGGGACCGGTCTCCATGTTCTCTCTCTCCCCCCCCCCGCCACTGCATGGGGGAGACGAGGGCTGGCTTAAAAGGTTCCTCCAGATGTCTTGGGAGGAAGGGCCAGACTGAACTGCCTCACTGCCACTCCAGGAGGCCGTTCGGGATGGGGGAGAACGAGCACTATGCACCGAAGATGTTAAATCCTTGGCCCGCTTCCCTGCTCTCAGGCACCTGCAAGAGAGCCGGCCTGGGTCCTAGCGCCGTTACCAGGGACACGGCGTGGAATAGGATACCCTACGGCCCCATCAAGATTCCGTGTCAGCCCCTAGATTAGGGACAATCTAGCTCGCTCCCGACCGGAGCACAGAAAAATCTGTCCTGCCGGTCCGAGGCAGAAGAACGGACTGGAGACGATTGCGGGGGTAGCTGGGGAGGAGCATGCTCAAAAGCAACTACGTATCTTCTGCCTCCTGTCAGTCAGGGGATGAGCTACCCATCCGGAGGACTGTCTGCGGCAGGGGGAGAAAACAACAGGGAATGGATCCCCCATTGTGACCGTTGGGTGCTTCTCCCAAGCCACCGATTGGCCACTGTTGGAGACAGGATGTTGGGCTAGATGGACCATTCGTCTGACCCAGTATGGCACTTATGTTCTTATGACCTGATGCGATCATGAGCTAACAAACTAGCAACAAAAAAAATACTGAATGACGAAGTGAATGAAGTAAAAGTACCAAATAAACTTTGCAGCTGTAATGAATAGAAAATGGATATTCACTTGTGGAACTAAACATCCGAATTACATTTTTGATGGCATAATCGTTTCAGCTGTGCAGTTAACACGGCCACTGTTCGTTCTGAGCAGAAAGCACACTTCTTGTGTGCTGCCTGGCTGCCCACAGCCCCAGTACCTGTTGCACCTCCTGGGGCAGTGTCACCATGGGTGGAGTTCTGGTGTGGAGATCCCGGCCAGTCGCAGCAGGGGTGGCGAACATTCCGGTAGGTGAAAACCGCATTAGGTTTCCCTCCAACCAAGGGACCAGGTAGCTGTCCTTTCCACCAGGATTTCTCCATCCCTTGCCAACCTAGGTACTAGCCTGCTAGGTTACAGATACTGGACTAGGTTAGCATACATTTGTTTTTCACAGTGAGAACTTATGTAGACAGTAGGGTAATTATGAAGCAAGAATGGGTTTTAATGTTTCACGCAAGTGACACCCCCACCCAACTTGTGGGTTCTATCCCCCAAGACAGCTTGCTTCTTTTCCCAGCACATCAATTGCCACAACTGGCAGAAGCTCAAATCCAGACAGAAGCAAATGGGGGAAAGATATTGTGGAAACTAGACTGACCCTTCATATAAATTGCCTTTGCCTGCGATTTTACTACTTGTAGTTCCAAGTGCTTTACAATCCTTTTCTAGTACACCCTCACAACTCTGAGGTAGGTTACGGCTATTCCCTTTTTACAGATGGGTAACTAAGGCTAAGAAACAGACATGTCTGAAATCACCCAGTGAACTTGTGGCTATGACTGGATTTGAACCACAGTGCCCTAGTTCCAAATCCAACATACTAGAGACTAGGCTTCATTCTTCCTTTTTTATAAATTTTAAATTACACAGAGTTGTATTTCATTGGGTCAATTATTTTCCACATTTGAATGTTTTTCTCTTGGGGTGTTCTTGTAGTTTGGGTGCACATCACTTGCATTGCCTCACAAGGTAGCGGCTCTCCGACTTTGCCTTTTAGGACATTGTCACCCGCATACAAGCACACAATATCCCCAGAGGAAAGTTGGTTACCATTAACAATTTTTTATATTACCAAAAAGGGCCCTGGGGTAGAAACATATCCCAATTCATTTTACCATGTGGTAGATTTATGCCCTGACCTGGGATAGAAAGAGGAATTGGGTTCCTTACCTTGGGAATTCCTTTTCTATTCCCTCGAGGGAGGTCATTCGGACACTGGGAGCGATCTCCCCGACGACCACTAGAAGGCAGCACAACTTTGCTGGGAGCACGTGGGGAGAGCGCTCCCCCGCCCTCCCAGAAGTAATAAGCCGAGGACGAAGCTTATCTGAAAAACTTAACAGAGATTAGTAACAATCCCCCGAAGGGGTAACATACAACTAAACATCCCAAGAGTTAATTCAGCGCCCAGGAAACTCTGGGTGGGCCGAATGACCTCCCTCGAGGGAATAGAAAAGGAATTCCCAAGGTAAGGAACCCAATTCCTCTTTCTATACCCTCTCGTCCGGTAATTCGGACACTGGGAGGTACCAAAGCAGTAATTTATTCGATGGGAGGGACTGGGCGCTTATTGAGGATCTAAAACCCCCTGCAGCACCCGCCTCCCAAAGGCGGCTTCAGCAGACTCGAAGCGATCTATTTTATAGTGCCTCGTGAATGTGTGGAGACTTCTCCACGTAGCCGCTCTGCAAATTTCTAATGTGGGAGCCCTGGCCCGGAACGCCCAAGTAGTGGAGGCTGAGCGGGTCGAATGAGCTAGAACTCTAGCTGGAGGGACCAAGCTTAAGGCTCTGTAGGCGTCTGCTACACAAGCAGAAATCCACTTCGCAATGATGGATTTCGAGACTTTCTTACCCTTGGAGTGAGGGTGGTAGCTCACCAAGAGGGAGGAAGTTTTCCGAAAGGGAAGAGTACGCTCCAGGTAAATCTTGAGTGCCCTGCGTACATCTAAAGTGTGCCAAAGCCTCTCTAAGGAGTGGCGAGGCTTAGGGCAGAAGGACGGGAGGACCACCTCCTGTGCTAGGTGGAACAGGGAGGAGACCTTAGGAAGGAAGGTTGGGTCTAGCCTAAGTAGCACCGATTCCTTTCTGAAAATGCAGAAAGCTGGGTCGATGGACAGAGCTCCGATTTCAGACACCCTTCTTGCCGATGTTATAGCAATAAGGAAGGTCATTTTGATGGATAAAAAGTAAAGGGACACCTGGTGCAGAGGCTCGAATGGAGGACCCATTAGTGCCTTAAGAACCACATTGAGGTTCCATGTAGGAAAGCGGTGTACAACCGGAGGGGCTACACGCTTGGCTGCCCTCAAGAACTGTTTCACATGCAGGTGAGAGGAGAATTTATTGGCAGAAGACGAGGAGATGGTACTGTCAATGGCCGATAGCTGTCTAGCCAGTGTGTTGGGACGAAGCCCCCTATCGAGGCCGTCCTGTAGGAATTGGAGGACTTGAGGAACGGAAGGCTGACGAGGTGGAACGTGATGGGTGTGACACCAGCGGACAAACATCGCCCATGTAGACTGGTAAATTCTCCTTGTCGATTGTCGCCTGGAGGCGAGGAGAGTCCGGACTACTGGAGCTGAGTACCCTTGGGCTCGGAGAGCGTCGGCTTCAATAGCCAGGCTGTCAGTCTCAGGAACTCTGGCCGATCGTAGCAAAGAGGTCCCTGGGTGAGGAGATCCGGCGTGACTGGTAGAGGGAGGTAAGTTCCTCTGGATCGGCTGAGAAGGTCTGGAAACCACGATCTGCGTGGCCAGAACGGGGCTATCAGAATGACTGTGGCCCGCAGTCTCTTGGCTCTGCTGATCGTTCTCGCTAAGAGAGGAAAGGGAGGAAAGGCGTACAGGAGGCCGTGGGGCCAAGGGTGGCTGAGAGCGTCGTGAGCCTCTGCCAGCGGATGTGGGCTCCTGGCGAAGAATCTCTGCGTCTTGCGATTGGAACTCGACGCAAAGAGGTCCACTACTGGGGTTCCGAAGGAGGTCATCACGTGATGGAACGCTTGAGGGGACAGAGACCATTCCGCCGGGTCTAGCACTCGTCTGCTGAGCCAGTCCGCTTGAACATTGTCCTGGCCCCTGATATGTCTGGCTGACAGGGAAAGAAGATTGCCCTCCGCCCATCTGAACATCAGGGTGGCTTCCTTGTGGAGCGACGAGGATCGAGATCCCCCTTGATTGTTCACATAAGCTTGTGCAGTGGTATTGTCTGTGAAGACCAGCACATGATGGTTGTGAAGCTGTGGGAGGAAGTGGAGGAGTGCTAGACGGATCGCCCTGAGCTCCAGCCAGTTCATGCTGTGCGCCAGTTCGTGGTGTGACCATGACCCCTGGACCGTGTGTGTGCTGAGGTGGGCCCCCCACCCTAGGAGGCTGGCGTCGGTGGTGAGTATGAGTCTCTCCGGTTCTAGGAGAGGGACGCCGGCGAGAAACCGGTGGGGTTGCTCCCACCACGCTAGCGAGTGGCGAGCGGCCGGAGTGAGAGCAATGGACCTCGGGCTGCTGTCGATTATTGCTGATTGCCAGGGCCGCAGAAGCGCCTGCAAGGGGCGAGAGTGGAAGCGCGCCCATTGCAGGTGACGTATGAGTGAGATCATCAAACCCAGGAGAGAAGCGAGGGTGAGGATCGGGACTCGTGGGCGGTCGCGAATCGTCTTGATGAGGGACAATAATTTTGCCTGTCGCTGGAGAGGGATGAACACTCTGTTCAGGGAGGTGTCGAACACAACCCCTAGATGTTCGAGACGTTGAGATGGGGTAAGATGGCTTTTGGGAATATTGATAACGAAGCCGTGGGTCTCGAGGTATTCCTTGGTGCGAGTGAGATGAGTGTGGGCCAGCTGCAGGGACGGAGCGGTAACTAGCAGATCGTCGAGGTATGGAAAAACCGCTATCCCCTCCAGTCGGAGCGCCGCTATGAGGGGGGCGAGAACCTTGGTGAAGGTCCGAGGGGATGATGCCAGTCCGAAGGGGAGGGCTCGATACTGCCAGTGCTGGCCGTCGTAGCAAAACCGGAGCCACCTCTTGTGTGCCGGAAGGATGGGAACATGGAGGTAAGCGTCCTGCAGGTCGAGAGATGCCATCCAGTCGCCTTGGGAAAGGGCTAGGGATATGGAGTGAAGTGTCTCCATCTTGAAGCGTTGCCTGCGTAGCGCCTTGTTGAGACGCTTTAGGTCGAGCACTCCCCTCCACGAGCCGGATTTTTTCTGCACGAGGAATAAAATCGAGTAGACCCCCAGGCCGCGCTCGTGCCACGGCACCCTCTCTATGGCCCCCAGTTGGTGGAGCCTGGTGATCTCCGCCCGCAGATGCCCGTGTTTGACGGGGTTGCGTGAACGAGGAGATATTCTGAAGGTCTCCCGCGGATAGTATTTGGTCTCTATCGAATATCCTCTGGAAACTGTTTGAATGACCCACGCATCTGATGTGTTCAGGGCCCATCTTGGTGCGAAGGCGAGGAGACGCGCACCGATCCGTGGAGAGACGGGGGAAGAAGCGGCGATACAGTCAGGATTCCTGCCTACGAGGCGGTGATCCTGCACGACGGTTCTGTTGGTGCTGAGGCGATGGTCTGGTGAACTTGCCTCCCCTGCCCCTCTGAAATCTATTGCGGTTAGCAGTGTTCCAGGAGGGTTGCGTGGAAGATTGGTAGCGCTTCTGGCCCTGTTGGAAGCGAAAAAAGGGGCGAAAGGGATTCCTGCCCGTCTGGATCTGGTTCAGCGAGTGCTTCTTGTCCTTGTTAGAAGCCTCCTGTAGTGCTTTGTCTAGCACCGTGCCAAACAGCTTGCCGCCCTTAAACTTGCTGTTAACTAACAAGTTCTTTGCGTGTGCATCAGCCCGCCACGAACGAAGCCAGAGTCTGCGTCTGGCTGCAACATTGGCTGCCATCCCTTTTGCAATCCAGGTCAGCATGTCCATTGATGAATCTATCAGGAAGGCCTGAGCGAGAGCTACGTTAGTGGCTAACTTCGTGGACTGTGCTCTAGTAATGTTAGGGTCTTTCCCCATCTTGAACCACTTCATCACAGCCCGAGAGACATATGACGAAGTGGTAGCCATGCGCAGAGCATTGGACATGGCCTCGTAACTCTTCCTAAGGCCGGTTTCCAGGCCTTTGTCAGTCTGATCTTTTGGTAATAAATCCCCTTCTGAGGGGAAGACAGACTGTCGGGCGAGGGATGCAGCGGCAGCATCAACCCGGGGCAGGGCGAAAATGGGCTTGCTCTGTTTAGCAAAGGCGTACAGAGTCTGTTGAGGCCTAGATAACTTGAAGGACTTAGTGGGGTGCTTCCACTGTGCCCTTATAATTTTCTCAAAGGCTTTGTCTAGGGAAGCGCCTTTGGAGGCCTGGCCCAATTTGGGAATATATTCCCTGTCTGATTCCTCGTCCCCATCGGAGGAGGAATCGGAGTCCCTTTTCTGGAGAGGTCTGGGAGTGACCTTTAACACCCTCTCCGCTCTCATAATTATTTTAGGGCCGTGGTCCAGGGGTAGCTCCCTGCCTAGGTCCTTATGGCCCCTGGAAAGGATCCGCTCCCAATCGAGGGACTTGTCCTCCAGCAGAGAGTGGGAGGCCCTGGATGAGCCAGCCTCTGACTCCTCCTCTGAGGAGGGTACAGGGTGGTAGCGGGGCCTAGTGGGGTGGGCCCGTGGCCGTTTAGCCGGGGGAGGGGAGTCAGCCTGAGAGGATCCCCCAGAGAACTCCCCTTCTTCAGGGGGAGAGCAGGGATCGTCCTCCTCAGCCGAGGAGGACCCCAACAGCTCTGAGAGGGAGGCATGAGCCCTGGGGGTAGGGGGGCCCTTACCCTTCCCCTTCCCCGCAGAGCGGGAGGCTCCCTTAAACTTTTCTTTAGGGTTTGGCCCCCGGGGAGAGGGTCTCGCACTGCGAGCCCTCTGGTTGCTCTCTATGCGAGAGAGAGCCCCCATCATGGCCCGAAGGGCTTCCAGCTGGGCCTGCTGGAAAGGATCGGGCCCAGCCCCCCCCCCGGTCCCTCGTACCTGCGAGGAGGCAGCCGAAGCTACCTCCCCCTCGATGTCCTGGATGAGGGAAGCCTGAGGGCTGCGGGCGTCTTGGGGCCGCCGGGCGGGGAGGGAGGTCTCGCTTTCGGTTTCCCCCTCCGCCGCCATTTCGGCTCTGGCCCGTTCAGCTGCTGGCGCCGCCGCGGCCGCATTGCCCGGCCTGGGCTTGGTGGCCTTGCGCTTCTGTGCCCCAGCCACAGCTGGAGGCTGCGGAGCCCGTCCGGCTGCGCGGCGGGTTTTGGCCGTTTCGGCCATCGCGGCGTCGGGGGGGTAGCTCCGCGGAGTCCCCGCTCCAAAAAAGCCTCTGGCCTGAACCCGTGGGCCGGCCAGAGAGGTAAGCCTCCTCCCGCCGTGCGGGGAGGCTGCGCCCGGAAATTGGTGCGGAGGCACCGGAAAAGTTCAGTGTTGTGGGTGCAGCGCACCCGGCTGCACGTCCTGCTGAGTCGGAGGCAGACAACGAACTGGGAGGGCGGGGGAGCGCTCTCCCCACGTGCTCCCAGCAAAGTTGTGCTGCCTCCTAGTGGTCGTCGGGGAGATCGCTCCCAGTGTCCGAATCACCGGACGAGAGGGCATAGAAATCTACCCCATCACGTTTTATATTAGTTTACACATTCACGCAATTTAAGTTCCGAAGGACTTAAAAAATCTACCCCATGAGCCAAGCAATGTATTTTTCAAGAGGTAAGTGGAGGCTTAACTTATAAGCAGCTGTCTGGAACAGATCAAGAGAAAAGGTGTCTTATAAATCCAAGTCAATAAATATTTTAAAATAACGTCAAATGAATAAAGCAAAAGCCACCACTTCAGGGGAATTACTAGAAGGAAAACACAATTTAATACCAAGAATTGTTGGTACCTTCAACTGTAAATGCTCTCACAATACATCGAGAGCACCAGACTTTAAATTAATTCAGGAAGAAAAAGGTCTTCTGTTACTTGAAGTGATAAAATAACCTCACCTAGGGTTAAAATCCAATGCAAGAAGGTAGAAGCAGTGAGCTTTTAAATTGAAATGCCAAAGAATAAAAGATTTGTTTTCAACATGTAGGATGTTTGAAGAAGCTCAGCCATACTGTATTGGAGTAACACAGCTAGGAAGCTATCCAGTTTATGAAACTAACTAAAATAAAACTAAAAGACAAAGATGAATTGATAATTGTACACTAAAAAAATACCAGTAACACCAGGGAGCATTTGAGCCTACAAGAGCATACTTCTAAAAAGGTTTTAGGTGTATAACAGAGGGGTGGGCAAAATTGCATCTTGGGAGCTACATGCAACCCTCGGAGAGTTCACTTTGGCTCTTCCATGCCATCTGAACAGAATTATGTCTTCATTGCACCTGAGTTTTAGCAGCTGAATCTCAGCAGCCAGGACAGTACAGCAATTGTTTCACCAGCCAGTCATGTAGCAAGGAGAGGTTTGTGCATGCATCTTGTGGCTCTCAGCCATATGAAAATCTGGTATGCGGTTCTCAAAGTTGGGAACTCTGCCCGTTCCTGATATTACATTTTAGACACTTAAAACAACACTGGCTAGTGGGCAGAGAGAAAAAGATAATCTAATTTTCTCTGCCTAATACAATGCAGTTCTATTAGAAAAGAGACAAAGCTCTGCAACTGTCTCAGCATCTATCCTTCTGTTCTAGTTTTAAGAAGGATATGAGCACACCTCAAGTTTGATAATATTCAGAACTTTCAACCAAACAAGCAAATGATAATTATCAAAACATAAGACCGCAAAAATTAATGTCTGGAAAGGCCCTCAACGGCATGGACTTCAACTTCTTTCACCGATATAGGATTCATTTAGAAGGCGTTGGTTTATCAAGCTTGCTCTTTAAAAACGTCCAATGAAGGAGGTTCCACAATCCCCCTCAGCAGAAAGAGGCTACGGAACAGAAAGTAAATGGGGAGTAATACTCTGAACTTGGCACTTATGAAAATCTTCCATGATCAAATGCATTGCACTTTTGATGCATTTCCCCACTTTTATAGATCTCACTCCATTACCATCTTAATATCTTTCTTAGTGTGGGATTAAGAGCTTCCCTGAAACTAATGTCACTCTCCGTTTATAAACCAAACACGCACATACAGCTACACAGTTGCTATCCCCCACCAGCCACACAGCAGCATCACTTTTTTTTGCCTTTCCTCTCCTCTTACACATAAACCTAAGGGAGAAAAGGATTGAAACAGAGATTAGCGTAAGGTGCAGTCCTTTCACAAGACAGTTTTAGTACAAAAACGCACAGTAAACTGTTCTATAGCTTCTTTCTGAAACTAAAACAATGTGACACTTTACATAACTGAACATTTGCTTCAACAGCGAATAATCTTCAAGTGGGGTTTGCTGAAGGTCATAGCAAAAGTGACCCTCTTTACTGGCAGTTGGCATTCAACACTGAGATTATAGCCTAGGTACCAAAAAAAAAAAGCTAATTTAAAAAGAAAATCTTGTATTTGCATTCAAAAGCCACAGCCCATTAACTCCTCAGAAGTATATAGACTTTCAGAAACGCAGCTTCTGGAGTTACATTTATATTGTCAATCAAAAACAAGTTATAGCATTCCAAATGAAAACCACCATTGAGGGTGACATTAATTAAAGTCTATGAATGGAGGAACTTGGGACAGTTGATGAGCCCACTCTCTTCAAAGCCTTTTCATTGTCAGTCACCATCCTGTCGTCTTAGGCCGCTTGCACACGTGCCGATTTTTTACGTGTTTATGTTTCCCGCAATTTTACTGCACATGTACACGTACTTTCCTGTTCCCATCACTGTAATCATGCATTACTGGGTTGTAAAATCCAACCCTAAAACTGCTGTGATCATTTACTTACGCAAATTGTGAATGTGGGAATGCACATGACTATAAATGTGACTTGCAATCATGAGCGATATGGAGCATGGCCAGAGATACCAAGTGGGGATTTCCAAATCGCATCACCAAACCCACGAGAGATTTGTGGCATGTGCATGGACCCCTCAAAGCCAAATCCTGAATGTATGATGTTAACTAAAGTCGCAGGGGACAACAGAACATGGTATACATGTAACTTTGAAAAGGGTACCTAAACATGTCTTCCACAAGCCATGACTTGCAGGAGAAATGCCATCATGAGAGCACGTCACATGCACAAGCAGCCTTAATCTTGGATTGTACGATTCCGATCAGGCTTCAGTGGGAATACTCTGGAGCAAGTGGTTTGTGGATCATGATCTCAAGTGGCAGTAACTGTCTTTTTGTGCATTTTTTTCTAGTACAACAGGACTCTGGAAACCGATGCACTATTACAGTAATTAAGTGTTAGTAAGGGCTTGTTTACAGGACTTAACAAGAGTTCAGTTGTATTTAATTTTGACTGTATTAAGTGTGTGTGGATCCCTTTTCATAAATCCCATCCCTCTCCATGGCCACCCGCAAATCCCTAACAAAACCTACCCCCTCTCACTCCCTTGCCACTCACACAAAGGAGTTCCCAATCCAGAAGCACTCCATTGTCTCTCTCACCTGGGGCACTCACCCCACAATCTTGGTGTCCCCACTCTCTCAGAAGGATCGTGACTGTATCCCACCCCTCACCAAACCATTCATATCGCAAAACCCCAGTCTATCAACAGAGACTCCTTCTGTCTTGTCTAGTCCAGCCAGACTGTCTCATCTCACCTCTGTTACTGCTGAAAAGCTGACATCGAAGGATGCCTGCACTGCACCCCACTCCTCCTGAAGCAAATACCCAGGGAGGGCCTGATCCAGTGGGGGAGAAAGGAGTTGTTCCAAGGCCCAATAGCAGCCACAACAGCAAATGTCAACGCATCTCCATCTGCGGTTCTTAAATCTTGTTATGACCCTTAGACCCCATCCCTGTGACCATCAAGGTCAAATCTCATCTCTCTAAAATCTCTGGTCTCATCTCCATGGGCAGGAGGCAGCATATATACAAAAATGGTCAAGTGAGGAGGGCTTCATGAGCTGTGAGCCAGATTACAAACAACATGCAAGTCCAGCCGCCATAGAAATTAACCAGGCTGAGGGTATCGCCTTTAGCTGGAGAAGATAAAATCACAGTGCCAGGAAACACAGTTTCTTAAGATTGCATTTCCTTAACGTGGGGTCAGCCGCTCCTGAAAGATGCGACTTGCACAGCTCTTTCCTGGAAATGCAGTTGAGATAACTGTCCAAACTCAATTCCTGCATGGGGTGAAGGCCTAACACAGACAGAGATCTAGGATCACCTTTAACTACAATTTTGGCATGGAAATTGTGACTACATATGAATTCTGCAGCTTTTTGTGAATTACAAAACCCCACAATAATTGCTTGGAAATGTCCATCGAAGTCAGTCAACAGTGCAAACTGAAAGAGATCATTCTCATCTTACAAAGTGACAGATCTGGAATAAAAAATAACCACCTTGCAAAACGCTTTCTGAACGCAAGGCAGCCATTTTGTACTCCCAAGTAGCAATTTAATGGGTTTCGTCAGAATAATGTTTTGTTTATTGACATTTATACCCCACCCTTCCCCAAAGGCTCAGGGCAGCTTACAAAACGCAAGTAAAAGACAATCTCCCCCCCCCTAAAAACCCAACCCACTCCAACTACATCCCACCTAATCCCTATCCCCGCACGCCAAATGCTTTACCAAAAAGAAAAGTTTTACACTGCCTCTAAAAGATGCTCAAGCCCCAATTCAGACGGACTTCCAAGGGGAGGGAGTTCCACAACTTTGGGGCAAGCAACTGAGAATATCCTCCTGCGCACCCATCGAACGAACAAGAGCAACAAGGGGAACCCACAGAGAGTGCCCCCGGTCAACCGCAGGGGCCGCGACAGAGCATGGTAGGAAAGGCGGTCTTTCAGATACATGTAATCTTCATGTTGTTATTTTAACTGTATACATTAGTATTTATCATTGCATTAAGAGTGATGCCCTTACTACTGAAAATGTCTTGTGCACATTGATGCAGTAAAATACATTTGGTTGACCTTTCCATGACTAGAAACTACTATTTATTTTGATTTATATCCCACCCTATCCTCGAAGGCTCAGGGCAGCTCACAAACCTATAAAATACAAATGTAAAATAAACTTAAAACCCCACAAAACTAAAGACACCCCATCACCCGTCCCCCAATCCATCCCTGCCCACTGAATGCCTGGCCAAATAAAAAGGTCTTACTCTGCCTCCGGAAGACATTCAAACTAGGGCTCAGGTGAACCTCCAAGGGCAGGGAGTTCCAAACCTGTGGGGCAGCCACTGAGGACGCCTCTCTGTGGCCTTGAGTCATATGAAACTGGGCCAACGGCGGAACCCGCAAGAAGGCACCCTCGGCAGATCTTAAAGGCCACAAAGGAGCATAAGGAAAAAGGTGGTCCTTCAGACATGTAGGACCCAAGCAGTTTAGGGCTTTAAAAGGTCAAAAACAGCACCTTGAATTTTGCCTAGAACACTATAGGCAGCCAGTTCAGACTCTTTAAGCACTGATGTTACGTGCTCCTGGCAATCCAGCCCCATCAAGAGGCAGACCACTGCAATCTGCACCAGCTGCAGCCCCCGAACAGTTTTCAAAGGCAGCCCCACACAGAGTGCATTGCAGTAGTTCAGCCTCGAGGTAATAAAAGCATGGATGACTGTGGCCAAATCCCCATCAGAAAGGAAGGAACACAGCCTTCTCGCTAGATGGAGTTGGCAAAAGGCACTCCCGGCAACAGCTGTAACCTGACCTTACAGGCGCAGCTGAGGATCCAGGAGCACCCTAAGGCTACACATCCGAGTATCGAGGGGAGGCAGGACCCCATCAACGATTGGAGTCCCAATCCCCCTCAGGCCACAGGGCCGGCTAACCATAACCACCTCAGTCTTGCCTGGATTCAGCTTCAGACAGCTCACCCGCATCCAGTCCTCAATAGCACCCAGGTACTGGGTAAGCACCGAGACTGCAGGGCCTGGGTCACATGAAAAGCCCCAATACTATGACCATAGTGTATAATCCTAATTAGGCTGCCAACAAAGTAAAAAATTAGTCATTCCTGGACCCAACTCCATTCCAAAAGACTTGGAGTACGTGCACTTGGTCTTACCTGTACCAAATCTAAAAAGGAAAGAGATGGCCAGAAGTGATCCTCAAAAATGAGAGGTTCAGAAAAGATGTATCTAGACCAGGGCAGGGTCCCCCACCCCATGTCTTGCAAGCAACATTGTTGCTCACCACACAAACGCAAAACATTGGAGGAGAAAGTGCACATGCATGCCTTGGAGCTGGCAAGGAAATGGTTAAAATGCACCTGGTGTTCCCGGTAGAGGGAAGGGTGCAGGGGCTTGGAGAATCCCCAAGCTCTCCAGGAAAAAAACACCATCTTGGCTAGGGTTTCTTAAGGAGACAGGGACACAAAAGTGTTTCCTTTTGGTTTCTACTTTATGTTCTGCTTACTTACAATCTTAGCACTTACCTTTCAAAATAAAGTTATGGCGCACTGTAAATCGTGAACTTTGAAACGGGCTTTTGACCACAAAATGGCTGGCAATCTAGACCAAGATTTTGGCAAAATATGCCAAAATGCCTAACGCTATCACCAAAACCACCCTAAGCCAAATAAAGTAGGGAATACCACTAAAGGGGACTATAGTTAGTGATAGAAGACATCTTCGGCAAGTTCAGGCTCACTACCCATGGTGGCCAGATTGAATCAAGTAGAACTGGGGCTGAGTACCATCCTATGTCCTTGAGCTGGGAGAACAAGATAGGAGCAAAGTGAGCACATAACCTTACTTTCATAGTTTTTACTACCGAGTGTGCTTCAGTTTCAGGATTGCATAAGTGCTAACTTTTGACACACATTTTATCTTGTTAAGGATTTCTGTGGAATTGTGTGTGTATATATTCAAGAAAGCAACTCGCACCCAAATGTGCAGTACCCACCATTTTTTCTTTGCAGTCTACATCTATTGCACAGAGAGATTACAGAACGTATGGTGTGACAACTTCTTCTGATTTGACTAAACACTGTTAGTTCCTCAATGCAACCTTTGTTTTTACCTCCAAGTGTAGGTTTAAGTATTCTGTTCTACTTTAGACAATACATGATAATATACTGGAAGAGAAGGAACATACTATTGTGTCAGGTTGTATGAAGCTCTCATTCTATGAACTTTTCACCTTTCAGTTTGACTTACAGTTGTCTAACTATATAGCTTCGTCCGTTCCAGAAACTTGAGATCTGCAGAAAGAACTCATCGTACTGAGAAGCAGCAAGCTATTCGCAATGGGAATTAAATGATTATTGATTGCTTCTTAATAGCATCTTAGGAAATACTCCTTAAAGTGCTCAGAGAAATAAGCTGTGTTGAACTATAGAGTCGAAAAACATTCATTTTTTGTTAAAATAAACATTGATATAAAGGCTTGGCTTCATCTATAAAAGACCGTATTCTCCGAGTTGACCAGAATAATCTTGCTCCAGTTCTGCAATTCTATAAGGCCAATGCAAACTTGTATCAGCTGCAAACATTTCTTTTAATAAGCGAAGTTCCTCAGTTCATTTGGTCGAGCATATTGTACTTTCCAGATTGTTCTAAGTTGCAAAATCTAATTTTCACTTCTATTTTATTTGACCCGTGGAGTCTCGGGTGGGCTGGAGATAGGAAAATCTGGTGCCCATTCCCCTTACAGCCCACTTGAGCCTCACAGGGTCAGAACTGACAGGATTTCCAAACACACATTCAGCTCTGCCTGGCTGTCAATGCAAGTCTGCATGTCCAGAGGGCTGGAAACAGAGAGAACTAATGTTCCCTAACAACCATCTCCAGCCTGCCTGACATGAAGACTTGACCTAAGGTATATACTGTAGTACTTTAGCCACACACTGCCAAGAAATCATTAATGCACTCAAAGGTCTTGACATTTTTATCTGAGTGGGTAAATGCCACAGGTGGGCAAATGGCAGCTTGGGAGCTACATGGAGCTCTTGGATGCCTGTACTTAGACTCTCACCAGAGATGGCTGCCTACAGTTTAAGAGAAGCCAAGCTGCCATTCCCACCTCTGGAGTCTCATGGGGGCATGGGAGCAGGGGAAGCATGCCCTGAGCTGCTGTCTGAACTGGCCAGACCACTTGGGAGCAAGAGCACTGATGAGGGAAGAGGGTGAGTTGGGAGAAGCCACGCTGCCCCGGATTAGGGGAAACGGAGATTCATGCAAGTTATCTTGTGGCTCTCAAGATGAAAATTTGGGTATAAGTCTCTTGGGAGCTGCAGAATATGCTATTCGCCATATTGGGTTATCGGGATTCACAAGTCAACTTATCCAAGTCAAAAACCAATACACATCTCTATAGACCTGGGGTTGGAGAAAACAAATTAATTCCACTTATCCAGAAATTTGAATTAAGTTCTACTTAAGTGGATTCCACTCTACTAATCAAAGGGAATAGGGAGGACTGTGAATAAAGTCTAGACAGACAGACATCCTCCATCCATTAAATTCTATAGAAACTTGTCCATTGACTTGAATGGATGGAGGATTAAACCCTGGGAGTTAAGACGTTTTATTCATTACAAGGTGATGAAGGAGGAATGAGGGGTGTTTTGTTTTAAATTAAAACCACCACCCACAAGCTTGAAATCAAGGGAGATTTAGGATGTTTTCACATAAGACACTCTCCACCCACCCACCTACTATACATGTTACAGGGCACTCATAGGGCAACACTGCAGCCCTGCAACATGTACAGTGGGTGGGTGGAGAGTGTCATGTGTGAAAGCGGCCTTAGATTGAACATCAGGCAAAAATTCCTGACTGTAAGGGCAGTCAAGCAGATGGAACAGGCTACCCAAGGAAGTTGTGGATTCTCCATCATTCAAGGTTTTTAAGGGGAGGCTGAATGAGCATACATCTGGGTATGGCAAATCCTGCACCATGAAGTGGGCTGGACTCCATGACCCTCGTAGTCCCTTCCACCTCTACGATTCTATAAATGGCCTTACAACATAATAGTCTCACATGAGTGCAGATCTTCAGGCTCTGAAAAGAAACCTCCTACATTAGGTTAGTCACACCTCTCTGGCCTTGGAGACCCTGCCTTCCCCAGCTGGCAATAGAAGCTGTGTCCTAGAAATATTCTCCAGGCATTCTATGGCTTCTGATCCTCATTACTTGTGGCAAAGACTGGGGGGGGGGGGGGGGGGGACGACTGTGTTGGAGGATGCCACCATGGCCTTGGTAACCTCCCTAAAGTCACAGGGACCAGGACTCTTAGATTTAGTCCAGGTGCACGCTGTTCTTGCTGTTACTGCTTTCACAAACTCCTGACCTCCTAACTCAAGTGGGTTTGGCCAGAGGGGAAGGCCATCATGCATAGCAGGCTGTCCTTGGGCAGAATCCAGTTCAGTTAAGGGAGTCCCTTTGCATCCGTTCATTAGGCACTGCAACGTCTCACAGCAGATTTACACAAAGAGATATAGGAGGGGGAAAACATCCATCATTCTCCCTGGAGGATATTTTCAAACATAAAAAAGGAAAAACAAATAGCACCCATTGGCAGCACAATCAAGAGTTCTCGTGAAGGGCAGCATCACATTTGTCCCAGAAAAAGCCTTAGGTCTCAGAACAGGATGGCCATCAGCTTAACCTTGTCAGTCAGATATCACATCCAGGCCCTTAGCCAAAAGGCCTTGAGGACCTGCATGGAGATGCCAGTTGTGCTCACCATAGGCCAATGGGATTTCTGACCACAATCGTTATTCCAGAGATTTTGTTGTTATTACTATTATTTATTATTTATACAGTGGCAGCAACGTACCTGGCACTTTTCAGAGCTTTAACCATTCCTGGAGTAATTAAGTGTTGTACTAGAAGGACATGGAGCCATTTCCAAGGTATGGAAGAGAATGGTGGTATTTATAGTGTGATCTATTACCAGGGTTGTAAGCTTACACCCACTATCTCTCACAGACATGTTAAAAAGAGGGGGAAGGGAATCTGAGGAAGACAGAACATCCTCTCAAGCCATTTGCTATCCTTGTGGGTCCCCCAGACAAAAGGGTAGGTCATCCATTCGGGCTGTTCCTTTCACTGGAAGCAACCTCTCGAGTATGCAGGGCTAGGATCCTGTCACACCATTCAGAGGAAGATGTTAACAGAATTACCTGAAGAGAATCACCACGATTAGGTCACCTTTGGCCCCTGAACGGCTTCCTTGCCTCTTTAAAAAGAGACAACCAAAATACATTGCGGTAAGGATGAGGAACCTTTCCCCTCAGACAACTTTGAAAAACTGTACAAGTTCTGCTGCCCATACAGAAGTTGGGGGGCAGCTGAGGGTGTGCTCAGGATGTGGGATGGGGAAAAGAGGAGGGTCCAGATCGAAGATCTACACTATGGATCCATCCCGTATTCTTGACTGCATGTCTTCATCTTCACTACCATTTCTTCAGTGAGGCGAGGGACTAGGGCTGAATCGAGAATAAGTGTTGATTCTTGCGAGAATCAAGAACTATCAGCAAAATTTCGAGATCTTGCTAACCATTTGTGATCTTGTGAAGTTCTCTAAAAAAAAATTAAATGCTCAGCACATGCGCAAAACATCAGCAGCATTATTTTTGGGAAAGGGCAGCTGGTTCTGCACATGCACAGATCAGCTGCCGTTTTCCAAAAATGGCCCCGACAAGGCCCACACCATCTTGGAAAATTTCATTTCATTTCACGGTTTATTTATATCCTGCACTCTCCTAATCCATATTAGCTTGATAATTGATTGATAAATCAATAATTGATAAACTCATAACTACCCCCACACAGTATCAA
This sequence comes from Sphenodon punctatus, assembly GCA_003113815.1. Taxonomy (NCBI): domain Eukaryota; kingdom Metazoa; phylum Chordata; class Lepidosauria; order Sphenodontia; family Sphenodontidae; genus Sphenodon; species Sphenodon punctatus. The sequence continues at coordinate 1,476,344 of QEPC01012495.1, read as the reverse complement.
AATAAATACACTCAATGTTATACATAGTAATTATCCCTTCTATATACTGCTGGCACAGTCTCAAACTACTCACGCTGCTCTCTGCTTACACCAGAGAAATGGCTCAGTCTATCACTTTCCTCCCTCCCCTGCTGCCACCAGGGGAAGTAATCAATCTCCATCCCTCTCTCACCAGGGGGAGATGTCCTTTTAACCTCTACCAGAGCAGCATACTCCTATTGTTCCTCCCACACAATACCCCTTCCACCTCCGGGCCCCGCCAAAGGACACGTGCCCCCGGCCGCCCCCAATGACATGGGGAGCAGCCCAGAAGTTGCCATCCTGGAGCCCTGCCCCCGCAAGGGCNGGGGGGGGGGGGGGGGAGAAGGATCACGCAGCCCCCAGTTGGTGAAAGTGGGGCCCCTCTCCCCCTGTACCAGGTACCATCCGAGTCCATGGGGGTGGGGGAGAGAGAGCAGCTGGCACCCGCCCCGTCACCGCCGGCTGCACCATCCTGCTCCCTGGGCTCCAATGCGCCGCCACCTCCGTCCTCCCACCCCTGACGACATGGGGAGCGGCCTGGAAGTTGCCATCCCCCAGCCCCGCCCCCACAAGGGGGGGGATGGATCCTGTGCCCCCCAGCTGGTGAAAGTGGGGGCCCCCTCCCCCTGTACCAGGTACCGTCCGAGTCCGGGGGGGGGGAAGCTGCTGGTACCCACTCCGTCACCGCCGGTTGCACCATCCTGCTCCCCGGGCTCCAATGCACCGCCCCATGAAAAGGGTTTTTCATGTGTAAAACAGCCACGGTTGCCATTTTGTGCATGTATAGCATGTTTAATTTTTTTGAGATTCTTGTAAGAACGATGTCAAGAATGGCCAATTCTCAACTCATTCCCGATCTCAAAAATCTCATCAAGAGGCCCCTTCTTGATGAGATTTGCGAGAGCGAGTTTCAGCCCTAGTAGGGACTGGATCCAGTGGTTGGAACCAGAAATTGAAAAGGAAGCAAATCAAGTGCCACCTGTGGGCCAGATTTAGTTCATGGGCTGTAGGAACTCCATTCTTGCATGAAGGAAAAATGCTGACAAATGGGAGGAAAATTGTTCCTTTCTTTCCCTGCTATCCCATCCCAGTTTCCACCTTCTGGCTCCATTGTCCTTCTGACCCTCCATCACTAGCACAAGAGACCATTCCAAGATCACAGGTAAGTGAATCCAACCACCCTTTTCCTCTTTGGCAAATTTGCCATAATTCTATATTTGTAACTGAGTGGTATGTACATCCAGTCCTGGGGGGTGGGGGGAAGGGGACAACACTTAAGTGAAGGTGTCTAACAATTATAGTCATGTCAGGTTTTCTAACTTTCACCTAAATTGACAAGGAGCTGCGCACTGATGCCCAGAACATTCCCTGAATGCTTTAACTGATTAGATGTGGTTTTCAAAAATTGTTATAGGTAAAACAGACAATAGATGAATGCCATGGAGTTGTGTCTATGACACTTGAGTGCTAGTCTGTAATATTAAAGATAGTGCTATGATCTGTAACATTTTTGTGCACACCAGTGGACTCTTATTCACGAATCTCCAAGATAATTGGACATCTCTTTGACATTTGCAAACTGGAGCAGCACAAGGGATTGTGATCTAGTGTGGGAGATGAGGTCAGAGAAACACATGCACTTATCAATGGAAGCAGATGGCATGGCCTCACTTATATCACACACTGTACTGGTTTGCAAAGAAAGATTTAAAAAACCAAAAGCTTTGGGGGGTTTGTTTTAGGCAGAGGGAAGGCAGCAAGACTGACATACAAAAACTAGGTCTACAAAGCAAGAAGGGAAAGAAAACTGCAAGAAGAAATGTTCGAAGTTGACAATATTATGAACAAGAAACCAATTTGATGCAGTATTTTGCAACAGCAAATGTAAAGCAGCAAACACATTCCAGCATGTTTTACTGCAGAATTGTCTGAAGGGTAAAAGCAAAAACAGCTTAGTAAGATAATTTTTATGTAAGTAGTAACAGCAACTGCAGAAGCTACTTAGGATAAAATTCAAAAATCTAGCTTAATACTTCAGGCCATAAGCCAACTGCCAGATGAGATCAAGTAATAATTTTTCCTTTCTGGTGCAGGAACTGTGAAAATTGATATATTTGGAGCAAGTAGCCTTCCCAAGAAACATCCAGGATGGGTCACTGAATACGAAACTAGAAACTGAAATATTGTTCTGCTAGAGAAAAGAATGTCCTGTGTAAATCTATATGATTAATCAATCTTTATTCCTTCTCCAACAGGGATCTGGAGTTTATGAGAAAGCATATATAATATGGACACAGAGATTCACTGTTTAACGGACAACAGAAAGAGGAATTGGGAATTCCTTTTCTATGTCCCTCGAGGGAAGTCATTCGGACATAGGGAGCGATCTCCCAGACGACCACTAGGAGGCAGCACACTTTTGCTGGGAGCACGTAGGGAGAACGCTCCCCCGCCATCCCAGTAGTAATAAGCCGAGGACCAAGCTTATCTGAAAAACTTAGCATATATTAGTAAAACAGACCCCCGAAGGGGTAACATAACTAAGCAGTACAAGAATTAATTTCAGCGCCCAAGAAAACCCCGGGTGGGCCGAATGACCTCCCTTGAGGGACATAGAAAAGGAATTCCCAAGGTAAGGGACCCAATTCCTCTTTCTATGCCCTCTCGTCCGGTAATTCGGACATAGGGAGGTACCAAAGCAGTAATATAACAGATGGGAGGGACTGGGCGCTTATTGAGGATCTAGAACCCCCTGAAGCACCCGCCTCCCAAAGGCGGCCTCTGCAGACTCAAAGCGATCTATTTTATAGTGCTTCGTGAATGTGTGGAGACTCCTCCACGTAGCCGCTCTGCAAATTTCTAATGTCGGAGCCCTGGCCCGGAAAGCCCAGTTAGTGGAAGCTGAACGGGTCGAATGAGCTAGAACTCTAGCTGGAGGTACTAAGTCTAAGGCTCTGTAGGCGTCTGCTACACAAGCAGAAATCCACTTGGAAATGACTGATTTTGAGACTTTTTTACCCTTGGAGTGAGGGTGGTAGCTCACTAGTAGGGAGGAAGATTTCCTAAAGGCCTGAGTACGCTCTAGATAAATTTTGAGTGCCCTTCTAACGTCTAGAGTGTGCCATAGCTTCTCTAAGGTGTGGCGGGGCTTAGGGCAGAAAGAAGGTAGGACCACCTCCTGAGCTAGGTGGAAAAAGGAGGGGACCTTAGGAAGGAAGGTTGGATCCAGCCTGAGCAGCACTGATTCCTTCCTAAATATGCAGAATGCTGGGTCGATAGACAGAGCCCCGATTTCTGACACCCTTCTTGCTGATGTTATGGCAATAAGGAAGGCCATTTTAATTGACAGAAAGTAAAGCGATACTTGGTGTAGAGGCTCGAATGGAGGCCCCATTAGTGCCTTAAGTACCACATTGAGGTTCCATGTAGGAAAACGGTGTACTACCGGAGGGGCTAGACGTTTGGCCGCCCTCAAGAATTGTTTGACATGTAGATGCGTGGAGAATTTATGACCAGAAGAAGAGGCTATGGTACTGTCAATGGCCGATAACTGTCTTGCCAGCGTGTTGGGGCGAAGCCCCCTATCGAGCCCTTCCTGCAGGAATTGGAGGACTTGAGGAACGGAAGGCTGACGAGGTGGAATCTGATGCGACTGACACCAGCGGACAAAAATAGTCCATGTAGACTGGTAAATCCTTCTAGTTGATTGTCGCCGGGAGGCCAAGAGTGTCTGGACTACTGGGGCTGAGTACCCCTGGGCTCGGAGAGCGTCGGTCTCAATAGCCAGGCTGTCAGTCTCAGGAACTCTGGCTGTTTGTAGCGAAGAGGCCCCTGGGTGAGGAGATCTGGTGTAACTGGTAGAGGGAGATAATTTCCTCTGGATAGGCTGAGAAGGTCTGGAAACCACGATCTGCGTGGCCAGAACGGGGCTATTATTATGACTGCGGCCTGCAGCCTCTTGGCTCTGCTGATTGTTCTCGCCAAGAGAGGGAAGGGAGGAAAGGCGTAAAGCAGGCCGTGGGGCCAAGGGTGACTGAGAGCGTCGTGAGCCTCCGCCTGTGGGTGTGGGCTTCTGGCGAAGAATCTCTGCGTCTTGTGATTGGAGATTGACGCAAAGAGGTCCACTACTGGGGTTCCGAAGGAGGTTACCACCAGATTGAAGGCTTGCGGGGAGAGAGTCCATTCCCCCGGGTCCAATACTCGTCTGCTGAGCCAGTCCGCTTGAACATTGTCCTGGCCTCTGATGTGTCTGGCTGACAGGGAAAGTAGATTGACCTCCGCCCAGCTGAGGAGAAGGGAGGCTTCCTTGTGGAGAGACGAGGATCGAGATCCTCCTTGATTGTTTACATAAGCTTGCGCAGTGGTATTGTCTGTGAAGACAAGCACATGTTGGTTCCGAAGCTGTGGGAAGAAGTGAAGGAGCGCTAGACGGATCGCTCTGAGCTCCAGCCAATTTATGCTGTGCTCTAGTTCGTGGTGTGACCACGAACCCTGGGCCGTGTGTGAGTCGAGGTGGGCACCCCACCCTAGCAGGCTGGCGTCTGTGGTTAGTATGAGTCTCTCTGGTTCTAGGAGAGGGACTCCGTTGACAAACCTGTGAGGTTGTTCCCACCACGCTAGCGATTGGCGAGCGGCACGGTTGAGGGGTATGGACACTGGCCTGTTGTTGATTATAGCTGCTTGCCAGGGCCGCAGAAGAGCCTGCAGAGGGCGAGAGTGGAAGCGCGCCCATTGAAGGTGTTGTATGAGTGAGATCATCAAGCCCAGGAGGGAAGCCAGGGTGAGGATTGACACCTGCGGGCGGTCTCGAATTGCATTGATGAGGGCTAATAGTTTGGACTGCCGTTGGGGAGGGATGAACACTCTGTTTAGGCAGGTGTCGAACACAACCCCCAGATGTTCGAGACGTTGAGCTGGCGTAAGATGGCTTTTGGGAATATTGATAATAAAGCCGTGGATCTCGAGGTATTCTCTGGTTCGAGTGAGATGAGTCTGGGCCAGCTGCAGAGATGGTGCTGTAACTAGCAGATCGTCTAGGTATGGATACACCGCTATTCCCTCTAGTCGGAGCGACGCTATGAGGGGGGCGAGAACCTTCGTGAAGGTACGAGGGGCTGACCCCAGCCCGAAGGGGAGAGCTCGATACTGCCAGTGTTGGCCGTCGTAGCAAAATCTGAGCCACCTCTTGTGTGCAGGAAGGATGGGTACATGGAGGTAAGCGTCTTGCAGGTCTAGAGATGCCATCCAGTCGCCTTGGGAAAGGGCTAGGGATATGGAGTGTAGGGTCTCCATCTTGAAGCGTTGCCTGCGTAGTGATTTGTTGAGACGCTTTAGGTCGAGCACTCCCCTCCATGAACCGGATTTCTTCTGCACCAGGAAGAAAATCGAATAGACCCCTAGTCCGCGCTCGTGCCACGGCACTCTCTCTATTGCTCCCAGTCGCTGGAGCCTGGTGATCTCCGCCATCATATGCTTGTGTTTGATTGGATTGTGGGAGCGAGGAGATATTCTGAAAATATCCCGAGGGTAGTATCTGGTTTCGATCGAATACCCTCTTGAGACTGTTTGAATGACCCATGCATCTGACGTGTCTCGGGTCCATCTTGGTGCGAAGTCTAGTAGACGAGCACCTATCTTTAGAGAGACGGGGTAAGAAGAAGCGGTATAGTCAGGACTCTTGCCTGCGTGGCGGTGATCCTGATCGACGGTTCTGCTGGTGCTGAGTTGATGGTCTGGTGAACTTGGCTCCCCTGCCTCTCTGGAATCTATTGCGGTTAGCAGTGTTCCAGGAGGGTTGTGTGGAATACTGGTAGCGCTTCTGACCCTGTTGGAAGCGAAAAAAGGGGCGAAAAGGATTCTTGCTGGTTTGGATTTGGTTTAGTGAGTGCTTCTTGTCTTTATTAGAAGCCTCCTTTAGTGCCTTGTCCAGCGCCGTGCCAAACAGCTTGCCGCCTTTAAACGTGCTGTTGACCAATAAGTTTTTAGCGTGGGCATCGGCCCGCCACGAACGGAGCCAGAGTCTCCGCCTGGCTGCCACATTGGCTGCCATCCCTTTAGCCACCCATGTTAACATGTCCATGGACGAATCCATCAAGAAAGCCTGAGCTAGAGCCACGTTAGTGGCTATTTTTCTGGACTGTGCTCTAGATATGTTAGGGTCCTTCCCCATTTTGAACCACTTCATCACTGCCCTCGAGACGTATGAAGAGGTGGTAGCCATGCGTAGTGCATTGGCCATGGCCTCATAACTCTTTCTAAGGCCGGTCTCGAGGCCTTTGTCTGTCAGGTCTTTTGGTAAAAAGTCACCCTCTGCGGGGAAGACAGACTGTCGGGCGAGGGATGCAGCGGCAGCATCAACCTGGGGCAGGGCGAAAATGGGCTTGCTCCGTTTAGCAAAGGCATACAGAGTCTGCTGAGGCCTTGATAATTTGAAGGACCTAGTAGGGTACTTCCACTGTGCCCTTATAATTTTTTCAAAGGCCTTATCTAGAGATGCGCCCTTAGTGTCCTGCTCCAATCTGGGAATATAGTCCCTGTCTGATTCCTCCTCACCGTCTGAGGAGGAATCCGATTCCCTTTTCTTGTGAGTTCTGGGGGTGACTCTTAACACCCTTTCCGCTCTCCTTATCAGTTTAGGGCCTTGGTCAAGGGGCAGCTCCCTGCCTAGGTCCTTATGCCCTTTGGAAAGGATCCTTTCCCAATCCAGGGATTTGTCCTCAAGCAGAGAGTGGGAGGCATTAGATGAACCAGCCTCTGACTCCTCCTCTGAGGAGGGTACAGGGTGGTAGGGAGGCCTTCTGTGGTGGGCTCGTGGCCGTTTAGCAGGGGGAGGGGATTCAGCCTCAGAAGAGTCCCCTGAGAACTCCCCTTCTTCAGGGGGCGAATTGTGATCCTCCTCCTCAGCCGAGGAGGAACCCAGAAGGTCTGAGAGGGAGGTATTAGCCCTGGAGGTTGAGGGGCGCTTACTCTTTCCCTTTCCCGCAGAGCGGGAGGCTCCCTTAAATTTGTCTTTAGGGGTTTGACCCCGGGTAGTGGGTCTCTTGCTGTGAGCCCTTTGATTGCTCTCTATTCGAGATAGAGCCCCCATCATAGCCCTGAGGGCTTCCATTTGGGCCTGCTGGAAGGTATTGGGCCCATTTATCCCCAGGTCCCCCCTTACTTGAGAGGAGGCAGCTGAAGCTACCTCCCCCTCGTTGTCCTCCATGAGGGATTCCTGGGGGCTGCGGGCGTCTTGGGGCTGCCGCGCGGGGAGGGAGGCCTCACTTTCGGTTTCCCTCGCCTCCGCCGCCATTTCGGCTCTGGCCCTGTTGTTTGCTGGTGCCGCCGCGGCCGCGTTCTCCAGCCTGTGCCTGGTGGCCTTGCTTTTCCTAGCCACTGCTAAGGCAGCTTCGGCCTGCGGTTGCAGTGCCCGTCCGGCTGCTGCGCGGCGGGTTTTGGCGGTCTCAGCCATAGCGGCGGCGCTGCGATGTCCGGGGGGGTATCTCCGTGGAGTCCCCTCTCCGAAAATCTCTGGCCTGAACCCGTGGGCCGGCTCAGAATAATAAAAGCCTCCTCCTGCAGTGCGGGGAGACTGCGCCCAAGAAATGGTGCGGAGCACCTTAAACTTTGAAGAATTGGTGGTGAGGGTGCAGAGCACCCGGCTGCACGTCCTATTAGGTCTGAGGCAGACTACGAACTGGGATGGCGGGGGAGCGTTCTCCCTACGTGCTCCCAGCAAAAGTGTGCTGCCTCCTAGTGGTCGTCTGGGAGATCGCTCCCTACGTCCGAATTACCGGACGAGAGGGCATAGAAAGTTAAACAGTATTTTCAATGTACATCTCCCACAACAAACATTCTTGAAGTAAAGCAAACAAGGTAGTGTTGATACAATATCTGAGCTGCCCCATTGAAACCAATGGAGCAGGGATGTGGAACCTCAGCCCCGAGTGGCCGAATGCAGCTCATGGCTAGTTTTTATTTGGCCCCTTTCCAGTTCTTGGATCTAGTCCCTGGATCCAGTTCCTCCTCCTAATTACTAAGAGAGAGAGTTCCGGGTAAGGGAGCAGAGAGGAGGACATGCACACAAGGACAGGGGACAGCTCCATGATCTGGATCCTCCTCTTCCTGAGTGCACCCTCTAAACTCCTTCACCCACAAACGTCTGTGGGGCCCTTGGAGTTTGTACTAATTTTCAAAGTGGCCACTGAAAGGGAAAAGATTACCCCACTCCTGCCATAGGGCTTCAGTGGGACTACCATGGAATAAGCCACTTGTGGACTGCGGCCTGTGTGTGCATTCCAAGAAGCACCTTGTGGTTTTTTCCTTTAAAGAAAACAAAAAAAAAAGAAAGCCATTACATTATCAATTTATTGTACAGCAGTTTACTTTCTGACACAATACAATTTGAAGCATTTTTTGGAAAAAGCAGCAGTGACACAGTAACTGCACTGGAAAAGAGATGGCAGGAAACATTTTAATTTCATCTGAAAATTTGTGAAGACAGCTCTGCCATCATAAACCCAGCTCCTTTCCTTTTTCATAGTACCGTATACAATGCAATGTGAAAACCTTCCAGTTGAAGTTGATTCATAGTGACATCTGAATTTTTCCAATGTATAAGTAGTATCAGCTTTAATAACAGCTACACACGTCATCCTTTATGTTGCATGACATCTATACCAGATTTACACAACCCCTGTTCTCTAACACTTCAATACAACAGTTGAGAGAGGGAAAAGTAGGAGAGAACAATGCTTACAAGAAGAAAATAGAGTCACTAAAAAAACAGAGACCTGAACAGAAGGCATTTTATATATCACGTCTGCTGTTTAGATTAATACGAAGAGACTAGATAACTGGCACGGAAAATGGCTGCTTCAGCGACCTTTAGTATGTATAGTACCATTTCTGGAAACAAAGCTTAAAAAGTGGATATTTTCCCATAACAATCAACAAGGAAAGAGAGAACAAGCGACTCGTGTTCAGTTAAGGGAGGGGTGAAAGTCTATGGTAAGACTTGATTTTTATTTTATTTTTTTAAGAAAATCAGTTGGAACCTTGCTTGATTTATATCATTGTTGTACCTCTTTAGCCATTAGATTAATACCTTCCTCATGACATATTGCAGGTGCTGCAAAAGTGCTTCTTTACATACATTTCCAACATTAAGAAGGCTAACCGTTATCTTTTATGAACTAAAAAACGAGTTTTAAGTATTAAGAGATTAAATTAATCTGGGAACGAAGTACAGCCTAAGATTTTTCTTAAGTACTGCCTTGTAAGTAGCCCTTCACTGCTCTAGCTCAGTTAAGATAAGCCTTCACAAGATCTCTCACTGCTGAAGGATTATTGTTACCTATCAGAGCTGTAAGTAGAACAATCTGATCCATTTCCTCCACTCCAAGAGGGGAGGGGGGAAAAAAAATCTTCCAGCATCAAAATGGCCTGAAAGTTTAGTTCAACAATAAAAAGCAGCATCGTTATTTTTAGAGCACTACAGGCATAGAAATACAGCACTAAACTGTGACCCTACAGCTATGCACAGCCAAGCATCACATCATGCGACAGTCTTAACTTTGGCTAGGAGCGCATCTGTAGTTGCTTCAGACTACTGTTATTCATCTTGCTGCCAACAATACCTTTGGATGGATTTAGCAACAAGCATCTGAAATTGTTTCCATCTTTTTTTTTCCCTTTTCTTTTTCTTTTTTTTAAAAATTGCTGCCATAAAGCAGGACCCAATTACCAAAAAGGTAGGAGACCTTAACTGACTTTCTGGAAAGTACTTGGGAGTCCATAAGCGCACGGGATTTCTCTGTTATACAAAGACGAATTAAAAGGAATCAAAAGCTCATGCTCAGCCCAGAGTTATTGTTGAGTACAGTTTTAAGTGGGTAAATAAGGAAAACTTTCTGTCTTACAGAAGTGGTTACAATTAGGAAACGGGATATGCCAAAATAAGAGATCTCCAATTCAAGCAAACTCTTCTGCAATAGCACTGGTTCCAAAGGTACGGTATGTCATTTTATTCATACTAGCTTAGTGTTCTGTAAGTATGGCCATAAATCATATCTACATAATCAAAAATATAATTTGGAAGTCTCCAAGCAGCTAGAAAAAAATAAGTGATAGAATTCTGGTGATGAATAATTATTAGAAACCTTAATTAAAAGTGTAGGAATTTTTTTTAAAATAGAGTGACAATCTCTAAAAGATGAACAAAAATCATTACAGGCTGAAAGATTTCTTCCCTGGATAGTTCACCAATTTGATCATCACAGATTAAGACCACTTGCAATTAAAATTTAACTTCTAATCAGGTTTATATAAACAGAATTTAGTTTCAAAGGCTAGTATATTTGGGCAAAATTTAATGATGCAAGGTAAAAAAGCAAAGAGGTAGTATTTGCAACTATCATTTTCCAAAACATCTCTTTTTAATAAAAAAAAATGTAAAGCTGGTCTGATCTAGTTTGGGGTTAGAGGCTCTGATCAATTACTTATTAAAATGTTCTGCAAATTATTTTAATGCTGAGTGCATGCAAAACTATTTCAAATGCATGAATCATCATTCAGACTTTGTTCATTAATCATCATTCAGAATTTCTTGTTAAATCAATTTGATGGGGGAAATATCACTAATGTAAACTCTGCAGTTTACTGAAGCACTATAACGTTCTAACCATTTTTCTAGCTCAAAAAATGCCACTATTTGGCTGGATGAAATGGTCAAAAAGTGATTCCTACAAGCCCGCACAATATCCTGGCTCGGAAGTAGTGACAAAGACACTGCTGAGGGAATTGAAATGGCACCTGAAAGAGCGTGAAAGATTAGTGCAAGAAATTGAAAATGAACAAAAAGTCCAGAAAACTGGGGTGGATTACAACTGGCTGAAGAACTATCAAAATCCTCAGATCACGATCCCAGCAACTGAGCAAAGGCAGCTGGAAGTCCTTTGCTCGCAAATACAACCTTGTCAGACTGGAACTGTTCTCAGCAGGTAACAATTTACCTTCTTTATTGTTATAACTTAGTAAATTTTCCCTTATAATTTTATATCCAAGTACGAAGTTAATACAATTTGGCTGAGATTTTCCATACAATAAGTGAAGATTTTCTAGCTGCTACCGAGTAAATATCTCATTTCACAAAACAGTACACTAATAAAAGTCTATCATGTGCCTTCATTATATCACTGCAAACATGAGTCTTGTATCTCATGCCTACGTATCTTATTACTTTTCAGTTAGTTTATCCGATGCCGCCCACCGAACTCAATGAAATGTTACATATTATTCAAGTCTAAAATCTCTTCATGTTGGAAAGGACTGGTATTAATTTTCTCAATTGTTATTCAAATCCTTCATGAAGCAAGAGTCCATTTTGTATATAAAGTAATTTTCCCCCCCTCAATTGGCATATTTTAACATAATTTTCTAGGGCTGCACAGAAAGAATATCAGAACAAACCTATGTTCCTTTTTAAGCCCAGAAAACACTTGAGGGCAAAGTCAGTTTAAATCAACTTACCCAGATGGCTGAATACAAAAAATAGCTTCCACACATCTTAACAGTTGTACTGCATCCAAACGGAGCATGCGAAGCTCCTTTTTCCTGCTCTTTTTTCCACCCTCTCTCTTTTAAAAAAGATTATTTTCTTATTGTTAATATTTTTAAAAAGAAAAATTAGAAGAAACCCTTTTCAATGTGAACAACTAAATTTAAGTTCTCATTTGTTTCTAGATTTCGTGAAGTTCTGGCAGAAAATGACATCTTACCTTGGGAAATCGTGTATATATTCAAGCAAGTCTTAAAAGATTTTCTAACGACTATTGAGAAAGAAAACCAGCCAGAGCAACTGGTAGACATATGGAATACAAATTCCTCAGGACACTTCACAATGCCTGGTGACAATTCCAGCAATTCAGACAAAGATGAAATCCCCACAGTTTCAAGTTACGTTGACAAAAACATGCAAAGCATGTTTCCAACTTTCTCTCACAGGATCTGGAATCTACCATATTACCCATCGAGTTAAGTTTTATCTTCAGACAATTATCCAAATCCCCTCGTTATCATCCCAATTCAGAGATGTGAAAATATGTAGGAATGAGAAATAATATACTCCCTTTTGCTTCAGAATTCCAAATCATAGCCTGCATATAATTTACAAACTATAGTTAGAATTATGCTCCTCTTTTTACTATTTCTCTAGCCAATGATGTTGTGTTTAAGGGCACCTTTTAACCAAAAATTCAATGTAGACTTGGGGGTGGGGGGGTTGAACTATCCTGTGTTTATACTATTCCTATCGCATGCACTTTAAAGCAGTTTTCCACATTTCAGAATATGATCACCGTGCAAAATATTAGCAGGGGCTCTTGCTCAGTAATCTGCATATAACTTCCAACTTTTACTGAAACAATGTACAGTATGATATGAATGCTTTCTAACAGTAAGAAACAGACAACATAAATAAGGATGAATTCTAAGGCCACAATGATTATTTCATAATACACTGACCAATTTATGGTTAGTTTTCTGAACCATTAATTCTTTGCATATATTACAATGATATGAAACTAATTATCTAGCAAAGGGAAACAATCTGGACATTTAACTAGCTTTAGTGGCTGATTCTCTCTCCTTGCAGGGAGTCGGAGATGCACCTTTTTATTTTAAATAAAAATGGCTTTACTTCACCATTTGTTTCGTTGTTTAGAGCAGAGGGTCCCAAACTGTGAGTCATGACCTCAAGTGGGGTGTGGGTCGCACCTTCTGTGGATGGGTCATTAACCCTATTGATATTTTATTCATTTTGCCCATCTTTGGCCTTTTTCAAATGGACCGCGGTGGGTGGGTGAGGATGGGCATGTGCCAGCGGCAGGTGGAGGTGGGTGTGCGACCGTTCCCATGAGCGCATACCCATCTCCACGCACAGAGCCATGTTGGTCCCAAATATGAGACACAAGAAACAAGGAAAACCCAGCTTATAATGAAATCCTATTTATAACAATACCAACCGTCATGGACAGATCATTACCTCCTCCAGACCAGTCTCCTGGCGCATGTCTGTCCCCAGAAGGGTGCAGGATCGATTCGTTGGGTCCGTTCCCAGAGACTTATGGAACCGGAGAGGTTCTGGAATGCTCATGGGGAAATGCCTCCTGATCTTGATGATCGCTCACTCGATGGCCTCATTGCCTTCTGGGACAGCTTGTTGGCTGAAGCTATCGACCGAACGGCTCCCAAGCGTCCGCTTCCAGAAACCCAGTGGCTGGGATCCCCATGGTTCACGGAGAACCTCCTCCAGATGAAGTAGGATGGACGGCGGTCGGAGCGATAGTGGCGCCAAACTCATGCTAAAGCTGACCAATTACAGCATAAAGCTAGTTTAAGAGCTTATGCTCTTGCGGTGTGGGTAGCAAAGAAAGAGTTCTTTGCTACCCTCATTGCGTCTGCGAAGTCACATCCAGCGGTGCTTTTCTAGGTGGTGCAGAGGCTGGTCAGTCCGGCCCCACTCCACCTCGAACTGGAATTTTCCAGTGCCTGCTGTGACATGTTTGCTGACTTTTTTGCAGATAAAAATCTGCCCAGATTCATCACGATCTCGCTGCTGCATTTATAACAGTGGATGAATCAGAGGTACGGGAAGCCCTGCCATGTCTGTTGTTGTGGGATCAGTTTCAGTGGGTGTCACCCGCTGACGCAGCGGATGTTCTTGGGGCGGTTCAGGCCACCTGTTGTGAATTAGATCTGTGCCCGTCCTGGCTGCTGAAGGCCGGCTGGGAGACATTAAGCCATTGCTGGCAGGGGTGGTCAATGCCTCCCTTAGGGAGGGCAGGGTGCCGAGCCACCTCAAAGAGGCGGTGGTGCGGCCTCTGCTCAAGAAGCCATGTTCGGACATTGACTCCCCGGCCAGCTATCAGCCAGTCTCGAACCTTCCCTTTTTAGGGAAGGTTATCAAGCGGGTGGTGGCCCGGCCGTTACAGGGGCATCTGGACCGGGTGGGTTTTCTTGATCCCTCGCAGTCTGGTTTTCGCCCCAGGTTTGGCACGGAGACTGCACCTGTGGCCTTGGTCGATGACCTGCGCCGTGAATTGGATCAGGGCAGATACTCAATTTTTATCTTACTGGATCTGTCGGTGGCGTTTGATATCGTTGATCACAAGTTGTTGGTGGCGAGGCTGCGGGACAGGGCTAAGGTGAGTGGAATTGTTCTTGAATGGTTCCACTCATTCCTGGCAGGGAGAACGGTGGTTCAGTGGGTGGTTCTCCAGGAATATACTCATCTCCCCGGAATCTCACATGTGGAGTCCCGCAGGGTTCTATTCTGTCCCCTCTCCTGTTCAACGTGTATATGAAACCTTTGGGTGAGGTCACGAGAGGGTTCGGCGTGCGATGTCAGCAGTACGCCGACAATACACAGCTTTACCTCTCGTTTTCTGGAGACCCAGGCCCAGCAGTCTTGGTGCTTACCTGGTGCTTGGCAGCTGTGGGGGACTGGATGAGGACGAGCCGTCTGAGGCTGAATTCTGACAAGACGGAGATGATGTTGGTGGGTAGGGCTGAGGGGGTGGTGGCTCCCATCATTGGCAGGATCTGCCCCCTTGTGGCCACTCAGGTTCATAGTCTGGGGGTGCTCCTCGACCTGCAGCTTCGTCTGGATTGTCAGGTGGAGGCTGTGGAGAGAGGAGCATTTCGCCAATTACATCTGGTGCTACGGCCGTATGTCTCAGGCTCGGATCTGGTCACCATCATCCATGCTTTCGTTACCTCTCGATTGGACTACTGTAATGCCCTCTATGTGGGGCTACCCTTGACGACGGTCCGGAGGTTGCAGCTGGTTCAGAACGCGGCAGCTTGCCTCCTAACGGGGATGGGCCCCCGTAAGCACATTACACCTATGCTCCATACTCTGCACTGGCTGCCTATTGTCTTCCGGGTCCAATTCAAGGTGTTTCTTATGACCTATAAAGCCCTAAACGGCTTGGGTCCTGTTTACCTGCAAAACCGCCTCAGGCCTTGGGTCATTTTGCGGCCCTTGCTGTCGGCCAGGGTCCCCCAGCTCGAAGTCCCCCGGGTATGCCAGGTGGCAACAGCAGAGAGGGCATTTTCAGTGGCTGCACCTCGGCTGTGGAATTCCTTCCCGTCTGTCCCCAGACCTCCCCTCTTTCCGTAGATGTTGTAAGACCTGGTTTTTCTGCTGGGCCTTCGGGGAGGGTTTATTTGCCTTGCTGCTGGAATTGTTGTGTGTCCATTTTATATATTGTAGTATTTTAGATGGTTTTATTATTGTTATTTTATGTTGTGCGCCGCCCCGAGCTGCCGAAGTGCACGAGGGTGCGGGATAAAAGATTTGGTATAAATAAATAAATAAATAAATAAAATAAAAACTTCGAGAATAAATTTTATCAATTGCATATTGCCAAATCCTACTATAGCAATGAACTGCTTTCTCTAGTCCCATGCAGATTTGTTACAGTGTAAGTCAGGCATCCATGTTCACTGCAAACACGGGTCCCTGACTGTAGTTTAAATGTTACCTATTATTTGATCAACTCCTGTTGACAAGACTGTGGAAGCTTCTTCAGGCAAGAATGAGGTCTTAAATACAGAGAAGCTTACGTCCGTTTACCATCGTGGTCAATTAGCACATAAAAACAAGCGTTTAATTCCTTCTCATTCTTACATAAAGAGCAACTCTGCCAAGTTTCTGAATGTTTTCGGCAACAGAACTTGGTCCGATAAAAAGCATCCTTTGTCCCTTGTCTTCATTTGTTTTTGCTGCAAGAGAGCATTCAAAATCTTGGTTGATGGATAATTCTTCTCAATGTTTTAATAAACGGAGTTCCCAAAGTATAGTCAACGTATAGCTTGTGACCACAAAGTGTATCTGTGTGTCACAATATATGCAGATAGGGTCACAACTGATATACTTGGTATGTTTCTGTACCTATTGCAAGGTATGGGTTGGGTCACAGGATTATATTTCAATCTCAAAATGGAGTCACTCAGGCAAAACGTTTGGCACTACTACTTTAGTATCTTGCAGCCTGAGACTTAATACAGCAAAAAAGTCACAAAGCTGTCTCCTAAGGACACAAATTACTTGATCATTTGGAATGGAACACACACACATGGGGGGGGGGGGGGGGGACAGACACAAAACAGAAATTTCAAAATTAGTTGATAAGCCACTATCATAGGGTAATTAAAAAAAAGTTGTACATGGATAGGTTCAATTGACATAGCAACTACAGTCCCAACTGGCACAACTAGAGCAGAAAATCAATTAAATGAGTTGCCAGAACCCACTTCTGTTACAATTGTGGCTGGGATAGATTTGACTCCCAACATTACAGAAGAAAAATTGTGCGTTCTTTCATTACAGAAAAAGCATCTGTCTGCAGAATATTCCTGAATACTGAGAGAGAGAGAGAGAGAGAGAGAGGGACTTTTCAGCAAGAAAAAGCTTTAAACATTTTCCTACACTCCCACTGAACAGTTGCAAAACCCACCCACAATATTTCTATGGTGTGGGAAGGGGTAGGAAGTGGAATTTTAAGAACCCCTAATCCAATTCTCTTCAAAAACTGATAAAAAATAAATGTATCTTTGGCAAAGATATAATCTACAAATCTTGCAGCATATACACTTTTGTCAATTTTAAATGGGAATGAGGCAGTTAAATTTACTAACAATTCAGTTTTGGCCTTAGCTACAGAGCAGCTGCTACCCATCCATAAGACAGGGAACCAATTACACCCTAAACTGGCTTCTGGTTGGCTTGACCAAGAACGTTTTTGCCTCAGCAATAAAGGAGAAGCAAGCAATAAAATTGCTCAAATCCACCACGGTTTTGATGCAACACTTTTAGCAGTAGGTGAGCCAGAGGCAGCAGTCTTGTCCTGTTTTGTGGGATGAATTTCAGGATGTGTCGCCCTCGGATGTGGGGGATGCTCTTCGGACTGTTCAAGCTACTTATTGTGAATTAGATCCATGCCCATCCTGGCTGATCAAGTCCAGCTGGGAGACATTAGGGCCATTGCTGGTGGGGATTGTCATCACCTCCCTTGGGAAGGGCAGGGTGCCGGACTATCTCAAGGAGGCTGTGGTGGGGCCCCTGCTCAAGAAGCCATCACTGGACGTTGGTGTCCTGGCCAGCTATCAGGCGGTCTCTAACCTTCCCTTTTTAGGGAAGGCTATCGAATGAGTGGTGGCTCGGCAGCTGCAGGAGCATCTGAACCAGATTAATTTTCTCGATCCCCCACAGTCTGGCTTTCGTCCAGGATATGGCACGGAGACCACGCTTGTGGCCTTGGTTGAGGACCTCTCCCGGGAGCTGGACCAGGGTCATTCAACCCTGTTAGATCTCTCATCTGCATTTGATACCGTTGATCATGAGTTGTTGGTGACTCAGCTGCGGGACCAGACAGGGATTGGCGGGACTGTTCTTGAATGGTTCCTCTCTTTCTTGAATGGTTCCTCTGGGAGAACCCAGCATGTGGTCCTGGGTGATTTTTCATCTTCTCCCCGGGGTCTCACGTATGGAGTCCCACAGGGTTCTATCTTGTCCACTCTCTTGTTCAATGTGTAGTGCAGTCTTTGGGGGAGGTTGTTAGGGAGCTTGGCATACGGTGTCCTCAATATGATGATGACACTCAGCTATCTCTCTCTTTTTCATCCGACTCAGGCCCAGCAGTCGCAGTGCTTACCCGGTGTTTGGCAGCTGTGGGGGGATTGGATGAGGGCGTGCCACCTGAAATTAAATCCCGACAAGACAGAGGTGATGGTGGTGGGGAAGGCCGGAGGAGTGGTGGCCTCAATGATGGGATCCGTCCTGCCCTGGTATCTCAGGTTCAGAGTCTGGGGGTGCTCCTGGACCCGCAGCTCCGCCTGGACATCCAGGTGGCAGCTGTGGCAAAGGGGGCATTTCGTCAGTTACATCTGGTACATCGGCTTTGGCCGTATGTCTCTGACTCTGATCCGGCCACGATCATCCATGCTTTTGTTACCTTGAGACTGGACTACTGTAATGCACTCTACTTGGGGCTACCCTTGGTGCTGGTTCAGAGAGTGCAGCTGGTGCAGAATGTGGCAGCTCATCTCCTAATGGGGACAGGCCGACATGAGCACATTACACCAGTGCTTCTCTCTGCGCACTGGCTGCCGATAATCTTCCGGGCGCAATTCAAGGTGTTGGTGTTGACCTTTAAAGCCCTAAACAGCCTGGGCCCCACCTACCTGAAGGACCGCCTCACCCTCCAGATCCTGGATCAGCCCTTGTGGTCGACCGGGGGCGCCCTCCTCGAGGTCCCCCCAGTTTCTTGGGTGCCGACCTTGCGGAAGGCGTTCTCTGTGGCCGTGCCACAGCTGTGGAACTCCCTCCCGCCGGAGGTCTGCTTGGCCACTAATGTAAGAGCTGGCTGTTCCGCCATGCCTTTCCCGAGGGAGATGGGGCGGGGGGGTTGGGGTAGGACAGGGAGTAACTTGTTTTTATTGTGGGATTTTAACTGTATTGTTGTTGTTTATTTTAATCTGTTTTAACATGTCGTTAGCCGCCCCAAGATGCTTTTAGCAAGAAGGGGAGGCATACAAATTTTATAATAAATAAAATCTTTGCTCCTTAACTTAAGTCTGTTCAGTCAGGAGATATGAGGATTTTAACATTTCTCCTGGTTATAGGGATACTGATGCAAAAGTAGTTAAGCATTTGTTTATACTCCAGGATTCAGAGCCAAGACCCCCTTTTAAGAATTGCCCCTGGTCTCAACAAATTTTGCTTCCATTTTCACTATACTTGAGTTTAGGTAAAACGTTTACTCCAACTCTAGATTGTTCTAATAAAATAAAATAAAATAACGGAATACAGATTCAGGGTCAATATAGCTACTTCAAACTTGGGAAATTGAGGTATTGTGCATCTGAGATGAGCTAAATTCACCCTTCAAGACTTGTTTTTTCCTCACTTAGGTCACACCTCTCCTTCACTACAAAGAGAAAATGAGGCCACATGCAAATGAGTTGTTACCTCCTGTCACAATAGCCTTTGTTGTAGTTACCTCAGTTTGGGAGCATTCATATGAAGAGTTGTAACCATGGTTGAAAGTTCCTCTCAATGCTTGTGTAGTTCATGAGTTTTACTCTGCCTAGCTACTAGAATGGAAGGCATTAGCTCTTAGTTCAGCAAGGTTGCCACAGCAGTAACATTGCAGTTGTTTGAGTGTTATATGAATGGTGCACCTTCTTTACCCTGGAGCAGGTGGGAACTGATTCTGGTCTGGTATAGTGTGTACACAAGATATGAGTAGGGATGTCCATTATCACTTATTGCTTTGATGGAACCAGAGCCCCTCTCACGCAAAGCTAGAATAAGCTTTGCCATTCATGTCATAGGAGTTGGTACAAGCTCAGTAGGCCACACAGAAGTTGGGGTGAGAGCGCACAAGGGATGTATTAAAGAGAGGAGGATTCAGATCATGGGTCAGTGCCATGTCCTTGAGCGTATGCCCTCACCTCTGCTTCCGTCTCCTTAACTCACTCTTTCAGTGTCTGAGGGGCCTTTGATCCAAAGATCAAATAAAGAGGGGCCAAATAAAACACAGCTGCAGACCAGGTTTGGCGCAGGGGTCGAGGTTCCCCCTGAGGTAGACATTATGTTGGGTTTAGTGTTAATATACAAATGCTTTTTTCACATAAACAGCTACCCCAGTAGTAACTATTCCCTACCTCACACAAAAAACATGTTGGAAGTGAAGCAGAAGTAGGTATTCCTGAAACTAAGGGAGGAGTACACCCCTCTAGAGACCTGTAACAGTGTGAACCAGACAGGTAAAATGGCAGCTGTCACACCAGGACACGAGAATGAATGTAATGAGGAATGTCACATGAACACTCAAGGGAGGTCTCACCCAGGGGGTAACAACCACCCAGGGTAGTCACCAAGGATAACCACCACCTTATGTGGAGCTAGATCATCTGAACAAGACCAAAGTCTGAAGGGATAGAATTAGATAATCTGTTACAACAGCAAATTTCAGTGGAATATGATAAAGTACCTGAGCGTGCAGATCAGCTCATTCTCCCGCCAATTTTGTCACTCTCAAAAAGCAGCTAAAAAAAAAGTTGGTGCAGTCTCTCCCTCAGATTGCAAGGATTACTGCAACTAACATGAATGTTTTGACTAAGGCCTGTTGCCTTTTTCAAACTGCCCGTTTCAAAAATGGGGACACTTACAAAGCACCCACCATACCCAGCTTAGCTAAATACTACTGACCAGCTAAATTATACATCCTGCTGGCACTAGCTAGTTGATGGTGACTGCAGCAGGAACCCTTGTCCACTAAAATATACAAAAGACAAAAACCTTCTTATGGGAGAACCATAGTACTCTCAAGACACATAAATTGGGCAATGCCAGGGCTGTCTCAGAAAAGAGAGAATACAATATGTCACTCAAAGCTCTATCACTTGTGTTGTTTTTCTTTCTCAATAACTAAATCAGGGGTAGGGAACCTTTTCTGTCCTGGGGACCACACTGAAAATTAGTACGAGCTTGGAGGGCCACATAGAGGTTGGGGCTGGGGGTGCTTAACAGGTTTATTCAAGAAAAGGAGAGCCCAGATCATGGATCTGTGCCTTGGATCTGTCCCCTACCATTGCATGCATGCCTTCCTCTCTTCTCCATTATCCTGTGCTCAGTTTTTCAGTGCTTGAGGGTAGAGACTGGATCCAGGGGCCAGATCCAGGCACTGGAAAGGGGCCACATAAAAACTTGCCAAGGGCCGCATTTGGCCCCTGGGCCCAAGATTCCCCATCCCTGATCTAAATCCATGCAGTTAATTCTCAGATGCATCCCAGGATCCTTCCCATCAGTTAGTGCAGCTTTTCAAAAGGAGGGGCTGCAGACATCAATGCAAAAGTCTGGGTGTTCGCTCTTTATAGGGAAATTTCTGCTTGAGCTCTTGGACGTTCAAGAACAACAATATTAGCCATTACACAAGCAAAAAACTAGCAAGTAAAGGGTTGTACTTCCAAGAAGAGTCTAGATAGAAGTTAAACCTTCCATTGTGCAAGTCAGTACAAAATGTTTACGGAAAGTTACTTAAGACACTTTTTCAAACTTATATTCTGTATAATATATAAGGAAGCTCATTAGGAGCACAATCTCCCACTATATGGCTCAGATGGAAGAATTCTTCTTTTCCTTTTAGCATAGAGGAGATACCGGAATCTTTGGTGAAGCAGTTGGAAGGGACTAAGGGCAAAACCCTCCAATACGGAAGTCAATAGGAGTTTTGCCATTGACTTCAATGGATGGAAGATTGCACCTTAAATCTGTTCAACACCAGAATGAGGAAAAAGAAGCCGCCAAATCATGAGCAATATGCTGCCAGTAAGTCCTTTGCAGAGAGGATCCCAGAGCTGTGACCCAAAGTAAGAGAGAAAAGTGGAAGACAAGTCAGAGGGGTTTTTATACCATTATAAAAACTTAGGCTTTATCCACAAACAATTGAGAAGTAGTTTTGTCTACTGGTCAGATAACTTGTGTGTGTTTGTGTAAACATTCCACTACAGAGTAGCTTTTGGTTAACGCAGTTGTTAATATCTGGTTGTCACAGTTGTTAACACCAGTTGTCCCTCCAAATTAACTGCACAGAAGCAGTTTATGTATATACCCTCCTGGAGCAAGGTCCACACTCTGCATTCATTCCAAGAAAAGCTGTATCCCATGATGTCTAATTGGCAGAAGTACACAGTCCGTACGAGAATGAGTAACTACTGCTCATGTACATTCTTGAGCAGTAGAAGATTTCTCTCTAATGGCCTTGTATAGCACTTACGTTTTCCACATATTACCAAACTCCATGTGTTACTTTCCAACTCCATGAGAGGTTGGAATTATCCTTATTTTCACAATAGAGACAAAACAGTACAGTGATATCTTTTACTGGACCAACTACAGTTGGTAGTTGTACTATATTGCCTATTTTGGGGACTAACATGGCAACCTTGCTTTCTCTACCTTATTATCACAACATACATTTGATTCAACCATGTGCTCAAAACACAACAATTAGCATACATAAAAGAAAAGGCTGCTTTCAAAAGGAGAAAAACAGCAATATGAAATTCACATACTCGAATAATGACCATTCTGTTATACAACTACTAGAATCCTTAAGTGTAGATTTTTCACCTCAAAGAGTGTAACAATTAGGGGTGGACATTACAGATTTACATTAATCCATAATTGACTAACATGCCATTACAGATTAATCCACACTGAACGGCAACAGCAGCAACACACCCATTGCAGATTCAGTTTTAAATCCATTTAAAAATAAATAAAGATAAATACTGCACATGCACAAAACAGTCACCAGACTGTTCTATGCCTGCGCACCCTTTTCCAAAATGGTAGTAGCAGTGTTGCCGCCATTTTGGAAAAGGGCAGTCAGCCTACTCATACAGAGTGTGCATTTTGCACATGCTCAAACTAGTTGCCCTTTTCCAAAATGGCAGTGACGCTGCCACTGCCACTTTAGAAAAGGGCACACATGCGCAGAACGGTCCAGTGGCCATTTTTTGCATGCGTCATGATTAATTTTTAATAGGTTTAAATACAGATCTGTAATCCAATCAAATCCGAGCTGCGTGGCAAGAGGGGCGGGGTAAAAATTTATAAAATAAATAAATAAAATAAATAAATCCAGGAATTACAGATCCAAAACGATAATGGATCCAAATCTGCATTTTCCTTCAGACGCCCAAACCTAACAACAACTAGAAGAACACCATCTCTCTCCTCCCCTTCGTTTCCAGCTTCTGGAACGTACGGTCTACACCCATTGTCTCGACTTCCTCTCCTCCAATTCCTTTCTCGACCCCCTTCAATCTAAGGCTGTTCATGTCAAAATCACCAATTACCTTCTTATCCACGTTCAATGACCTTTACTCCGTTCTTGTCCTGCTTAATCGCTCTGCTGCCTTTGACACAGTTGACCATATCCTCCTCCTTGACTCGCTTTGCTCCCTTGGTTTCTTTTCTGAGGCTTGGTCCTTGACTAGTTCTCTTCCTCTCTGTCCAATCACTCCTTCAGTGGGTCTCTTACTGGTTCTTTTTGCACATCCCTTCCCCAATCAGTAGGAGTTCCCCCAAGGGCCAAGACGCTGTCCTTGGCCCACCTCTCTTCTCTCTTTACATACTGTTCCTGGGCAAACTCCTTGAATCTCACAGCTTCCAGATCACCAGTATGCTGATGACAATCAACTCTATCTTTCCACACACATCCTCCCCTCCATCCAGTTTCGCATCACAAACTGTCTCTCTCCTCTCTCTGCCAGGATGTCTCACTGCCAACTCAAACTTAATATGTCCAAGACTGAAGTCCTCTCACCCCCCCACCCAAAATCTTCCTCTTGCTCCTCCTTCTCACTTTCTAACAGTGGGGTCACCATTCAGCTAGTTCCCCAGGCACAGAGCTTGGGCTTCACCTTTGACTCCTCCCTCTCCTTTAAACCTCAGATCCAATCTGTCGTCAACTCCTGCCATCTCTCCCTGTACAATGTTGCTAAGATCTGGCCCTTCCTTACTGTTTCCACTGCCAGGATTCAAGTCGATGCTCTAGTCATCTCTCACCTTGACTACCGCAACATCCTCCTTAATGGCTTGCCCTGCTCTCATCTTGACCCCCTTGCTTCTGTTCAGAATTCCACTGCCAAGGTCATCAACCTTGCCCACCGCTTTGATCACATTGAGCCTCATCTCTTCGCTCCACCGGCTCCCTCTACCTCAACACATTCAATACAAGCCTCACTTTTAAGACCCCATGGCCTTGCCCCCTTCTATCTCTCTGCGCTCATTTCCCACCACACTCCTGTTCGGGAGTTCTGCTCCTCCTCTGCTACCACGGTCGCCTACTCACAAATCCCTTGCTCCTCAAAACGTATCCACCCCTTTTCCCTTGCTGCCCCAGCCCCCATGCCTGGAACTCTCTCTACATTCATTCTGCTCCCTCCTTCCCTATCTTCAAATTTCTCCTGAAAACCTACCTCTTCTATCAGATTTTTCCTAGCTCCTCATCTCTAGTCTCTGCCCTGATTTTCTTAGTTCTCCTCCTTCCCTGTAACTGAGTTAAACACGTGTAAAACTTCGCAAATTCTTAAGATGAATACAGACATAACGCTAACTCCACTTTTACACCACTTTAACATTTCTTATGCATGTTGCAGGGCTGCACAGGGCACCAATACAGCCCTACAACATGCATAAGAAATGTTAAAGTGGTGCTAGTTTTGTCTATTTTCACCCTCTGAAGTAGTCTGTCTCTCCCTCTGTTCCCCTCCCATGTCTTTTAGACTGCAAGCCCACTAGAGCAGGGACCCATCTATAATTGTTGATTATAAAGCACCAGGTACACTGCTAGCACTTTATAAATACTTAAGAAAAAGAACACAAAGAGCTAGAAACAATTATCTAAATATTGCTAAAGTGGCACAAAAAAAGTTGTTGTTTTTTAATTAATTTATTTATTTCCTTGCATTTTTTTTTAGCTGCCCCCTCATGCCCATGGCATCTCGGGGCGGCTTACAACAAATAAGATACAAGAATAAATTCAATTTAAAACATAATAACAAACACATCTTAAAATTTTTTTCTAAAACCCAAAATCCTTCCGCAAAGAAAACTATCCCACCCCCCCACAGGCCTGGGCGAACAACCAGGTTTTACAGGCTCGGCGGAAAGCCAATATAACTTGGGTCCAGGCGGACTTCCTCCGGAAGAATAAAGTGTGTTCTTGGTGCTCTCAAGATTGAACCCACCTCTGCAATTACATCCTAGTTTCTAAAAAAAATAATCGTATTTTCTAGTTAAACAAATCTTCTTCCAGAACATCACTCCAGAAGTTTAGGGTTTCTCCAGAAGGACTCAGTTGATTTATAGGTTTCACTGAAGCAGAGGATACCTTAGTCCCCAAATCATCGATATTACTTCATTGCCAAAGTATTGGGGGGGAAATTTAGTTTTTAATTTAAAATTGTTTTTAAATTAACTTTTTTTTATTGTCTTTATTAAAATCACATTTTTTCATAGTTTTAAAGCTTGCTTTTACAGTAGCTGTTGTTGCTGGTTGTTGTACTGCTACGGTTTCATTCCCCTCTTTTTTGCTTGGGTTAGGATACCCTGAACGTTTGGACGCTCCAAAGTGTAATCAGCTACCACACACTTCCTATCTTCAGAACGGCTACCCTTTCTAGAGTTCACAAGTGATAGTAGTAAGAGATGACTTATTCTTAAGCAGTAATTACCACAAGCCACCCTGAGCGTTCCGAGGCAGCAGCGGGCACCGTAATGTCTGGACAAGCCCTCAGAGCAAAGTGCCTACTTGGGCCACGACTGTACCCACAAATTCTACAACTAAACTGAGTTTCAAACACGCATCTGCATTGCAGAATCTGCAGAACACAGACAGCTCTGTTGTTCAAATGCCCAAATTAAGAAAGCCTAATTTTCCTTATGGGGGAAGGAGGGAGATGCTCAAAGCAATTCAGTGGGATTTTTGTTTAGCTTCACAAAGGGACACATCTCCCCTCCAGGTGCACCTATTGTTATGAAATTCTGGGTCACTACTTACCTTTGAGTCTTCTGCCCTTCTACCAAGTTCAGCTAAAATTGGAATCTGGGATAAGAAGTTAAATGGGGATAGGGAGCACTATATACAAACAAAGGGTGTTTTCAGACATGATGCTAACCCGTTTAACCACACTTGAACATTTCTTATGCATGTTGCAGGGCTGCATAGGGCACCAATACAGCCCTGCAACATGCATAAGAAATGTACAAGCGTGGTTAAAGTGAGGTTAAACTGGGGTTAGCATCATGTCTGAAAACACCCATAATGACTACATAAGCCTTCTTGCTTTAGAAAAGTTGTGGCCCACTAAGCATCTGTGCACCCTGCAAACACATTCAACAACAGGGTACAACTGTACCTGCACAGGCAGAGTGCAAGGGATCTCCTAGGTTAATGTATAGAGGTAAGTGTCTTATGGATGTAAAAATACTCCTGTCTCCCATTTCTCTACTCACGGAAGCAGGAGCACCCTGTGAGTAACAAGGTACCTGTCTCTAGTAACGGGGCAAGGGATGGGGAACCTCAGGGCCCAGGCCAAATGCAGCCTGCAGCTAGTTTTTATTTGGCCCCTTTCCAAAGATCCAATTCCTGCCCCTAAGCACTGAGTGAGCTTAGTTAGGGTAAGGGAGCAGAGGTAAGGGCATGAACACAAAGATAGGGACAGAGCCATGATTTGGACCCTCCTCTTCAAGCACCTTTGCCCCCAGCTTCTATAAGGCCCTTGGTCCCTTGGAGGAGCTTACGCTAATTTTCAAAGTGGCCCCCAGATACGGTTCCCCACCCCTGCCTTATGGGATATATATCTTCCCAACAATGCCCACACACACACAATCCCAAAATGAGAGACGATACCAGGCCTGGTGCTCCTACTGCTGAGGCCCTGAAAGAAAGACTGCAGCACTTCTCAGGCTTATTGGCTTAACACTTGACTTGGCGGCACCTACAAAAAGACATTTCAAAAGAAGGGGAAATCCCAGGCAAGACAGCAGCTCAACCTTGCTATAGATGCTGCTAAATTCAATTATGGTCCCACACAACACAGACTGAAGGGAGGAGAAGTACTCAGCGTGCACTCTTACTAGGAGGCGTTTCTACCATCTCTCTCAAAATAGACTCGAAAAGGGGATCCTTTTCTCTCCCAGGAGCCACTCTGAAAATTAGTACAAGCTCTTGTACTACTGTCCCCAACATAAGTTGGGGACAGGAATGTGCTCAGGAAGAGGATGGTCCCTCCAGATCATGAATCTGTGCCATGGATCTGTCCCCCATCCTTGCATCCATGCCTTCATCTCCGCTTCCTTACCCTGAGCTCAGTCTTTCAGCGCTTGGTGGTAGGAACTGGATCCAGGAGCCCGAGCCCGAATCAAAAAGGAACACACACACAAAAAAACTAGCCCCAAGTTCCTCCCCAGCAATAGAGGCAAACGTCTCCCCAGCAGAGGTGCTGTTGTGGAGCAGACCACAAGACAGCATACGATACGACATCGTGCTGATAGCTCCTCTCTCAATCAACAGCAGTGGAGAGGATGGAAGAGACATTAAGGCCCATGGCAGCGGTCAGCAGGGTGTCATATTAGGTACCTTGGCAGAGGTCACTGAATGACAGTAAAAATACTGAGCAGATTTCTCCTCCATTTGTGCCCAGGATGGAGTCACAAGCTCCACCAAGAACCTGGATTTTAAAATCACACCACCTATGTGCTACAAAAATAATCTGACCCGCCCAGGAATTTCTGCACCCTGCAGGCACTCTTACCGGGCTCTTTGGGGGTCAGTCCTCGCAGATAGACACTCTCTCCCCTTTCTTTGTTCACAGGGAAGCCTCCCCATGTGGGTCAGGTTCTTAATTCCTGTAGCAAGCTTTTCAACTCATGATTTTATGGTCACTACAGTGATTTTAGGGATATCCTGAAGCCCAACACCACAAGACTTGTTACAAAATGGTATCCCAGCTTTTTTTATTATTTCAATAAAAAATAAGCTTCTAGCTCTCATGGCTTCAGGGGAAAAAAGGGGGGGAAAAAGAACAACTTTAGAAACCCCCTATGGTCTCAGAGCTCAGGTTTTACAGTCCTCTGCTTCTGAGGGGCCTAAATCACCCTAGGGGACTGATGATCCCCTGGTGCTCCAAACCAGGCAAACAGCAGAGCCTTGGGCCTAGCATTCGTTTCAAGGGCCACCCCTAATCCCTCAGTTAATCGGATAATTACAGCCAGGCTGACAACTCCACAATGCTGCTCTCTAGATCAAACTCAAATGCTCCTTTCCAGGCTCAGGCAGGCCAAATACTTACCCAGTGTCAGGGGGGGCCTTCTGTGCTTCAGGCCCACCAGGCTTGGGAAGAGCTGGCACAGTAATCTGAGGGGCATGCGCCAGTAATTCAACACTGGTGACAGTCTTGCCAATTGTGAACCAGTCATGGATCTGGTCAAGGGTGAGCTGCCCCAGCATGACACCGAAGAAGAGGGAAGTAACTAGCACAAGAATGAAAGTGCTGGAAAGTTCTATCCGATTCCTCCACAAGAACAGGCTTTGCACCAAATTGAGGCTCCACACTTAGCTCTGGCTCCACCCTCTCCCTGAAACCCAGCCTCCCAAGCACATGATCACTCTGTTGCCGGGCAACAAAAAAGGCTTTTCCCTTCCCTTCCAGCCAGGCTCAAAGTCCAATCTTTCGCCTCTCAATTTAAGGGTGCAATCCTGACTCCATTGATTTCTAGAGTCAAAATTGCATCCTAAATCCTTCTCACAGCATCAAACCCCAAGTCCAGCCTCCCACCTGTCCCAGCTACCAAATCTCTCTTGCTGCTGCTTCACCTGTGAATCCTAGCTGAGTCAATCAGTGTATCAAATCAATTCTGTATTCTGTTCAATTAGCCTTTATTAGTAGCACATAAGGAACATAAGCTACACAGGTGTTGTCTAACTATAATGGGCTGATCCTCAAACCACTCTCCCAGCGTCGATGGGGCATGTACCAATGTAACCCACACACCAAAATGGGTAGTATTCCTTTACGAGGCCTAGCACTGATTTAGAGGTTTGGGGGTACGCTCTCTGTTAAGTGTCTTTGGGATCCTTGAATTAGTTGTTTCTATTATGGGCAGAGGGAGGGGTGAGTGAAGATAGATAAGATACATTGGATTTATATGGATGACAGGCAGAACTCACAAAAGGGAGACAGCCTTGTAGTTGCTGGAAGATGATTATGGGAGAAGATACATCTGCTCGTTGGTTGGAAGGAAACCAGGACCCACATACAAGCAATCGAGACAGAACTGTGATGCAGGTGATTGGACCCAGCCTGTGCTCTAGAGAAGGAAGAATGAATGCTGAATCATGGGGTTTTGTTACAGAACTTGTTTTTTGATTTGTTTTATTGCATCAGTAACTGCAAACATTCTTAATTGTGATACTTGCATTTAATAATATATTAAATTGTTAATCTAATTATACAAATATGATTGCTGTGAAAGTTTACTTTTGTGACATCTCTGTTGAAAGTCCCTTTTAAAGCCTAGATCCTGGTAACTCTTTATTCCTGTATTTAGAAATTCATGAGTAGTAAGAAAAGGAGCTCTGCACAGTTGTAGCCTCTTTTTCTAGCAAGAGGGTTATACTCCCACAACAGTGAGGAGGAGAGAGGGTCAGTGCTGTCCCCTAGTGGGATAGCTATGCACTGGCATGAGTTCCATTTACTGGTAGTAGTATTTTTAATTTATATGACTATATCCCATCTTTATCCAACAGACTCAGGGCAGCTCACAATAATGGAGAAAACAAACTAAGCAAATATGTGATAAAGTCCCAAAATCTCAGTTCTCCAGAACTCATTCCCATCTCACTCACTCCCCTACTTTTCACACAGGGGAGTCCTCCCCTAACTTTCCTATTCAGTTCCAAAAGAACTAGGCCACATTCACACCTGACAGTCCATGCATGTCTTGGCTCTGGGAAAGAATGCAGAAGCCAAAACATGCACGGGGTTCATTGGGTGTGAACGCCCCCCCCCCTGCGCAGCTTTGCCAACAATCCTCTGGAAGATTGCAGATCCGGCCTTCAATCTCCCAGAGGATGGGAGGCATTTGCACCCAAGGAACCCTGCACATGTTTTGGCTTCCAGATTCTTTCCCGGAGCCAAAACGTGTGGGCTGCCAAGCGTGAATGTGGCCTTACCCATCTATGCCGTAGGCATGAGGGGGCGGCCAATAAATAAAAATAAATAAATAAAATCTAACCTGCTCTCTCAGCTTTCACCAATGGTTCGTCCCCCACCCCCTGGCTAGTTTTCTCACCACCAGCCACACCACCCTCCTTCCATGCTCATCCCCCCCCCCCCCTTTCATTGGGAGGCTGCAGCATTCGAATCCACACAAACTTCTATCCCACTTTCCCACCCCATCGTACTTGTGCACTATTCTGTCAGAGGATACTGCTCTAAGAGCAGGTTAAGGGTAACTATAGCCCACCATGCAGAGGTGTAATGTAACCAAGAAGGGGGCAGTGCCCCCCATTTAGGGTTGCCACCTATGCACATTTTGAAGGCACACTTATGAAAAATGCATGTTGCAGGGCCTGCATGGGTGCTTTCAATGTAAGCCCTGCAACATGAATGTTTCATGTGTTCCTTAAAAATGTGCATAGGTGGCAACCTTACCCCCATTCAAGGCTTATGCCCCCTTAGGTGTTCCCTCCCCACATTCATTGCTCTCTTCTGTCTGCTATTGCCTTCCTCCTAGTTGTGCTTCTGACAGGAAAGTGCCGCCCGCGCCCCGAGTCTGGTGTCCTCCCCGCCCCCATCTGGGAGACCTTCCTTATGCCACTGCCGCGTGGATGCGGCAGACCCTCTAAGCCGTGGGGGGGGGGGGGGGGTGTTGAGCTCTCGTCTACTCTGTTATCACACCAAAATCAGGCACGATTTCTTCCCATGGCTTTTTGCTGTGATCCCTTTTATAATTTAAGGGATTCGTTTGCTCGCACACCCTCCCCATGTTGGGGGTATTGCAGCAGAACAAGCGTCTCTCTGCTTCAATCTCTGCCATGCTGGCTGCACCCACTGGCTCTTGGCTGGGCTCTAAAAGCAAGTCCCCAGCCTACAGTGACAGGGGCAACTGAGCAGGAACAGACACTGGTGTGGGGATGGTGAGGAGGAGGAGATGGGGGAGGCTGTTGCACGGGAAGGCATCTCCCACTATTGAAGTCAATGGGAGCGTGGCCATTGAGTGGAACGGCGGAGACCCAAGCCCAGTGAGTGGAGGAGAAGGCGTGCTAGTTTAGCTGACTTTCTGCCCAGCAGGTGGCGCTGTTGCGCGGAGTCGGAGAGAGGGAGAGACTGGAGTTGCGGGAGTCCTCCCCGACAGGTGGCGCTGTGACGGGAGGCGCAGCGGACGGGATTTAGTCGCTCCGCTCGAGGGGTCTGTGGCTTTCTTCCCAGCGAGCCCTGCGGTAACGGGAGTTCCGTGACCTTCGAGCGCGGCGCCCTCTTTCCTTTCTCCGGCTTCAAGGTGGGCTTGGTCTGAGGGGCCGAGCTTGGTCCCTCGCAGAGGTCGCTGGTGCCGGCGCAAGGCCCGGCCGTTGGGATTCCGGGAGGCCGGGCGGGGGTTGCCGAGGGCAGACACGTTGTTTGGGGATGAGGAAGAAGAGAGGCTGGTGGGGACAGGAGGCGACGGGGCTGGGTGCGGTGCCGGCTCCGGGAAGGAGGCTCCGCTAAAGGGACCGGCTGGGCCGCTGGGGTTCGAGGGGGCTGGTCTAGAGTGGCTGGCGGGGGGGTGGGTCGATGAGGGCAGTTGAGGCGGCTAGAGGGGAAGGAGGAATGGGCCGCTGGTGGGACTGGACCATTGGCCCGTGGGATGGGGGGTAGTAGATGAGACTATTGGTGACGGCAGGAGGTGGGTGGGGCAAGGGGGTTCGAGGGGAGCGTTGAATTCGGGGGGCTGTTTGAACTGGGATGGCTGCGGATGGGCCCTGAGCAGTAGATTTTACACTGCTTGCCTTTGGGGGTCACCAGCTGCAGGGTGAGCTTAGTCTCTGCATCCTTCACGCTGGGGAAAGGGGTGTCAGTAACTAAACTGCCAAACTGAGTCAGATCAATGGTCCATCTTAGCCCGGTATTGTCACAACCTGACATGGCAACAGGGGTTTCAAATTCAGGTCCAAATCCAGCTTTTCCAGGGTCTCTGGCAGAGGCCATCCTGGCGTGCTCCCTGAGACCCCTCCAAGCCCCCAGCAGAGGCCTCCCCCAGGCATGCTACCAGGGATCCTGAAGGGGAGATGCCAGGGATTGAACCAGGGACCTTATACATGCAAAGCACGCGCTCTTACCACTTGAGCTGTGGCCCTCCACTGCTGGCCGTCCCATATTGCTCCCCAATGAACGGGAGTTCCTCCCCAGTGAATGTTACTGGACTTGAAAAATAGTTGGTTGCCTAAGACCCTAGTAGCCAGAAGCTTGAGGGTTGGTCTTCTCTTGACCCTGTTACCAGCTAGTTAATCCGGTAAGCTGGTGCCTTAACGAACCTGCCTTGCATCTCCATGTATAGCAATTGTGCTTTACCATGTTGATGGTTTGTGTCTACATGGTGATTCAACTTAGTGGTTGTTGCAGGCGTACCCAATGCTGGTGTAATGTGTACACATTCACTTTGAGCAGATAAAATGTGTGCCTGCTCGTCAAGGATGAAGTGAAACAATTGAGGTGGTTTGCTGTCGCTGGTCAAAATAGTCTGGATCAGGGATGGGGAACCTCAGGCCTGGGGCCAAATACAGTCTCTGGCTAGTTTTTACTTGTCTTCTTTCCAGTTCCTACCTCCAAGACTCAGATTGAGCTTGGTGTAGTGGAGCAGAAATGAGGACATGTGCGCAAGAGTAGGGGACGCATCCATAAACTGAACCCTTCTATTTCCGGGCACACATCTTAAGCACCACATCCCCAGCTTCTGTATAACCACTGGTACTCCTTTTCAGGGTGGTTTCTGGAAAGGAAACCGTTCCCCTTCCTTTGTTTAAATTATTATAGAGCCACAGTCGCAGCTCTATAGTTAAGGTGGTTGCAGACATTCATTGAACGGTACATCTATGCGGTTCGGGGGGTGGGGGGCAGAGGAAACGCTTCTGTTTAGCAACCAGAGTGTTGATGGGGTTTGCAAGAGAGTTGGTTGTAGTTCTAAAATTACTGTTTCCCCCCCCAAAAGTTATATTATTGTAGAACTCCCATTCTTTGTAAATGGGAGAGAAGTTTTGCAGCAGGATCAGCCAGCCACTAGGGAAAATTATCCATCGCCCACCAGTCGCTGGGCTGCAACAGGAATTCAGTCTCTTCCTGCCGCTTGCTCATTCTCCCAGCCACCTGGCTATTCAGAATCTCCCCAGGCATCCATTCAATTCCCCCCCGCCCCCCCTCAGCCTGATTTGTAAGCCAGTCCCATGAATTTTGAATATTTGAAACTGTCAACCCCAATAACATGTCCATATATTTCAGTTGTTCCTAAAGTAAGTGCCTTCTCCAACATTCTTGGGAAGCTCTCTCCCTGCCCCTGCCCCCCCCCCCAATTCCATATGCAGGACGGCATTACCTCAAGCTTTGCTCACAAGAAAAAAGCAACTTGCCATTTATTTAAACTGGAGTGTTTGTGGGAAACACCAGCACGTTCTCCAGGAGTGCCTTTAACTCAGAGTAAAAGTTCCTTTGTTGACACACTTAGGGCATTTTAACTAGTAAACTATTATTATTATTAAGCATTTATATAGCGCCAGCAATGTACCTGGCACTTTACAAATGTAAGAAAGAGACATGGTCCCTGCCCCAGTGGACTTAACAATCTAAGAGAGACAAGTGGGGGGGGAATACAGAGGAAGAGACAAGAATACATACATGAACTGGTGAGGTCTAAGGTGCACGTGCTTGGCTTAGTTACAAAGGTGTAGTTACTCATTTAATGTTTTATTTATATTTTTTATTTATTAATAAAATTTGTACGCTGTCCCCTCCTGCTAAAAGCATCTCGAGGCAGCTAACATATTAAAATAGATTAAAATAAATAACATCATAATACAATTAAAATTCCTCAGTAAAAACTATTAGAACTCCAACCCCTCCCTAACTCAACCCACCCCCCAGCAAAGGCACGGCAGAACAGCCAGGTTTTACATGCAGGAGCAGGAAGTGGATCAGCACCACCTGGTCCCCAGTGGGCGCTGCATTTAATGTCCGCCAGCAGCACATCCCGAAGCTGAGCAAAACTATGGTGAGCGGACCCAGGGCTAGCTAGCCTGACAGAGTGGGGAGACTGCCTTGCCTCGGGTGCCTTCAGAGGAGTGTGGTAGATGAGTACCCCTGCCATCTTGAGAAGGAACACTATCTTATTCTGGTCATGGATGCACCCAGACCTGGGCAACAGGTCTCTCACAACGATTCGGAGCACCTTGTCCACTAGGCTATGTTGTCTCTGCAGAGATTTCATAGGGTCTGCTGTGTGGGCTCTAGTTGTCAGCCCTCCTAATTATTATTATTAGCAAACATTTATATAGCGCCAGCAATGTACCTGGCGCTTTACAAAGTAATTGAATAGACACAGTCCCTGCTCTAGGGCGTACAGTCTGAGAGACGGTGGTGGGAGGGGGGGAAGACGAAGGAAGGGGAAGAGAGCAGAGATTGTAGTGGCTACAATGCTGTCAGGCTGTATGTTCCTGCAACAGCTGGATTGCTGGACCCCAATTCATGATGCCTCTCCCATTGAGTTGTGTTGTCTCCAGATGCCTGTATCTTTGGTTGCATCCAATGGCACATCTTAATCTCAGTTCTTTTTTTTTAACGAGACTACCCCCCCAAGCTTCGATGGCATCTTGTGCATTGTGTTTTCATTTCTTAAGGCATGTGTCAGTTTACAGTGACACTCCTTGAGCTGGGGTCTGTGAAGGCCACTTCTTGAGAGAGTGCACCAAAGGCCAGAGGTCATATGTTCATGTTTAAGATTCATTTATTTTATTTATTTATTTATATGTACTTAATACTCCGCCACTCCTGACACAGCAGCTTGGGGCGGCTCACAAGAACAATAATAAAACATGAAAAACAGATTAAACAACACAAAGCAGGAGATTAAAAAAAAAAAAAAAAAGCCCTCCTTCCCCAACCTTCCCCCATCTTCCCCACCAAACGCCTCGTAAAGCAGCCAGATCTTACAGCTTCATCAAAAAGACGGAAGGTCCAGAGCCAGTTGGGCCTCCACCGGGAGGGAGTTCCACAGCCTTGGTGCAGTCACCGAGAATGCCTTCTCTATCGTGCCCCCCCTCCCCCCCGACGACTGGGGAATGGGGTTGTGTATTTTTTAATGGATTTTTTAGGGTATTTTATTTGTGTGTGTTGTAAGCCGCCCCGAGATGCCGTAGACATGAGGGGGCGGCTAATAAATATTTATAAATAAATAAATAAAGAAGGAAGGAAGGCAGGCACCCCTGGATGTCCGCAGGGGCCGATTCAGGACCTGGAATGTGAGATGGTCCCAAATAGGTAGGGCCTAGGCCATTTAGGGCTTTCTAGGCAAGCACCAACACCTTGAATCAGGCCTGGAAGACTATAGGCAGCCAGTGCAGAGATCGGAACACTGGTGTAATATGCTCCCGGTGGCCCAACCCATTATGAGGCGGGCCCCCGCATTCTGTACCAGCTGCAGCCTCTGAGCCATCGCCATGGGTAGCCCCCCACGTAGAGTGCGTTACAATAGTCCAGCCTAGAGGTGATGAAAGCATGGATGACAGTGGCCAGGTCAGAGTCCGAAACGTACAACCCAAGCTGTCATACCAGATGTAATTGGCAAAAAGCACTCCTCGCCACAGCCTCCACCTGGACATCCAGGCGAAGCTGTGAATTGAGGAGCACCCCCAGGCTCTGAACTTGGGAAACCAGTGGAGGGGTGAACCGCACCAATAATGGGAGAGGCCACCCCCACTGCCTTTCCCACTAGCATCACCTCTGTCTTGTCACAATTTAACCTCAGTCGGTTAGCCCTCATCCAGTCCCCTGCCAAACACCAGGTAAGCACCAAGACTTCCAGGCCTGAGTCCGATGAAAAAGAGGTAAAGCTGGGTGTCCTCAGCATGTTGATGACACTGCATGCCAAACCCCCTAACCACCTTGCCGAGCAGCTGCATATACACATTGAACAGGAGAAGGGACAAAACAGAACCCTGCGGGACTCCACACGAGAGGTCTCAGTATGATGAAAAATAATCCCTGAGTTTTTCTGGCCAGAAAGGTGCGGAACCTGTCAAGAACCGTCCCACCCACCATCATCTCATGGTCAACGGTATCAAATGCAGCCGACAGATCTAATAGAACCAGAAGGGTCGAATGACCCTGCTCCAGTTCACGGCGAAGGTCATCGAGCAGTGCCACAAGCACAGTCTCCATGTCATAACTTGGAAGAAAGCCGAACTGTGACAGATCAAGGAAGCCGACACAATCCAGGTTCTCCTGTAGCTGCCGAGCCACAACCTGTTCAATAACCTTCCCTAAAAAGGGTAGGTTAGAGACAGGCCGATAGCTGGGGATAAACATCAGCTACAGTTACGTCAAGAGCAGGTTTTCGATATAGCCAAGCACGTGCGCCTGAGACCTCACATCTTCATGAATATTACACCCTTTGTCTCCTCCCCCCCCGGTTCCCCTTCGTCTCCTCCCCCTGTTTCTCAGATTGTAAGCCCTAGGGCAGGGACCATCTCTATTCCATTACTTTGTAAAGCATCAGGTATATTGCTGGTGTTATATAAATGCTTGCTAAGAAGCAGCAGCAGTGGTCCCCAGCTTGTGGCGTACAATGGGTTCACTAGCAAAATGGAGCATTATAGAGCCCCATTCTCACACCCTGCCTGCCTGTCAGCCCCATTCACCACCACCACCCTCGCCTGTCTGTCAGCCCTGTTCACTTCTCTCCAGGCTACCTACCTGCTTACTCTCCCCTTGCCTGCCCACTTTTCTTTTTCAAAAGAAGGGGGAATTACATAATACAAAAAAACCTACGGTTTAAAAAACTAGTTAAGGCGGTATTCCAAATTAGAATCAAACTTGAACATCAAAGTAAATTGCATGTTAAGGCAACCTTCTCAGACCCTCTCATTACTACAAAAAGATGTTGCCTATCATGCAAATATTATTTGCTATTTCCTACTAACTTTCACAAACCAAAGAGATAAATCCCTTTCAGCTATAAACAAAGTAACAGATTACTATGTTTTCCATACCATAACAATTTAAACATTCTTGAAACCTCATTCAAAACTACTCTCAATATAATTTATTTATTACTTATTTATTAATAATATTTGTATGCCACCCCCTACTGCTAAAAGCATCTCAGGGCAGTTAACAACATTTTAAAATACAGATTAAAGTAAATAACATCCAAATACAATTAAAACAACCTAAAATCCCCCAGTTAAAACTAAAACCCAAACCCACCCCAACCCACCTCCCTCAGCAAAAGCACAGCAGAACAGCCAGGTCTTACGTTATCTATGGAAAGAGGGGAGGTCAGTGGTCAAGCAGACCTCCAACGGGAGGGAGTTCCACAGCCATGGCACAGCCACAGAAAATGCCCTCCTCAAGGTTGAAACCCCGGGGACCTTGAGGAGGGCGCCCCCGGCTGACCGCAGGGACCGATCCAGGCCCCAGAGGGTGAGGTGGTCCTGCAGGTAGGTGGAGCCTAGGCCATTTAGGGCTTTGCAGGTCAACACGTTGAATTGGGCCCGGAAGGCTTTCGGCAGAGAGCGAAGCACTGGTGTAATTTATAACTTCTGTAATACCTTCCCAGTAATAGAAGACTGTTACATTTAATTGGTAGTAGTGTCACTTTTTGGTTTGTGAAGCTTAATTGGAAATATGTTACAATCTAGTCATTCTTCCTTCTTCATTTATTCATACTAATATATATATATAATTTATGACATGATTTGCTATCCTACAGGCCAAATCCTGATTTTGGGACTGTACTCGTTGCCTGTATGTACCATCTCAACCCCCTACGATCACTGTTTGTTGACTGTATTTGAGCTGTCACTGCTGAGTTTTTCCAATTTTTTAATCTCGCACTTCACAAGTTCCATATAGTCACTGATGCACCATTGAACACACGAGGGTTTAAGATGACTCAAGATGAGTTTATAGGCAAAGAAAAGGTGGTGTTTGCTGAGGGCCCAATTTCACACAGTGCAATCTTCTGTCATTCGGTCACCTCTCCATCTGCAGTCACTGGGTTGTTGGTTTCTTGCTCTGCTGCAAGTTTCAGTGCAGCAACCCAGTTGACCCCCTCGCATATCCCTTTAGTGTCATCTGGGTCAATATGAAACAGAAGGTCCCAGCTCTCTTATGGACTGCTGCATCTAGGGCAGTTCCCAGTTTTCCAGGAGTGTGGCAGTCTCCCATCACTTTCCAGTTGTATTCTTGGTTGCTCCTCATTTTGGGAGCCTTTACACCTGCAGCATACCAGCCTGCTGTTGATATTCCACCATGTAAACATCGTAGCCCAATTTTTGCATCTGCAATGCCATGTGAGCATAGTCATTCTTCCTTCCTCATTCATACTGAAAATATATATATAATTTATGACTTTTATGATTTTTTACTGCTATCCTACAAGCCAAGCCCTGGCACAAGGGGGTGATGTAGACTGGGTCATCTAGTTTGCTCTGTACATTCTCTCTTATCCACTACTGTTAGTTTCCATGGACTGCCACCTCCTTAATGAGGCATCTCCCAGGTGTTCACATCATTTTCATGAAACCTCCATTTGTGCTTATTGGGTTGGTTTTGCCCCAACAGTATAAAGCAATTTTTCTGGCAAGCAGGGCCCAGCTGGGTGATCGGTTGCATGTTTGAAAGTGGCACTTTCCTTTTAAGGTGGATGTTACATGGCTGGGCTAAAGAGAAGCACAGGGTGTAGATGCTCCCAGGAATGCCCTTTGCATCTCTGCGCTGGGGGCCCAGCCAACTGACCTCCCACACAAGCACCAACCTAATAAGCCCCAACACATGGGTGCACATTAGTTCTCATGGCATTCCCTGCACACTTGAACACAGTGCCATTCATGGGGTCCCACATGTTTGTAAATCCTGACCATCTAACAAACAACCAGGTTAGTTTCCTCTCATGGGTGATTATTGTGCCGTTTTTAACACCAAGTATTTTTGTATGCAAAAGCTATGGAAGCAATGTTTTTGTAAATATATTTATGCAGTATTTACTCAGAGGTAACCTTGGGGGATGGGTAACCGAACTCCTTATTTAATACCTTTGTTTCTTTGTCTGAAATGGTATCCTTAGCATCTTTTATAAGACTAAGTATTCTCTACTCTTGTGACTAGAATGAAAGTGCTGTGTTGGGAGAAGAGATGTTAAGAATGTTGGCCAAGACTACTCATCGGTAGTACAGGCGTGGCTAACGGGCTACCTACTGTTTTGTTGTCCCTCCCCTTTCATCATTTGTTTTTGGTTCCTTTGCTCCTATAGATCTTTCCAGATCTGGTAGAAGCACACTTAAAATCTCAATGTTTGTTTGCCCTGCTGTTGCTTTTGCTGTAACTGTTGTGGTGACACAACATCTTCTGCTTTCAGGTCTGTATGATTGTCTGTCTTCACAAACATTAGATTTACGTGAGAAATTTTAGAAGAAAAAATTACGTTGGAAAATAAAGCTGAATCTCCAGAACTAGTAATGGAAAATCTCTCCTACAGGTGTAGTACCAACAGTCCACCATCCTGACAACTTTGTATCTTTTTAGATGATCAGGATGGCATTAAGAAGATGGTGGGAAAAGGAAAGGATTTACCATACTCAGGTTTATCCGGAATTGTGGTTCAGCTTAGCCGTAACAACTTTTGTCTACTACAAAATCTCCTATGGTGGTACGTTACATTATTTCATCCTTGGCTTTTGTTATACCTACCTTTTTTTAAAAAAAAAAAAAAATCGGGGTGTTTTTTTTGGTTTTGTTTTTTTCTGGGTTTTTGTGTTTTTTTTTAAATTGAGACGTTGCTTTTGCTCAGTAGGGACATGTTCCAAACAACAGAGGTAAACCAAAGTAACAACTTTGTTTTAACTCAAAGTAACTACTCCAGTATTTAGACAAACACTGTGTAAACTGTAATTCCCCCCTCCCCTGACCAGCTGGGCTGGAATGATCACTGTACGGAGGTCACTATTCTCTCACTAAGTATTCACCTAAATCTTTACTTCAAAATACAAACCAAAGGAAGTATGTCCTCCTGATTATTATTTTTTAGGGGGTAGATACTTCTATTCCTACTCCTGAATAACTTCAGTTTAGCATTCTGTTTGTGTGAATGCTTCAGGAATAACACGAGGCCATTTTATATTGAATTAAATGTTTGACGGAGCATGGCCTAAATCAAAATCTGCAAGGTTTTAAATGGCAACTGGCTGAATCTGGGATTTATTTATGTGTTTGGGTATAGAAATATAGTTAGTATAGAAGTTTCTAACACTTAAATTTAAAAACAAGTGGAACGCTTTGATGCTCCCTAGTGTCTGTAGTGGACTGATGTGTTCCTATTTGGGGCTGGGTTCATTGTAAAGTGTCCTGCATTCTGCTGGTGAATAAATGGTGTTGGTGCAGTTTTTCTTACAACAAACCTGCAATTTTGCAAATGACTTCAATGAGCTTTAAACTGCAATAGAGGTAGGCAAAGAGTAGGGGCACTGTGACTGCATGTGCAGAACAGATCAGGCGTTGTTACACTAGCTCTAGGCCCTTCCTCTGCCATGATCTACCTTATGGACATAAAAAATTAGCACTCCCTGCCAAATGATACTCGGAGTGCTTCATGATGTAAAATACAATAAAACTATAAAAACAATTTTTAAACAATTTAAAAGGAGAAGGTAAAGAGGAAGCAGAAAACACATTGGGAGGAATCATCAGTAGATCCGAAAAGCACCTGGGGAATAAATAGGTCATCAGGTGCTTTTTTAAAAAGGTAAGGAAGCTAGAACTGAGATGGGCATCTGGAGGGAATAAGTTCTGTACCAAAGGGCCCATCACAGCAAGGCCCAATTGCCTGCTGATGGTGGGATCCCCAAACAGCAGGGTGGCTTCTAAATACAGATAACCATCAGGGGGAAGCTCCAGGAGTAGCTCTCAAATATAGCCAGGACCTATACCATATGGTATAGCACAAAGCATTTGCACATAATTGCAGGTTGTGATCATCTAAATTACCACACGGAACAATAGGTCAGAAATTTTAATGTGATGGCTCATTTTGGGGATAGGGTGGGGTATAAATTGAAAGTAATGGTGGTGGTAAAAATACTTCAGTAATCTGTTTGTCCCCTCAACTTTCTTAATGAAAACACTCCAGGGAACTGTGCAGATAATGAGTCTTGGCTGCTAGTGCTACAGATTAGATAGAACAGCAAAGCCTTGAGCCTAGGGTGGCCAGATATGCAAATTTTAGAGGAATACAGGTTGCAGAGCTGCATTGACTCTAATGCAGCCCTGCAACATGTATTTCTCATAAGTGTCCTCTAAAACTCTTATATCTGCCCACCCTACTTGAGCCTACTCTTCACTTCAGTGGGTCCAGAGTAAGTAGCTTGAAGATTGCAGCCATAGCTTTGCCCATTACCAAGTCTAATTCATTTAAAAAACAAACTTCTCCAATAAGTTGAATAAGCATAGCAAATTTATGTTGCATACATATGCTCTTCACATCTCTTCGAGGTGCATAAGGCAGCAACCATCTTTTGCCATTTAGCTTGATCCTTTGAAGCCTGGTTAGCCTCATGGAGCATCATCAAAAATCTGATTTTCTTTTTTAAAAAAATTTAAGTGCTACATAGAGAATTTACATTACAAAGACTTATTACATTTATAAAAGGATATTTATACATTTATAAAAGGATATTTATTACATTTACACTAGGATATTTGTAAAAATTTATTTAAAAGATTAACAGATTCTTGTTCAGCATTCTTGAATTGCAAGCCAGCCGAGATCATGTGTGCCTAATATAGTCTTGAACTGTGATTGTATACTGGCGTTGCAACATTTTAAATATTAATTAAACTGTAAATGTAAGAATTAATCCTTCATGTAATTTTTTTTCTTCTCTTTGCTTTTAGGTAAAAAAGAGGGTGACAGTAAGTACTTGATTTAACTTAACTTGCCAATTATCAACAGATTGTATAAAGCCCCCC
Source organism: Sphenodon punctatus (assembly GCA_003113815.1). NCBI lineage: Eukaryota > Metazoa > Chordata > Lepidosauria > Sphenodontia > Sphenodontidae > Sphenodon > Sphenodon punctatus. The sequence goes on along the minus strand of QEPC01012495.1, from coordinate 1,434,491 downwards.
AAAATATAACCACAATAGTGAGAGAGCAGGTGAACTTGACTTTTAAAACTCTTACTGAAATTACCACCTGCCAGATAGCCCCCCACCATTGCTGCTCAGCCCCTCACCCTTTCCATGTACTGCCATAGTCCCTGTCCTTCCAGTTCTGTCTTTCCTCTATATTCGGTACCAAAAAACTCTATGCAACTCAGATTCTGTAACATGAATAAATTATGCAAATTACCAACATGCACATTAGGCTTAAGTTTGCAGAATTTGGGGGTTTGGGTGTCAGAATACACAAGACTCTGGCTATAACCATTCTATAGAAGTTCATACTCTGAACATTACTGGGTTATCCTTTTAACTCTTGTGTGGTTGAGACTTCCAGAAGCTGAATGGAAGTCAAAAGGCGTACTTTAATGCTGCTTCATTCCTCATGCATTGCTTCATTGCATTATTTGTAAGGTCAGAACAGAATTATTTCTCACCTGCTAGTTTAATTACTTCAGCTCTGGCTGAAAAGAACTACAGACTTGTATTGTCTCACTGAACAATCAAACCTGTGTTTGTTTCAGAACCTTCTGGCCGTCATTCCTAAACAGCTTTTCCTTGGGAACATGTATGGTGAATCGTCATCACAGCTGTAAATGAAGTAAACTGCCACATCTGGAAAATAAATGAGCTACATAAGCACTGTAATCTTTGGGGCTGCAGTAATCCATCGTAGTTCATAGAACAATAAATGTTTGAGCAGGAAGCGTTCTTAAGTACACTTCAATTTTGTAACCTATTGTCTCCCAACAATCTTGGAATTTCAAAAAGATTATTTTACACCGTCGTATAGCTAAACATAAGCAGTAGAGCAGAGCAGATTTTTTTAGTCTACATTTCAACAACTTATTATTGCCCAAACATCTTGACTTTTTGCACAGGATAAATGGATAACCCTGTGCTAGAATCTAGCAGATAAACAATTAATGGGATAAGGGGAAACAGCATTTCAGGGCCCCTATGAATAAATAAACTGGAACACTGCCTGGACAAAGTCTTGGTAGGGGGAATGGGCTGTTGACACTTTGCAACTCATCATTAGTGTGCGAGTAAAAGCCAACAAAAGCTAATTTGGAGGGTGGGGGGAGACAGGAGCATCTGCTCCTTGTGGAAGGTACAAAGGGCTGTCAGACTCCCAGCTGATAACATTAGCTTGCCAGTGGCACTCCAACCAGGCTACTGCCTTTTTACAGCCTTGCTTGCAATCCACAAGATGAACAGCATGAAATGGTCAGGTCCCTGAGATGCAGCTGACTCCACTCCTACACAAGGCTTGTATTTTAATACTCCTTCCCTGCCCACGAAGGGGCTGTGCCTGCCTGTTATATCAGACAAGGTAAGGCTGATGGGGCTTTCCCATGGGTTGAGATCTTTTCATGCATTTGTTTCCCGGAGCTCCTGCTCTCAAGTGCCCCTAGGGATGTTAACCCCCAGCTCTGGGCACGCAAATGAAATGAAGGTGTGGTCCTTCTCCACCTGGAGGGAGACATTTTCAAAGGGCATGTAGGTGGTTGTCATCCACTGACTTACACTGGGGAGTAAGACACTGCCATATGTGATTTAAGTCTCCCAAAGATGACTGGGAAGTGTGAAATTACAAGGCTAAGAAACATCCAATTATTGTAGTTATAGTACTTAATATAAGCAGGCATTTGAATTTTTTGTATTATTTATTTATTTATTTATCAATTTAATACTCCACCCCTCCTGTCATCAGGCAGCCCAGGGCAGCTTGCAATATAAAAACACAAAATCCAATGTAAAACATTCTTTAAAACTGCCAAAAGGAGGGCGACATTTAACACCACCACCCCATCCTCCCCCCGCCACCCTTTCACCCCTCTCCCCCACCAAACACCTGGCAGAACAGCCAGGTCTTACAACTTTTCTGAAAAAAGGGGCGGTCTGGGGCCAGCCGCACCTCCACCGGAAGGGAGTGCCACAGCCGCAACGTGGCCACCGAGATTGCCCTCTCCTGCGTGCCCCCCTGGAAGACTCGAGGGACCTCGAGCAGGGCACCCCTGGATGACCGCAGGGGTCGATCCAGCACCCGGGGGGTGAGGCGGTCCCACAGGTAGGCAGGGCCTAGACCGTTTAAGACTTTATCGGTCAAAACCAACACCTTGAAGCGGGCCCAGAACGCTATCGACAGCCAGTGCAGAGCACGGAGCACCGGTGTTTATGTGCAGAGCACGGAGCACCGGTGTTTATGTGCAGAGCACGGAGCACCGGTGTTTATGTGCAGAGCACGGAGCACCGGTGTTTATGTGCTCCCAGCGGCCCAATCCCACCAAGAGACAGGCTGCCGCATTCTGCACTAGCTGCAGCCTCCGAGCCGTTGTCATGGGTAGCCCCACGTAGAGTATGTTACCATAGTCTAGTCTAGAGGTGATGAAAACATGGATGAAGGTGGCCAGGTCAGAGTCCGAGACATACGACCAAAGCTGCCACACAAGATGTAATGGGCGAAAGGCATTCCTCGCCACAGCCTCCACTTGGGCATCCAGGTGGAGCTGCGCATCGAGGAGCACCCCCAGACTCCACACCTGGGGGGGATCTGTTCCGCGTTGGTTCCCCGTCGGCAATGGGGGCCATTACCCTGTCGCCTTACCCACCAGCATCACCTCTGTCTCGTTAGGGTTCAACCTCAGTCGGTTGGCCCTCATCCAGTCCCCCACAGCCGTCAGACACCAAGACTGCAGGGCCTGGGTCCGTTGTAAAAGAGAGAGACAGCTGGGTGCCGTCCACATAGATGTCACTGCACGCTGAACCTCCTAATCACCTCATCGAGTGGCTGCATATACACATTGAACAGGAGAGGGAACAAGACAGATCCCTGCAGGACACCACATGAGAGGTTTCAGTACAACGAAAAACATTCTCCGAGTACCACTTGCTGAGTTCTTCCTGTTAGGAATGAGCGGAACTATTCAAGAATAGTCCCGCCCACTCCTGCACAGTCCCACAGGCGTGTCACCAACATCTCATGGTCAACGGTATCAAACGCAGCCGAAAGATCTAACACCACCAACAGGGTAGACCGACCCCGGTCTAACTCTCGGCACAGGTCATCCACCAAGTCCACGAGTGCAGTCTCAATGCCATATCCCACATGAAATCCCAACAGAGGGATCAAGAAAACCGATACAATCCAGATGCCCCTGCAGCTTCTGGGCCACTACCCATTAAATAACCTTCCCTAAAAAGGGAAGGTTAGAGACAGGCCTATAGCTGGCAAGGGACTCCAGAGTCAAGCTATGGTTCCTTGAGCAGAGGCCGCACCACCACATCCTTGAGGCAGCCCGTCACTCTGCCCTCCCGAAGGGAGGCATTGACCGCCCTCGCCAGCAACGACTCCATTGTCTCCCTGCAAGATTTTACTAGCCAGGACGGGCACGGGTTTAACTCACAAGAAGTGGCCCTAACTGCCCCAAGGACCCCAATCGCATCGGTGGGCACCACCAACTGGAATTGATCCCACAAAACTGGACAAGTTGGGGCTTCCATAACCTCCAGTTCTCCTAATGTAATAAGTGTAGCATCGAAGTATGAGCGATTTTTATCCACAAAATAGTCCAGAAACATGCTGCAGCGAGCTGTAGATGACTCCACTCCTAGGCGGAGGGAGGCCGGTCTGACCAACCCTCACACCACATGGAAAAGCTCCGCTGGACGGGACTTAGCGGTTGCTATGAGGGCAGCAAGAAACTTTTTTTTTTTTGCTGTCCTCATAGCCACAGCATAGGCTCGTAAACTAGCTCCATGCTGCAATCTGTCGGTTTCAGTGCGAGAGCAGCAACATCATTGCTCCAACCGCCACCCATTCCACTTCAGCACTCGCAGGTCCTCCAAATACCAAGGAGGTCTGTGGTGCTGTCGCCTGGGAAGCGGACGTCTAGGAGCCATCCAATCAATGGCCTCAGTTAACAAGGTGTTCCAGAAATCAACGAGTTCATCAATGAGACGTTCGTCAAAATCAGAGGGTATCTCCCCCAGAATCCTCCGAAACCGCTCTGGTTCCATCAATCTCCGGGGGTGAACCATACGAATTGGTCCCGCATCCATCCGGGGGCAGACATGCGCCAGAAGCGAGATCTGCAGGAGGTAATGGTCCATCCATGACAAGGGCACTGCTGATATCTCCCCCGATAATGGAACACCTGCCTCAAGGCCAGTGCAAAACACAAGATCCAGAAATGCTTCCCCCCTCCATCCTCCCTGATGTGTTGGGCCACTAACCACCTGGGACAGGCCCATGGCAGCCATGAACTCATGCGCCGTGCCCCCAAGGGTGCATTTGTGTGAATGTTGAAGTCCCCCAAGATTAATGTCTTTTGGGACCGCAACACCACCCCCAATACCACCTCCATCAGAGCATGCAGAGAGGCTGTTGTACAGGTAGGTGCACGGTATACAAGCAGCACCCCTAAACTGAATACTCCAGTTATTTTCCCCTTCTCCAACAAACGTTAGTGTGCATCAGTTCTGCATAGCTCCTAAAATGGAACACTAGTAACATTTGAAGAAAAACGTAATATTTCAGTTTAGTACAATTTTAGCTTGTATCTCAACTTAGTTCTGTGGTAAATATCTTACTTGGATTAACTTGGTTTTTGATGTGCTCCTGCCTCTAGTATAATGGCTTAACAAGATTACTTGTCAAGTTTCTATTTAATATCAAACCTGCAATTTTTCTTCTGCCTTGAAATCCTGTTTCTTCCATTTGTATGTAATGCTAAGTACTAGAAATGGACATTACTGATATGCTGAAAAGAGTTTAGAGTTCTTATGACATTGATATTTACTAAATACAGGAATCTCCTTAAACTGCTTGAACCATGATGACAAACCACAGGCTAGAGCAGGGTAAAATACAGACTGGTCAATTAGCTTAAGTATTTGCTTCCTAAATTTTATTAGATGTTCTTACAAGCACATATTATTTTAGCACCCAAATTGTATCCATGCTCTGCCACCACCCTTACCCATCCATGAGTCAGTTGCTCTAACCATCAAGTAAAACCAGTCTCATTTTACTTGAGGTGGAAATTCAAGGTGAAGTCTTTTTCTTAAATCTATTCAATTTTGATGACCTTGAAAACTTAGAGTGTGGGTCAGGTAAGTGGTGATGTAATATACTGGCTTGATGCCTGTGGATTTTTCTCCAGAAACTAATGGTCTGCTGACAATTCACAGATAACAAAGTTTTCTATTAGTTCAAGTATATAAAACTTCATTCTACAAGTCCCAGATTAATTTCCTCTTGACAATCATAGTGTCTATTTGTGGAAATACATTCTTGAATAGCCAGGATTTGATAACTGACAATGGGAAGCGGCTGACTTAAGTTCTGCAGAAGCTGAGTTTTTTGCCAGTAATAAACATATTATGGTTGTAAAATTAAATGTGAGACTTTTGGTTTTGCACCAGTTTTACCTAAGATCACTTTCGGACCTGTATAAATGCATGGGAAAGCACCTGGTTTGCCTTCGTGAGAAACCCAGGAGGCAAATCAGAGGCAACTCATCATGTGGGAAAACAAAGCCACACAGCTTTGGCAGCGATCATGCAGGGGATGCAAAGCCTGAAAATGCAGCTTTGCATCCCCTGCATGATCGCCACCAAAGCCACATGGCTTTGTTTTCTCACATGACAAAAGCTGCCCCTGATTTGCCTCTTGCAGAGGCAAATTGGGTGCTTTTCTGTGTATTTATGCACATTGGAAGCCACTCTCATTCTAAATAGGCCTAGTCCTGGATCCAGGTTTTTTTTTCCTTTCAGTTCTCCACTAGAAGGCAGTGTGACACACTCTTGTTTGCCAGATAGTGGAACTGAGTCAAAGGTGTTAATCGTAGAGCTAATCCACTTAAATGAGGCTTTCTAGAAAACTAAAAACATAGGGATGTGGAGGACTAGAAAACTCCTAAGTGATTTAAAATATGACTAAGATACAGGAGTCTTAAACTGCTTGAACCATGATGACAAACCACTGATTGGAGCAGGGTAAAATACAGACTGATCAATTGGCTTAAGTATTGGCTTCCTAACTTTTATTAGAAGTTCTTACAAACACATATTACTTAAACACCAAAATTGTTCCCCCGCTCTGCCCCCACCCCCAAAGCTCTTATACCATCTTTGCCCTCCCATGCTGTCCCTTGTTCCTGGAACGTCCTCTCTGAACACATTGTCTTCTCCCTCCCAACCTTCAAATCCCTCTAGAAAACCTGACTCTCTTTTTCAGGCTTTCCCTGGCTCCTCCTCCCCATAGACTGCCCACAGCATCTTCCCCTACTGTCCTTTCATTCAGAGTTCCCTTCTCCCCTGTTAACTAAGGCATGTGCACCCGACTTCTCAACTTTGTGATTGTATTCCAGTCTCTCTTGTCTTCTCTCTTCCCCCCTCTTTTGTTTAGATTTGTAAATTCCTTGGGGCAGTGAGTGCCAGGTACATTGCTGCCACTTTATCAATACTTAAGGGGGGCACAAGTTAATAACTTTCAAGAGGCCTGATTAACAACTTGTCTGGCTGAAGTCCATACCTGCTTGCTAGAATTTCATATTACCATTTCAGTCTCAAAGGAAGAGAAATTAAGTGTCAGACAGAGGTGACTAGAGATGATCTCATCACCTGGTGGGTTCAAGTGAAGCTCAAAGAATATGAGGAAGTCAACATACGGCATCTCTCTTGTTTCAGTCACAGAAGTCTGTAAATCTATTTGGAAGGAAGCTGTAGTAAAATGGGAGATTCCCCTTAAGGTTTAAATGTGTCGGTTTGTTCTTTGTTTTTTTTTTTAAATCAAATGGAAAAAATTTCATACATTCACATAACAGTGTAAGAGCTCTTAGCAATTAGTTAAAAGTTGCAGACAGTATGACTTTAATGTAAACAGGAGTCTTGAAACTAGAAATTCCTGAATTCTAGTTAGTTTGAAGCCAAGATGTTGCATTATTTTAGGAAAGTCACTAGAATTTTTCTCACTTGGTGTTTTTCCCCCACCCCCTGTTAAGATCAGGGCAGACTGAAGAATTAAGAAGGATTTTACACAAGTGGGCAACCACATGGCAAATGAAATTCAGTGTTGACAAGTGAAAATAGGGGGGGGGGGGGAAATAATTCTAACTACATGGAATTCTGGGTTCTAAATTGAGTGATGTTGCTACTCAGGAAGAGGATCTTGGCATCTGTGGACAATTAATTGAAAACCTAAAAAAGGTTAGGAAATATTTAGGAAAGGATAGAGAATAAACCAACATACAGCGATATAAATCTGTGGTGTGACCAAACCTTGAATATTGTGTGCAGTCTTTTCATCCCATCCCAAAAATATTGTAAAACTAGAATAAGTGCAGAGGACGACAACAGAAATTATCAAGGATATGGAACGGCTTCCTAAAAGTAGAGGCTAAATACGTTGGGCCTCTTCATCTTAGAGAAGATGATTGAACGGGGGATATAATAATAATTGTGTGACCATAGGTCATGGCACAAAAGAAAGAAACTACAATTAAAACAGAATAAAACACGTAATAACAGTTTTTAAACAAGCAAATAAGTAAATCAACACATAAAATAAGAATTTCATTTAGACCTAAAGATAGGCCGATAATTGAATAAAATACATCTGCACTCACCAATTTTCCACTAAGTATGCACTAAATTTAAAATATATTATTCTTACCCCAAAAAGGAACATCATTCACTGTCAGGACTAAAGCATGGTTGTCTCATTAAACTGAGACAATTATATACTTATAACAACAACAGTTAAAGGCCCCGAAGCTATACAGACCATCTTAATACATAAATTCAGCATTTACTAAGGTGGAACGCCATTGTAGCTAAATTATGCAACATCTCAAGGGAGTTAGACTGCGGACAAGATTGAAGCAGCTGTTCAGGAGTGGAATAAGCCTGCCCCGCAAGCTAAGGAGCAAGATAAAATTCCCTCCAATATGAGGTAAGAGTACAGGTAAACAGTAAATGTAACAGGTCCTCAATTTGGCCAGAATTGCAAAAGCACAACCTATCTCCATAGGGCATACCATCGCGCCTCCCCTGTAACACTTGAGGGGAGGAGGTCGAATTGTAGTAAAGTCAAAGCTCTACGAAATTTAGGATCATCAGCCATCTTTAAATATATCTCACAACGTGGAGAGCACTTAAATAATTTGTAAAATGGTGCACACCTAAGTACTTGGATTGCCCCCATATCCCGCGGTATAGCTTGATCCTCAAGCAGTTTCCTAATAATCAACCTTATTTTCTTAAATGGAAGGGCCTGGAACATATCAAACGTCAGTCCCAGGTCATGTAGATGGTTCACGATTCTATTTAACCATGAGTTGGGCATGGTCCAAGCATTAGTTTCTTCAAGACACATACGAGGGAATCTATCCTCTGTCACATCACCCACTTTTAGCCAATAAGCCAATGGGTTACCAAGCATCTTCATTCTCAAAGGTTTGGTCCCAGTTTCTAGATGCCGGAGACAAGCTGGAGTACCCCTGAAGAACCCCCAGTAGTACTCTCAGAAAATAATTTTGGAGCAGCTCAAAGGTATCAAGAGCAAAACGGCCCCATAATCTTGCACCAAACAACACACAGGGTTTAGTTTTCAGATCGAAAAGTTTCAGTGCAGGTGGAATGGAACATCTCCCATGAAGTCTCCAAAACCTTAAAAGAGCTAACACCACTTGTCTCATTTTTAATTTAGAGGCCTCAATATGGGTCTTCCAGGAAGCAGAAGAATTTGAAAGCAATCCTAAACAGCAATAGGAAGATACTTGCTCCAGCCTTGCCCCCTTAAGAGACCAGCTACAGTTAGTGCGACACCTACCCACAATTACAACTTTAGATTTATCATGATTAATCGACAGTTGTGATTGCTTGCAAAACTGCCTGACAGCCACCAGCATCCTACACATCCCCAACACAGATGGAGAAACAAGCACCATATCATCTGCGTATAGAAGAATGGATATTGACCTAGACCCAATCCTGACTGGAAGGAAAAAATCTCCCTCCAAGGCAGCTACAGCCCTGTTGATGTAAAGGGACGAGTACGCAGCCCTGTTTGACCCCATTAGAGACTGGCACCAAATTAGACGTTTGTCCACTGTGCCCTGCCCTGACTCTAAGCACACTTTGACTATATAATGCCTGAACCAAAAATAGCAATCTCTGGTCCATATTAGTTTGATATAGTCTATCCCAGATAATATTTCTGTTTACAAGGTCAAAAGCAGAGCACAGGTCCAAAAATGCCATAACTAACTTGCCCTTCCTGAGCATGACATATTTTTCCAAGAGATGCCTCCAAGTATAACAATGATCAATCGTCGAATGACCTTCTCTAAAACCGGCCTGCTCCTCAGGGAAAAAGTTAGCCTCTGTAGCCCAGTCCTCTAGTTTAGTTAACAGATATTTGGCGTAGATTTTAGCCACCACACACAACAGACTAATAGGGCAGTAATTCTGAGGGAGATTCCTATCCCCCTTTTTATAGATACTTAGATAGGCACTACAATGCTAACATTCCATCCTGCTGGAAATGAGCCACAACTGTTGATAATGCTAAACAAATTGGCAAGAATGGGGAGCTACCAGTCCGCATTTATGTTTAAACAGATCTACTGGGATACCATCCATCCCAGGGGCTTTCTTGGCCTTAAATTTGGCCAAGAGAGGTCTAATATCCTCGGCCGTCACGGGGAGCCATCCTGGGCTACTCACAAATAAGTCCCGGTTTAAGATAGAGATATTGGGCATTCTATTAAAAATACCAGAGTAATAGGATTGCCACAGCCTGAGATCAAGCAACATCTGCACCGAAGGGGGTTTAAATCCCTTCTTTACCAATGACCAAAATTGGACCAGATCCCGTTTCTTAACTGCAGAATCTAACAATCTCCAAGCATTTTGATGGGATAGTTTCTTTTTGCCTTTCACCATATTTTTCCCTAGCATATTGGCTGGCAAAAACTTCACTACCATCTAACTGAAATGCCCTAGCACGTCTGAGACGGGCTGTTTGTCTAAAACAATCCCCATCCAAACCACTTAGGAGGGGGAATAGAGTCTGTAGCAGCATGACAGGGTGGCTTTCTATCAACTAGAACTTCCCCAAACTGCCGTAATAATATGGCAAATAATCCATAGATCATCAGTGAATCCAGCAGGGATAAAGCAAGAAGCATCTGCCTTGCTTCAGCAAAGTTGTCCTGGGAGTACAACTCCAAGCATCTCTTATCCACCACTGTGGACCATTGAATCCTAAAAAAAAGTGGCAGAGGAATTATCCTCAACACAGGTAGAAGGGAGGTCACTGGAAGGACTGAGGCTCAAAGATGGAGCATAGGTCATAGAGATAGGTTGATGGTCACTAAAACCTTCAGCTAAGACCTGAAATTCTAGGCAAGAATCCAAAAATATATCCTGAATGCAGAAATAATCAATGATGCTCCTACCAGCATGGGAGATAAAAGTGAATTGGCCATAAGGGTCAGAGGCAGCACTTCCATTTATAATTTTCCAACCACCGGCAAACACAAACTTAAGAAACTGCACCATTAGAGTTCACCTCACTATCCCTAGATCTACGGCGGGGAAAGAAGAACTCATCTGAGTCTTCGATGCCTAATATTTCAGCTTGTCTAGACACACAATTACCAATTCTAGAGTTAAAATTGCCAACTAAAATAATCAGCTGGCCAGGATACTCATTTTCAAGCACAACGATGAAATCTTCCAACTGGGACCAAAAGCTCCTATCCCGCATTACACTAGGGGGAATATAAATGTTCAAAATCAAAAACTTATGGTTGATATTAGATGAAAAGACTATTCTGAGTACATTACTTGGGGCCTTGGGCAATAATTTGCCCTGCACTGAAACTGGTGACTTTAACATAGTTAGAAGTCCACCAGAAGCACGGCCAAACTTAGCTTCCCTAATGGCAGGGCAATGCCAGATCTGGAAATCCGGTAAAGAGAGCAAAGAAGGATCCTCAAGCCAAGATTCCTGTATACAGAGAATGGTGAAAGAGCTTAGCAAAGCCTGTACATCATGATTCAGCAACCAACACCAGCCAGCAATATTCCATGACAGAATCCTAAATTTATATTCTGCCGGAATACTAACCCGGTCGTTCCAAAGTCAATCCTGCCCCTGCGTACCACAGCCAGAAATCAGTTGAGGATCTTGTCCAGGTGGCACATCAGGCAGAACTGGCTGAGGGGGTAATATTCATTAAAGGTTTGATTTAAATCAGCAGGAGCCTCGGCCTGCATGCCACCAATACTCCTAAAGCCGTCCCACCCAGCCCCTGGAGTATCACCCTTCCAACATCCAACCCCGGAATCAGGACCCTCCGTGGCCGTATCTACTATGGCCACCAGAGGGACCCCGACTACAAAGGTCTGATAGGGGGATACTCCATCAGTACCTTCCCTTCCATGCGGCTGACCAGAAGCCATATTTATCATATCTCTGCTCAGCCTATTACTTGTCTCTATTTGCCCTGAGCATCCCAGCTTATGAGGAGCAGTGACCCCCAACTTAATTGAGGGCAGCACCCGGGACGAGGCTTCAAGGACAGCCTCGCCAATGCTCTCCCCTGCAAGGAAGAGAACAATCTCCCAAAGAACTCATCTTTATCTTTAAGCTTCCATTTACCAAACGAAGCCTCAATTTGGGAGTCATCCGACTTTAATGGAGTGAAGTCTAAGCATGCTTCAAAAAAACTTTGTCTAAAGTCAGTTTTAGGAGAGTGTATACTCATACCAGACCTAGTAGAGATATCCTCCTCCACATCCCTATGTAACTCAGGGGAAGTTCTAGGCTTAACCTTAGCCTTAGATTTAGAGGAGCCAGACCGATAGCTTACGGGACCAGCCATTTGGGCAGCCACTAAATTTCTCCCTAAAGGGGCTGAAGTAGAGGAACCCTCTAACTCCATAGATTCCACAGCAGCTTCACTAAAAGATAACCTGTATCCCTGCACATCAGAGGCAGGGGCTACAGGCCTGAATGAGGAGTAATAAAAGACCCTATCGATGGACACGCTCTATTGTTTTAGGGAGCATCTCAAACGAAACAACCCTTACACACGCAGCCCTTAGGTGCACTGCCTCCCGCATGTGCCTCCAGCGCGGCCATAGGCGCCGCTCTATTCAAATAGTTCCGGGCCGGAAATGACGCGGGTGGAATCCCCTCCGGCTGGCAGATAGCTGCTGCTGCCCCGCTCTCAGCGAGTACTCCGAGCCCGAAAGGACTCGGTATACAGGCCCGTCTCTGATAGTTCCAAGGCAGTCCACAGTCCAAAGCCACTCTTGCTGGAGCTCTCCACCACGATCCCACTGACCAGCTTGCCCTCCAAATGCCATCACCAGAAGCACCCAGTCAGCTGTGTCTCCAAGAGATCCCAGCAGCAGTCCTTGTATACCTGTACAGAGTGGGAGGGGAAGAAACCAGAGCGAACTAAGTCTCCAGCAGCTCCCCAAAACAGCCCTTATATACCTGTAGGGGGAGGGGAAGAATGCACAGTCAGGTGTGTGTCCAGCAGCTCCCAGCAGTAGCCCTTCTATACCTCCCCTGGCAGAGCCCAGGCCCTGTAAACCTGTAAGTGGAGAGGGGAAAGTCTTTCAGGTGTGTCACCAGGAGCTCCCAGCAGCCACCATTATAAAGGGGGTGGGGGGGGGAGATCAGTCAGGTGTTTCTCAAAGGGGGATATGATAGTTAATAAAATCATGAGCAGAGCAGAACAATTAAGGAGCTGCTACTTATCCTCTCAAATAATACTGGAACTAGGGGGCATTCCATGAAATTAACCAACAGCAGATTTAAAACAAAAGTACTTAGTTATGCACTGAATTAAAAACTTGTGAGACTTGTTGCCAGAGGATGTTGTCAAAGTTAGTAGCATAGTTGGGTTCAAACAAGGATTGGACAAATTCTTGGAGGTTTGGTTCATAAATGGGTATTGGTTAAGTAGATTTGGGGGATACAACCTCCAGCTATTGGGGGCTAGGTGGAAATAGCAGGGGATCGATTGCGCCACGTGACCTGTTGAGTACTTCTCTGAAGCAATTAGGACTGGCCGCTGTCAGAGATGGGATGCTGGGCTCGATAGACTGTTGGTCTAACTGAAATTGACATTTCTTATGTTCTTACCTATAAAATTAGTGTAAGGAGGGTGGTCCTATAAAATTACCTATAAAATTAACATACTAGCAGGGTGATGTTTGCTTTTAAATCTGGTTCAGTATAACCTATTAGACATTCAAACCAAGGATCCAAGTTGTAGAAGAACCAAAGGAATAGGTCAGACTACACAGTGATGAGCTTTATTTAAAATGTTTTTACAAAGCAGCCATTCCTTCATCTCTGGCTTACCAGAATGCTTATCAAAAACAGTTTAAACTGCTACTTTTTTGTTACGGCCAAAAGTGGATGCTAGTTCCTCTTAATACCTGTCACCGTTTTTTCTTGGACAATATAATATAATAATAATTTTATTAGGCTTGACCGAAGTCATTGCCAACAAGAATAAGATCCCAAGGTTACATAAACAGCATTATTGGACCAACATACAAAAGAGTCTGAGCAAGTCCAAGTCCAAGTGGTCCCAGGAGTAAATTCCCAACCCAAAGCAGGATATATACAAACATAATCAAATACTGCACCCCAGCTGAACAAAAACCCCTTCCATGGCCAGATGGACTTCCATCAGACATAAGTCATAATAACCAATTACAATTTTATAGGAACCAACTCTGGCTAACGGGTACGGGGAGACTCCTTACCCAAAATCATCCTAGGCCCTTTATTAATGTCGTTTTCCCCCCTGACTTGTATTTCCTAGTCTTGGGGATACCATCATCCTTGGTTGCTCCCCTCCTCCTACAGCCCCTCCAGCTCTCCATTTGACCACCCTCCTTACACTAATTCTCCTATCAACTTCTGCCGCCAGATAATTGCCATTTTGGCAAATGCAGATGTTCGCCTGGTAGCTTCCAGGTCCCCGGGTCCCAGCAGCTTCTTCAAAACCATATTCTCAGGGCCTTGCACAAATCCCACTAAATACCTAGATCTTAATCCCCCCCCAAAAAGGGCATCTTAGTCAAATATGCGCCACCGTATCAGGGGTGCCCATATCACAGAGTTCACACACACTCCCTTCCCTAGGCGTGCCCTTATATCGACCGTCCAAAAGGGTTGAAGGGAAGGAATTGCACCGCAGTCTGGTGAACGCCACCCGCCTAGCAGCATCCACCCAGGTGAATAATTATCCACATCTAGGCTTCAACGGGTTTGAGGGGAGATAATCGGGGGCAACTCGCTAGACTTCGAGTAGGGCCCTCTCTGTTTGTAGTGCCTGGTCCCGCAGCATCTTCTTAAATCTGGCCACACCCACCGAAAGCAAGAACTCCCCGAGAGAAGCCCATCCTATGGATTTCCACTTCTACTGCCTCAATCCAGTGGTCTAGCAGGCCCGCGTGTCGGGCCAAGCTAAGCAAGGAATTCTCATATTCGGTCGTCGTTACCAATTTAGCCCCAAAATTGGCAGTGGATTGTAATGCCAACGTACACATCGGCAGGCTCCCAGTTTCCACACGCAGCAACACCTGCGGTGAGCCCTTCGGTAGACCCAATAGGGCAGCTAAGAATCCATTTTGGATGACTTCCAGGCTCCCCAAGCATTCTAGGGCCCAAACTGGAGCCGCATACAGTGCTTGACTAATGACCTTAGCCTGGAACAGCCTCAGGGCGGGCTCAATCAATTTCCCCCCTTGCCCAAAGAAGAATTTTAGGATAGCCACACCCGATTTCTTGGCCTGGGTTTTCACCAACTCTAGATGTAGCTTCCACACGGGAGCTGAAGCAAATAAAACCCCAAGATATTTGAAAGAGGGGACCTGCTCAATAAGCCTCCCTTTAATATTCCACAAAAACATTGTCCTACTCTTCCGGGCTCCCACAATAAGGACCTTTGTTTTGTTATAGTTAATTCTTAACCCTTCTGTGTCACAGAATTCCCCAAATTGGCAGAGCAGTCTCTTAAGCCCCACTCTTGTTTGTGATAATAAGACAGTGTCATCTGCATATAGGATGACTGGGAGGCGTCTTAGCCCAATTACTGTGGCATGGCCATCCACCTCTTTCATAAAGGGTACTGTCCTGTTCAAATAAAGGTTGAACAGTGCTGGTGCCAACAGGCATCCCTGGCACACCCTGCATTCCACCGGGATTTCCCTGGAGAGCATCCTCTGACTTCCATATCTCATCGCAACGTGTTTTCTTGTACAATGAGAGAGGTGCTATTACCGGTATCAAAATATGTACAAAGAATTCAGTATTCCATCCTATTCAGAGATCCTGAAGATCGATCGCCACATGCTGCAATACATGTTCAGGATTGCCAATACTGATAATCCTGAAAGAGTACAGGATTACGTGCATTTCTTTAGACATTATTATTATTATTACTTGTATTTTATTATATAATGTTAGCAATGTTCCTGGTGCTGAACAATTACTTCAGGTGAATTTCATTTTGCTTAATTCCAACCTATCAAGATTTTTTAAATTCTAGTCCTGTCTTTGAAGGTGTTAGCTACCACTTTTGTGTCTGCTGCAAACTTGATAACTATTCCCTCCACCCCTTCATCTGGGTTATTAATAAAGATGTTGAATAGTACAAGACCCAAGACAGAGCCCTTCAGGACCCCACTCGAGACCTCCCGCCAGTTTTATGATGAGCCATTGATGATCAGCCGTTGAGTACAATTATTTTGGTGCTTAGGAGGGATGTGAAAGTTCAGAGGGAGGAAGCAGAATGTATATGGCTATTGGCTACTCACAAGCTGCTGGGGAGAAAGGAGGCTAACCATTTCCAGGTGGCAACGAGCGGCAGTGAATCCCTGCTGTTACTTGCTACTCCCCTAGCCACAGGGTTCTCCTAAACCAGTGGCAGGGAGGGGCCTGTTTCCTAGCAGCAGTGGTGGCTGGAGTGTTGATCTGGGTTTCCTGGTGCTGTCTCTCAGCAGGGGAAACAGCAGCAGGGATGTAGGGGTGGATCCCCCTTTCTCCCTTTTAATAGCTAAACATGTATGCCTTCAAATTGTCTGCTGCATGAATATATCCCTGCCGCTCCTGAGGTGCCACTTCATGTCCATTCTGGATTGTAATTCTCTCATAGCAGGGACCTATCTCTATAGCCATGACTGCTCAGGGCCAGGTGCATTGCTCGCACTATATAAATAATATTGCAATTTCTCCAGCCATCAACAGCTCCTGCTCGGGGGGAGCATAGCTTTGGGGAGATCCTGTTTAGACCTCAAAACAGCTATGTGCAACTACTTGCTCCACCCAATGGGCTCATGAGTGTGGGCTTACCTGCTGTCAGTGCATAGTGCATAACAACAACGCAGCAACTGTATACTTGGAAATTAATGGTAGCAATTAGTCACGGACCTTTGAGTGGCTACCATAATGTGTAAAAACACACTGAAAGCATAACGGGGGAGGGAGACACTGGATTATATATAACCATTAAATTAACTACACCAATGGGCCTAGTTTCAGATTGGGAAGCAAAGTGTTTTGAATGGTATCTTTTATTGGAACAACTGCTGTTGGTGGAAACAAGCTTTTGGGCCACACAGGGTCCTTCTTCAAACATGTAGCGTAGCCAGTCAAATTATCAGATTCTCAGACTTGTGTGACCTTCATCTGTTTAGTATTCATCCATACCTTAAAAGATGAAACAGCTTGAGTTCCCACACAGCTAGTGAAACGTACATAATTATTGTAATTAACAGTAATTTCAGACATTACGAGATCACAGTCAACCACACCAAATCACACACAAACCCCCAGCGTGGCCAATAAGCCCTGAACGTCTGTTTGGAGGCATCCAGATTTTTATCTCAGTCGATCACTGGTAGGAGCCAAAGCCAACCATGATTCTGGAGTGCAGGATGGGACCACCTCCAGAACTGTGGTCAATGAACTCCCCATCGGGAATCAGCCAAAAGTAATATCAGAACGACAACCGCCAGGCGTGATCGCACAGAACGATCCCCAGCCATGGCGAATGCACGGTGCCTCGCTGCCAGGCAATGACCAACAAACATAACAAGGAGGGATATTTAAAGGGCACACAGCACCAGGGGAATGTGGACACCAAACAGGAAGGGAGAGGAGAGACACCTCAATGGAGCAACAGCAGCAGTAGCACCTGCAGGGTCCACAGCAAGCTGGCCCACAGGGGAATGGGACAGAGGCCTCCGCAAATGGGTAGGGAGATCACAACAGATGGATGGTGAAAGGGATGCAGACAGGCATGGTGGGAGGATGGGGACGGAACAGAAAGAGCACAGCACATAACCCCCCATGTCCAACCGACCAGGAAAAGAGCCTGAGCCCCAGAACTCCCACAGGACACCAGCAGGGAGGAGGAGGAGGCACCAGAGCCAGAGGGGGCACCAGGGAAACAGAGGTACAAGAGGGGGACAGTGGGGATACAAGGAGACACAGGATTTCATAAAGATCTGAGGGTCCCTAGAAAACCAGATAGAGCTGGCAGTCAGCAAGAGGAACGAGCACGTCTTCGACCAGTGTCAGGGAAATGGAACAGGCAGGATACCAAAGATCGGCAATGCAATGCAGGTCCAAGGTGAAGGAATTAAAGAGGGGGCACAAGAACATAAAGGACAACAAGAAGAAGTTCAGTCATGCAGCAAGGACAGCGCCCTATTACGATGCTCTGGACCGCATCCTGCACATGAAGGGCTCCATCGTGGCCCCCAGGCTGGTAGGGAGCACCATGGCAAGGGCCGGACAAGGGAGGATGTACCACCACCCATGGCAGCAACCAGTGCACCCATAGACACCGGTGACTCCCCACCCAAAGAAGAACAGCTCAGATCCTTGGGGAGCAACGGGCCCCCGACACAGACAAGCACGGGGAGCCCACGACCAATGTCAGGATTGGGAGGTTTCCGACGATGACACCCTGGTCACCCTCTGCCAGTGGACACGAGTGGAGCACTCTCAGCAGAGCACCATTGAGCAGATGGGCATGCAGGATTAGGTAGGCACAGGGAGTGGAAAACACAGGGGCCAGCACTTGCACAGCAATGGGGAAAGGGGGGGGACAAACAAGGAGGAAACAGAACTAAACCCCGCCCATTACCGCAGGCGAGATGGAGGTTGAAGAGGAGGTAACAGGGGGAACGTGTGCTGGGAGCAGTGGAACAGATGCAAGAAGGTAAGCAGAAGGGACAGGGCCCACGAGGCCAGGAGAGGGAGGGGAGGGACAGTGGAAGTGACAAGGGTGAAGGGACACAAGCACCCCAAAGACACACCACCACGTCCCGTTCCACACAGATCCACAACCACACCAGCAGGAGGAACAAGTGGAGGGGGAGCAGCAGCAGCAGGAGCAGCAAGGTGAGCAGACGGGGGAGGCCAGCCCTACAGGTGAACAAAGGGGTCCGGCCCAAGAGGGAGCGGATGGGAATACACACATTATTATTATTATTATTATTATAAACATTTATATAGCGCCAGTTGTGTGACCTGGTGCTGTACAGAAACATAGAATTAGACGCGGTCCCTGCCGGTGGCTTACAATCTAAAAGACAAAGGGGGGGAGACAGGGAGAGGGGACAGCGGGAGAGACAGGGGAGAAGACAAACAAACATTCAAGCGGATGCGAAGTCTCAGGTGCGTATGCTTGGCTTGGTTACAAAGAGGTTGGTAGCAGCAGTCAGCAGAGGAGGGCCGACAGTAAGTGTACGGGGAAAGACTAGCAGGCATTGGGAAAGGCAGCAAGGAAAAGGTGGGTCTTGTGGAGGGATTTGAAGGAGCGGAGGGAGGAGGCAAGGCGGATGTGGGCAGGGAGGGAGTTCCAGGCATGGGGGGCAGCGAAGGAGAAGGGTCGAAGGCAGTTAGGTGAGCAGGAGAAACGAGGGAGAGTGAGAGAGGGGACAAAGGAAGAGCGGAGAGCGCGTGCAGGAGTGCGTAGGGAAATTAGGTCCGAGAGGTAAGGTGGACCCCAGAGCCCGTAGGGGAATGGGAAGCACAGCTGTACAAAGGGAAGCTGAGGATTAACCTGAGGAAACAAGGGAGGGGTCTCAGGACACAGCTACATGAAGGGAGGGGAGGGGACTAGACCACCCAAGAGAAAAGGGGAAGAGCAGGAATGGGGTCACACACACACACACCAGCAGCGCCCCAGGGAGGTACAGAGGCAGCTAACAGGAGCCCCATCTAACATATCCAACCTATACCCCACAGAGCCACACCCCGTGCAGGCAGCCCATCCACGACCGGAACCAGTTCCGCTGGCCCAGAGGATGCGCAAGCACAGGGCGCGTGTACGCCGCTGCCAGGAGGACCTTGTAGAGGAGATCCTGTGAACGAGCACACATCAGGGGGAGGCCATGATAGCAGCCATTGACAGGATGGAGGCTGCCACCGACAGAGCCATACAGCAGGTGGAGGGAAAGGACAGGCACCTGTTAGCAGAGATGCAAAAGGAGAGGAAACAGGAGCAAAGGGACTACACCAGGCAAATGGAAGCATTCGAGAGAATGACCCAAACAATAGACCGGCTGGGAGCGGACCACTCTGTAAATTGGCACCTTGCTGCTGCTCCATGCAGGCACCATGAGCGCATACATCATGGCAGCTGCACCACCGGGCACCATACCAGCTGCTGCCCACCACCCATCCCACCTCCATTTCCCATTCCACGGCAGCTGCAGCAGTCACGACCACAGGGACCACGCATTCGCCTTCTCAATGGAATGGGGATCCAGCCAACAGCCATGGGGGAATGCTGGTGATCCACAGCCTACTATCCCTTGCAGCATCCCAGAAGACTCAGGGCAGGGGCCCCCTGGATATGTGCCTCGCCACAGCTGCTCTTATCCACTTGGCATAACGGTACTCCCTGGGGTTCACCGGGTTCACATATAGCGGACTAGGGCCAGCTGGCCGCTGTGGCAGGGGATATGCCAGGGCGGCCCCATCGGTCTCGCAGATGTTGTGCAACACACAGCAGGCACTGATGATGAGGGCGGAGGTCTCCACAGCAAAGTCCAGACACCCTGAAAGGCACCTCCATCTCTGCTTGAGGTCCCCGAAGGCGCTCTCAAGGACGGTCCTCGAGGTGCACAGCCAGGTGTTGTACAGGGACTCGTTTGATTCCTGGCCACTGGATAGGCCTTCATGAGCCATCGGAGGAGTGGATAGGCTGGATCCCCAATTATGCATGGGGGCATCAACACCACCTCGATCCGGGACATCCGCATGTTGGCAAAGTCCTGTACATCCGTGCGAAAAGAGGGGCGATGGTGAGGATCCGGGCATCATGGCTGCAGCCGGCGTGGCTGATGAAGATATTTGTGAACCGGCCTTGGTGGTCGACAACAGCCTGGAGCTGCTGTGAATGAAAGCCGTGCCTGTTTATGTACTTGACTGCATCATCGTTGGGGGGCCGGAGGATCTCGAAATGGGTGCCATCGATAGCGCCCAGACACTTATGGAACCCAGAAACCGCGAAGCCGGCCATCACAGCCTCCTGATCCACAACCTGGATCACACGGTTGAGGAGAATCGCTTCCACAGCTTCACAGAATTCACGGATGATGCAGGTGACGGTTGTCAGGCCCACACTGAAGTGTTGTGCCACAGAGTGGCAGGAATCCGGGGTGACCAGGGCCCAGACAGCTATGTCCACCCGCTGCATGATGGGTATGGGGGAGGACATGGGGGTGTGCTGCTGCTCGAATCAGTGTAGCAGGAGCTCTGCTAGTCGCAGGAGGGTACGCTAGCCCATCCTGAACTGGACCCTCCAAGCAGCATCGTCCCACCATGTCAGGGCCCCCACCCACCATTGCTGGGCCCTGGGCACGACCCAGAGGCACCATTCAGTGGGCATGGCAAGCATGACAGCGGTGAGGAGGGCCGTGCAGTGCACATGGCCTGGATGCGGCAGCGCCTGTGGTGGGCGAGCAGGCTTGTTGCAGCAAAGCAGATCAGGCATTCTCGGACCCCAGCGTACACTTCAAGTAGCTCCGTGGTGACCTACTGGAACTCGGTGTGCTGACAGTACCACTCAGCGACGACAATCTCCAGTAAGAGCCAGCTGGCACCCCACTGGTTAGCATACATACCAGGTAAGAGCGAGGGAGCAGGGAAATGCCTCAAACGCGAAGGGTGTTGTCCTACACACTGCTCAGAGGCAAGCAAGTGCCAATGTGCTGCAGGCTGTGACTCGCTCTAATGGGGCTGTAGCTGACACACGCCCATCTGCCAGCGAGCATCCGTTGGGCCATGTACTGTGGTGCATTGACCATTGGTGGTGGGCTATGCGTTAACGGGTGGTCTGTGTGGCACAGGGCCGCTCACCTGTACCAGGAGGGCCCCACATGTCTGTCTTGGGCTCCCTGTTACCACTGGCAGGCAGGTATTGTGGTGTTGAGTGCTCTCCGTATATGGGCTCTTAGGTGTTCTGGTGAATAATGGGGTGGGGGCGGGGGGGGGGGCTTTGCCTCAGGCATGTAGGTGACTATGTGAGGGTGGCGTGTGGTTGGTTGTGTTGCAGAGTCATATCTGATTCACAACCATTAAGGACAAATGCAGCTCAAGCTTTAAACAAGAACTCTACTCAGGCATTTCAGGCACAGTTCCTTTAGTTACATCTAACCAGTAAGAAGACAAAATGGAGACTGAGACACACACACAGTGAGAGAGTGAAGGGAAGAAGGAGTGGCCACATAAAGGAATTCAACGTACTCCAGTCTGTGAACTCCGCTCCTCCTCTGTCCCCTCTCTCGCCCTCCCACGCCGCCCCTGCTCCCCTAATCACCTTCATCCCTTCTCCCTAGCTGCCCCCCACGCCTGGAACTCCCTCCCTGCCCACATCTGCCTCACCTCCTCCCTTCGTACCTTCAAATCCCTCCTCAAGACCTACCTCTTCTGCTCTGCCCTCCCCGACTTCTCGCTCCCCTCTCCTAACTCCTGCTGATACCCTCCATCCAGTACAACCTGTTACCTGAGGTCTGTGTACTCATATCCTCACCAAGTGGACCAGCCAGTCATCATTCTCGATGTAACCAAGCCAAGCGCGTGCACCTGGGACCTCGCATCTTCGTGAATGTTACACTCCTTGTCTCTCCCTCTGTTCCCCTTCCTTCGTCTCCCTCCCGCCCCCCCGTCTCTCAGATTGTAAGCCCTAGGGCAGGGACCGTATCTATTCAGTTACTTTTTAAAGTGCCAGGTACATTGCTGGCGCTATATAAATGCTTGCTAATAATAATAATGATTATTATTAATAACTGCAAACCCCATCTCCCTTCCATGTACATTTAAACTTAGCAGCTCCATCTGGTGGCTTTATAGTCAATTACTACTGTTAATACAGTAAGTTTTAACTTATCGACAGGTTGTACGTTGTCTGCGTAACACTGCTGTCTGTGTCGGCCATCCCCAGGTTTCTGTTCCTGCAGCTGTGCTGTGTCTGCTCCCCACACATCGCTTCCTAGCCGGCCCATAGTGTTGCCTGTACCCTTATTGTGTGTCCTTGGAGCTCCCCTGGTTGCCTCCTCTGCCTACTTTGGTTTGTGGGGCCCTTCTTTCCTTGCTATTCAGACCCTCTGCCAGCTGCACCGTGGCTGGTACTGCTGCCTTGGAGCTTCCGCTCTGCAGTTCCGCAGCCAGTCCACATTGCTGGACCTACAGGGAGACCATGGCTCTAGCTGACCTGTAGCATTCCCAGCCCATGCAACTGCTCCTGTGCTCCCCAGCTACCCTCCCTGATGCCTATTTGTGTCTGAGCTCGGGCCTTCACCGCTTTGGATATGTGCTAGCACTTGCAAGTGCCAACTCCATGCCGAGGAGCGGGGCCTCTGTCCCTTTCTGAATGGGCTCATTCCAGAGTTGAGGGATTTGCATGTGCCATGGTCTGCGGCAAAGACGGTGTCAACTCTATCTCTATGTGCCTTGTCCGGCTTCCAGACCTGTCTGGCAGAGGGATGCCCTGCCCTGACTGTTTCCTTCTTCTGCTGCATCCTCAGGCCCGTTCATGTGGGGCTGCTCATTACCTCCTGTTGGAACTTGGACAGCTGGCGTGGCCCCCTGTGGCTGACTAAGCCTTGCCTGATCCCACAGGCCCCGAGCTGCTGGCGCTGTCTGATGTGTGGTCCCGTGCTGATGTTCAGGATGGACTCACCGGCCCGATCCTTTTGAGGCCTACTTTCTTGTTGCCCACCACATGGCATGGATGGGTTATTGGCAGGGAATGTTGCAGTGACCCCACTACATTCATCTGTCGGTCCACCGCATCCCGCCCCCCCTTGTGACCCCGTGGAGCTGGCTGTAGGTCCGCCAAGGGTCATCGGTGTCTCGGATGTCATCTCCACCGTGTGCTCCCTGCACCTCCCTGGGCTTTCTGTCTTTTGACCCGCTCCATCGTTCCCATTCTGGGCCCTCTGCTGTTCTGGCTTCATCTGTTGCCTCCCTTCCGCTCAGCTCTGTCGGTTTGCCTGCACCCCCAGGCCTTCTGTGTGGCACCCCGTGACCATCTGTAACCATGGGGTTAATTCCTGTGACCCTGTCCCCCGTGTTGCTGGTTGGTGCTGTCCAACAGCTATACTGGGGTTCCCTGTGGACTTTTGCATCCCTTGCTCAGCCGGCTCCCCACCTGTGTCCATGACCTGCCCCCCCACCCACATGATGCCTCTGTGACTGTTTGTGTCTGGGGTTCTCATGCATGCATCACCCGGCTTCCCCTTGTTGGGTGGGGGTGGGGGGAGGCTACATCAGCTGTACGTGGATCAGGGTTCAATTCCCATGCCGGCCGTGCATTTTCTTCCAGGTCTGGCTGTCATGTTGTTGGGACCTGCCTCAGCCCTCTCCAGTGACTTCATCGGATTGGTGGCTCTTCCCCTGTGACCCTGCTCTGTCTCCGTGGGGACGGACCCCTGTCATTTAAGCGGCCTGTGTTGCTGTTGGGTGCCTTGTGCTACCTGTGGTGTCCCTGGGGTTTTGGGTGCCTACCCCCGTGTCCCGCTCTGTTCCTGCCCTCTCCCCCTCCTGTTTCTTTGGCCGTTGCTGACCTCCCCACCCCACCCCACATCTTTGGCGCTGTCTGTTGGGCTTCCCAGGGTGGTCTTCTCCTTTCCCCCCTGTGTGCGACTGCTCCTAGCTGTGTGGGGTCCCCTGTGTGCGTGTCTCTTCCTGGGTGTCTGTCCGTTCCCAACCCTTTGCTGTTGTTTCCTTGTGTGCCCCTGTGTGTCTCCCCCTTCGTTCCTTTCCCTTTTGGCTGTGGTGTGCTTGCTTGTGTGTGTGGGGTGGGGTGGGGTTTGTGTTCTGCTCTGTCCGTGATTTCCTTCTCCCTGTAGTGTGTGTGCGTCTCTGCCGTTCTCCTCCCCCTCCCTTCCCGTTTCCCTTGCATGGGCGGTGCCTTGTGCTGCTTTTGGCTTCCTTTGCCCTTGGTTGGCCATGTCTGTGTCCCGCCCCACCCCGGTGGCTTCTGGGGGTTCTTGCCACGGTCTGGGAACATCTGTTGCGCTGTCCCAGTTCATGGCCTGGCTGTCTGTTTCCTTGCCATGGTACCGCTCCCGTCACATCTGTTTGGGGCCTGTCTGAACCACGGGTGGGGGTTAGGCGGCTTTCCATGGTTGGGGATCCACTGTGGTGAGCTGGGAGCACATCACGTCTGAAATTACCCTAAGCTGTGTTCCAAGAACATACTGTCAATTCAGCGTTGACCCCTTTTTGAATGATTTGGTACAGAACTCATCCTCTCTGAGATGGTGGTAGGAGAAACTGCTGCAGGTGTTTCTCTTTTGTAACATGTCAAATCAAGCTCCCTCCCACTTGCAAAACTACGTTGCTAATGCCAGTTAACCCTTTCTGGAGAATTATGCTACATGACTTCTCCCTTTAGTGCCAGTTGGATAGTCAATCTACTTCTGTTGATTCTGTGCTACTATTAAGAGTAAAAAAATTAAAAGGAAACTGTGCAAGAAGGCAGCCTTGCCAGACACCCTTGGCTATAGGGATCAGACCAGCAAGTTCACCTGCATGGCCTACTCTAACCCTAACTGATGTACACGCATGTGGAAACTGCAATAACAAAAAAATCAAATCAATCCCAGCCACTTCCACCTTAATCCAGAGATGCTTTCTATCAACGGAGTCAAACACAGACTTAAGATCAATGAATGCTACATATAGGCTTACCCTTTTTAGCAGTAACATATTCATTAACCAAATGAGAAAGTGTGAAGCAGCCATCTGCTGTAGAGTAACCTTGCCTGAATCCAGCTCTTCATGAATTAGCCTATTCCTCTAATTTACCCAGTAAAATACAAGTGTAGTTTTAAAAAGAAATATCCAACAGGGATATAGGATGATCATTTTCAGGCTTTCGTCTATCATCTTTTTAATACGGAGGAATAATAATACTAATGGTCCATCCTGCAGGAAATGTTCCAGTATTAATAATAATGATAAACAATTTATCAAGAAGAGGGGTTCACCGATCAGCATTTTCTTTGTACACCTCTGCAGGAATAAAATCCTCTCATGGGGCTACATTGTATAATGCAAGATTTCACCTCTGCAGCTGTGACTGGAGGCCAACAAGGTAGGAGAGGATTCAGAAATTCAGCCACAGAGTGCTCACTGTCGGGGTGGGGGGATATTGTTATACAGTAAAAAAATAAATCCTGTTCCCACTCCTTCTTGGAAACCATTGCCTCAATATTAACAGAATATTTATTAAATCCCCAACCCACTCATTTCCAAAATGAGCTAGTTTCTTTCAGAGGCTGCTTGCTCAAACTCTAGCCAAAGAGATTGCTGAAAATCTCTTTTCTTCTTCTTTAGTAAGCTTTTATATCCCTTCCTACTTTCCGTGAACTTCTTAATTTGATTAACAGTTCCTGAATCCAAATATATACCTGGCTAGTTTATCCAATTTCCTTTTGCACTACCAGCATTCTTCATCAAACCAAACTCAATTATCTCACAGGGCTGAGAGAGGGAGGAAGGGGAAGATATTGAAGGTGTCTCCTGACCTAGACTGAATAATAGGGGCAGATGGTCGCAGTCTACAATAGATCCTACCTGGTAAGATTTAATCCAGGGGATTAAATTGCGGGAGATCGCCAGATAATCAACAGTACTACAGCCCTAGGTGAAAGATAAGTAAATTCTCCTGGATGATCGCCCCAATGGCGACCATTTAACACACAAAGGTCAAAATGTTGGAGTAACTTGGCAAAATCTACACCATTTTTATTTAGACCTACATCAAGCGAACTCCTCCCTTGGAGAGGTACATCATCCCCAGAAACCCAGATACCCCCGAAATGACTCAAACTCAAATCAGACGAACCCATACGGGCATTAAAATCGCCTGCTAATATCACATCTGCATCAGGGGCCCACTTCCAAATTTGCTCTATTGAAGCAGTCAATTCAAGCCAAATATTGGCATTGTAATTAACAGAATTTCTGGGAGGAATGTATACACATATCACCAAGAGTGACCAACCAGCAATAAGACTGGGCGGCCACTGCCCTGCACAGAGGTAAACGTGAAATGGCCACCAATATCATGCCCAGCTCTCCCAATTAGCACCACCAAATTAAATCTATATCATATGCTGGCAAACGTCTGACCTGCCATATTTTGGATCAAGTCCTTAAAATGTCTTTGAGGATTTAATGAAGCCATATCCTTGGCAATTTCAGTGAGAAAGCAAAATCTACTTCTCTTAAGCCTAAACGGGCATAAAATAAATACTATAAAAAGGAAATCATTTAACAAAGTATCAGTAGTAAGTTCCAAAATGTCCCATAGTTCATTTTTAAAGAACATTGAACCCTTAGATGGAAGATAGATGTTCAGAATAACCAAATTACTACTATCAGAAAGGACCAAATGAAAAGCCTGCAGGAAGACACTCCTAGACTTGATAGAAGAAATCTTAATACCCTAAATGGGATCTTAATACCCTAAATACCAAAAGGGCAAGACCGCCTGTATATCTTCCCAACTTTGACTGTTTCTCTTCTGCCACAAGGTAGGAGGTAAAAACCATGGGGGAAAGTTGATTCCACAGCCTCAGAATCCAGCCATGTTTCTTGCAAATAAATTGTTGAAAGTGGTTTAAAAAATAAATAAATCATAATCCATGTCACCATCTTGTTTCTAACCCCTGCTATATTCCAAGAAGAAATTCTCAGACCTGCTGGAGCCTAAAACTAAACTAATCAAAACTGCCTCAGTCAGACCAATCCATCTTAGCCCAGTATTATCACAACCTGACATGGCAGCAGGGGTTTCAAATTTGGGTCCAAATCCAGCTCTTTCAGTGTCTCTGGCAGAGACCATCCTGGTGTGCTACCTGAGGCCCCTCCAAGCCTGCAGCAGAGGCCTCCCCCAGGCATGCTACTAGGGATCCTGAAGTGGAGATGCCAGGGATTGAACCAGGAACACACTCTTACCACTTGAGCTATGCCCCCCTCCCATTGTGAGATTCTGATAATAGGTGGATACTATCCCCATAGTTCCATCAATAATGACTCCAGCATTCGGCTCCTCATGAACCTCGAAGACTAGAAAAAAACCCATCCTTCCATTCAAAGCTTACAACCTAAAAGCTGAAGGGAAGGGAGAAATAGCGGACAAAGTTTAAAACATAATGATGGGTAAGTAATACCAACTTTGCAAAACTGCAATAAGTGAATGTGAATTAGCCATAAAAAGTATACACGCACAAATTATACATACTTTCAAGTAAATCTAACTTTGAAACATTCCTGCTTTAACTTGAAGGTAGTTCTGTAGCTTGACCACATCTGAAGTCTTCTAAAAATAATGTACAAGGTAAGCAGCTTATGCATGGGTTTCACAAGAGCTGTGGTCTCTACATTAGTGTGTGGTTTCATCATACTGTACCCAAAATTAAATGTATCTCAAGCAGTCTGGGAGGTTACAAACAGCTTTCTTGTTCTTCTGTGAAATTGTATTTCACAGTAGTACATCCAGAGATATTGCTGCGGAGTCTGGCTTCCTTTTTCTTCAGGTTGTGAAGATTCCATTTTACGTGGCGAATTTCAATATGTTCCATTGCAATCCAGAGACTGCAATCAATTCCTCTGTACCAAATTACTAGAGATCTTTCTAACCACTTTCTGTGTTTGTCTCTGTCTGTAACTGTCCCTGTCAGATGAACTGTTCCTGGGAACAGTTCTTTTGATATGCATGTTTCCTTCTCCTGATAAGCTGTTTCCCATTATATCCCTACACATAGGTTTACCCTCTCTCTGTGTGTAACACTCACCATTGTTTCCTAGTCAATAATCTTACAGCTGTTTTAAATGTCTGGCACCTCTCTCTCTCTCTCCCCCCCCCCCCCACTTTGTTCTGTCCACTCCCACCCATTCCATGCCTATATATACCTGCTCTACACTTGCTCAGTTTATATATTTCTACTGGCTACATACCTGAGAAAGGGCCCTGTGTGGCCCGGAAGCTTGCTTATTTCCACCAACAGTCGGTCCAATAAAATATATCATTCAAATATATCATTGTTTTAACATGTGCAAGTTGTGAGCTGCCCCGAGCCATCTGTTGACAGGAGGGGGCGGGATATAAATGTTAATATAAATAAATTTTAATATAAATAAAACACTTTGTCTCACAGTAGTACATAAAATGTAGTCCAGAGAGAGTGTGGTTGCTGTGTTGGTCCCAAGTGACAGAGGTGGAGACAAAGTAGATTGAATTATATCTTTTATTGGACCAACTATTGTTGCTGGAAATGTGCAAGCTTTTGGACCTCACAGGGTACTTCCTCAGGCAAGCAGGAGTCAGAACTGAAGATTTGAGCAAAGTACAGTGGCTACATACAGGACCCCAAGGCAAATGCATGGATTTTCCACAGAATCCCCCCATCTCCCACGTAAACTCCTGCCCTGCTTCTCCCAGCATAGAACTTCCAGCCTGTGCTGGGGAAACACGGCACAGGAGATTCCACAGGGGGAAGGGGAATGAATAAACCCTTTGGGCTTCTCCCCCAGCCAGGCTGCGTTGGGTGGGAGGGCTGCCAGGGCTCGTCACCCCCACCCCTCACACCCTCCCCAGCCTGGCAAATAAACACTCCTAGCAGTGGTGGTGGCAGCAGCAGTCACAGCTTCTTTCAGCACTCTTCAGCCGCTCCTTCTGACTGCTTCCTGGCCCCTCCCAACAGGACCTCCCAGCATGGCATGGCCATCTGACATCATCCGACTGCGTTGCTCTGGGAGGCCCTGTTGGAAGGGGCCAGGAAATGGCCAGAAGGAGCAGCTGAAGAGCGCTAAGAGGAGCTGCCTCTGCCACCAACGCCATTGCTAGGTGTGTTCATTTGCTTGTGGGGAGGGGAGGTGAGCCCTGGCAGCTTCCCACTCACTCACCCACCCACCCAACACAGCCTGGCCTGGGGTTGAGGTCCTGCACCTCATCTGTGAGGGTGGGGTGAACCCTGGCAGCCCACTTACCCACCCACCCAACACGGCTTGGTTGGGGGGTGGGGGTGGAGGCCCTACGCTTCATCTGTGAGGTGGCGCGAACCCTGGCAGCCCACCCACCCAACGTAGCCCAGCGTGGTTAGGCAGAGATTTGTGTCCCGAGCCTCCCAGACTCCTGTGGAATTATTTTTAAAATTCTCCAGGAGAATCAGGGCCCTAGCTATCAGGGGTGGGAATTCCAGTTCTCCTGAGATCCGATATTGCCGGTATTTGGGTGTATCGGCTTAATGCGATAAATCCGATGTTTACCTGCATACTGGATTTTTAACACTGGCCGCAGTACCGGATTTTTTACATTGCGGACATTGAAGTCATAGCCGCAGTGTAAAAAATCCGGTACCACGGCCAATGTTAAAAATCTGGTATGCTGATACCGGTAAATCCGGTACCAGGGAGAGCCGATACCGGTACATCCCATATCCGGTATTCTCCCCGGTGTCCCACCCCTACGCAGCTATATATCATGTAACAATAGAGGTGGGGTGGGGAAGAGAAAGGTGATAAATGAAACATAGTAATGAAAGGTGAGATTAGGGGAAAATAAGCAATACAAAGGAGACGAGTATGAAGGGAGGGTGGGGTACATTAAAAGATACAGGAAGGCGGTGGGTGAATAAGCACTAGAAATAACGTGTGAGTGGAGCTGAAGATAGGCAAAGCACAGTGTGGGATGTAATAAACAATGTCAACAGAAGGCAGGGGGGGAAGTGAGAGGTTGAAGGAAGGAAGAGCCTGAGGGGGGGTGCAGGGAAGGGGGAATGCAAAAGGAGGTTACAGAAATAGATACAGATATGGTATATCTGTATATCTACCATATACAGAATATGTATGGTGTGTGTATGTATAGATAATAGATAGATATAGAAATAGATATCGGACTCCATAAAATTTA
Organism: Sphenodon punctatus; assembly: GCA_003113815.1. Taxonomy (NCBI): domain Eukaryota; kingdom Metazoa; phylum Chordata; class Lepidosauria; order Sphenodontia; family Sphenodontidae; genus Sphenodon; species Sphenodon punctatus. Next base: position 1,403,967 of record QEPC01012495.1, on the reverse strand, counting down.
GTGTGATAAATGGTATCCTCATTTTAACTTTATGATAATTTGTTTGCTTTAAGTCCATAAAGTTTCTCTAAACACTTCATTTTGTGCAGTCAATCAGCTGAGAACCTGCATACTTAGGCCCTTTAAATGGAAACAAATGCAAATATACAGGTTCCTTTAAATAAAGTCCTCTACAGCAAACTTTGACAGTTAAATCTTACTGTATCATCTAGCAAGAAAAGTGTAAGCAAAGAAAGAGCAAGTGTTCTCTAAATTACATGTTCTTTTTGCTGTCTCAACTCTCATTATAATTTGGGGGGGGGGGGGGTGGAATTGCTTGTTTTTTAATGCAAGCATCTGTTTTGAACAGTTGTTCTCCTATGGCCTAAAAGGAGCATAGCTGGAAAAGGAGAATAAGCAAATGTATGGAACTTTCTTTCAGTAGTTGAGGGGAAACAGACTGTGGTTGTGTTGTTCTTTAAGAGCAGAAATCAATAACATGATCAGGGCTGTAAAAATAAATGGATCACCTGCTAGCTGGGCAAACAAGTCTACTTGCCAGAAATTTTCCAATGGGCTAAAGAGAGGGGACCCACTGCACTACCATTGTGGGGAAGAGGGACAGAATCCCACATCACTCCACTACATTGCTGTAGCAAGGGGAAAAAGCTTAGTGATGATGCATGAGAATCCCTCAGCCTGGAGCATGTGCAGTAGCTTTTGGGTAGAGAGAGATCTCATCCCTGTCAGCAGGTGAGTCTCATACTGGAATGTGGAATGAGTTTCCCTGGACCTGGGGATCCCTCTGCCCCATCCTGTCCATGGCATCGGCCCCCTGGGCTGCCCACTTGCTAGTTCCCAAACCTTACTTGCCAATACTTACAAAAATATTAATGTGAGGCAAACTTAAAACATACTGAAGGTATAAATCATTATTTTCACTTACAGCAGGGAAAGTGTGTTACAGTCATTGCTTCTAGTATTATCTGACCTAAAAAGAAATCAATTATCCTCTTACCTGTGCTGTAGGGACTCAGACTAAATTTTGGGATGTGTGGAAGAATTTTAAGAAATAGCCCATGGTGGCAGCGACAGATTTTTCCAGTCCACTTTAAACTAAATGTTAACATTGGCAAGCCAGTGGACAAGGTCAGAGAATGGATTGTCCTCTGAGAGAATATCTATAATAGAGACAGAAGTTGTAGCTGCAGAGCCGGGAAGGGGAAAGTATGGGTGTCAACAGACGTGACAAAATCATGCTGTGGTCCACTTCAATCCGATCTGACCTGGACCTCACGTGCAGGTGCCACCAGATGTTGGCCCAGCATTGCCCCCAGGCCTTGTTAGCGGCTAGCTCAGACTATGACACCGGAAAGTCTCTGAGTCACAGCTCAGGCTAAGGGCCACCCGACTGGGGCAAAGCGAGCCACAGCGGGCTATCATATGTGTTGTGGCCTGCCATGGCCTAGATCGGATCATCATGGCTACCCATCATGGCAGGGTGCTGGGCACAGCATGGGGGCAGGGCTGGTTGGGCACACATTTGTGCCTTTCTCTGTCCTACCGCCGGTGCATTTGTCAGCAGCCTGGTTCAGACTGTGTCTGTGGTACTTTTTCTTTCCGTGCTGGGTTGGGCCACCACCAAGCCAGTATCACTTGTTATCACCCTATGTTCCCTGGTTCAGCGGCACCATCCACTGTCGAGAGGGGGGGGCAGCATTCCAACCTAGCCATGCATCCTAATTATGTTGCCGTTTTACTATGCTTAGATGTTCCACTTAACGCCTTATATCTACAGTAAAAAAAAGCGTGTCTACATGAAGTTCTAGCTGGGTTAATTTACCCAGTCCTATATTAACTTCTATTAAGCTCTCCTCTTGACATTTTGTGGATTTGAGTCATGCTTTCTGAGTTGTTCTAACTAGCGATTTTCACCCTGTTCCGAACCTTCTTAACTTGGGAAAAAACCACTCATCGCTACAATTCAGTCCCTTATAAGCATACAGGTGAAATCCTAGTCCCCTTGAAGCAAATGAGCACTTTGCTATTATTTTTCATGGAGGCAGGTTCGAATTAGACTGGTGCAGAGCAGCCACCTGTATGCCTGTAAAATGCCACACATCCTATTTGCATTGGGTAACCTTGGCTCAGCATTTCACTTTCACCCTGAGTAGCTCATGCACAGATGGGTGGAGTGATCCCGAGTCTAAGAATCCCAAAGGACTGCGTATCAGCAGGTCTAGCATTCAACCTAGAGGATTTTCTGCTGTATAAATGCACGTTTTCAGCATCATGTGCATGGATTAACAACACAATTGAAATGATTGTTCACAAGAGTTACGTCTCTAATCCACTGAACACATAGCTGAAAATGTGAGAGTATTAGTCAAGCACCCAAACCTCTAGTAGGTACCCTGAGCTCTTTTGGGTACAGTCCAGTCAGATGACTTAATTCCTGATCCAATTATAGCACTTCCCCCTTCCCTCCACCTTGAATAAAATACTGACTGGGTTATACAGGGTAGGCTTCAGAATAATTAACATACATGATCACAGTGAAGAACGATGTTTTCTCCTGTTCACACATTGTAGAGATTGTTTATGGAATGGACATTCAAGTCTTCCCTTTTCATAGACTGATTTATGCTTCAGCTACTGAAGAGGGGGTTGGGATGCATACTTAGGGTTCAGTCTTCTGTCCATTGAACCTCCATTGAGGTTCAGCTCCCCCTGAATTTAATGGTGCAGGATTGCACCCTCAGGGTGTTTTCAGACAAGCACCTCCCCACGCATTACCCAGTGGTTACCCATGGCAACCAGTGGGAAATGAATGGGTAATGGGTGGGGAAGCACTTGCCTGAAAAAACCCTCGGAGTATGAATTGGAATAGTTCAGCAGTTAATTTGGCCATCTTGCAATCTCTGGGACTCACTTTGATTCTGTCGAAGTTGCTGTGTTAAAATAGACAAATTTAAAAACACCCCCCACAATAAACTCTTATTCTGAACGTACAGACTTTTTCTTTCAATGTACTGCATTTCAAAATCTTTGCAGGGAAGCTCTCCCTTCGTTAGCATCATTTGCTACAGCACATTGCACCTGCAGCAGACTGCCTAACAAGGATATATATATGCTCTCGCATGACTCAGTTATTATAATTGCTTACCTACTCCTGGCCAGTTTCCAGTGCATTACAATAAGTGAAGAAACGTGACTTTCAAGAGGGTTGTATGTCACACGAGGGATGTATAAAACCCTTTAGCAGTAAAAACCTATACAAAATATACTTCCATGCTCTGGTTTGGATTTTGATCTGCTGGCACTTCCTGCCTTTACGGCCCCTATAGGAACAATTGCTTTTTTATACAAATACTAAAAAAAAAATCACTTACCTTTTATTGGGGAGGAGGGTTAAAAGGGAGAAATTAGTCCTTTTCTTATGCCACTAACGGATTTAAAAATAGCTACCTGGTAACTGAGACTAGTATAATTTATTTATTTATTTAAATCTAATACCCCACCTTTCCCCTAAGGCTCAGGGAGGCATACAATATAAAAACACATAAAGATCCCTCTAAAAATCCCACCATCAGCCCTAAGTAATTCTCACCCAACCCTTATCCCACCTACTAAACACTTTGCCAGAAGGAAAGATCTTACATTGCCTCCGGGAAATGCTCAGATTCGGACTCTGGAGGACCTCTGTGGGGAGGGAGTTTCACAACACTGGAACAGCAACTGAGAATGTCTCTCTGTATGCCCTCGTTGTATAAGCAAGATGGTACCCACAAAAGGGCACTTCTGACTGACCATAAGGATTGCGATGGAGCATGACAGGAAAGGCGGTCTTTCAGATATGTGGAGCCCAGTCCATTTAGGGCTCCAGCACCTTGAATTGTGTCCAGAAAGCTATTGGTAGTAGGGTGGCCAGATATGCAAGTTTTAGAGGACACTTATGAGAAATACAGGTTGCAGGGCTGCATTGGCTCCAATGGAGCCCTGCAAGCTGTATTTCTCACAAGTGTCCTCTAAAACTTGCATATCTGGCCACCCTAATTGGTAGTCAGTGCAGACTTTGAAGCTCAGGTGTAATGTACTCATGGCGACCAGCCCCTATTAAATGGCATAATGCAGAAAGGTATAATAAAACAAACTTTTACAATTTCCACCCTGTAATTTCAAAGTCCTAATATTTGGCAGTACACGATGGAGATGGTTCCTCCAGTGGAGGAAGTTGGCATAGGCAGCACTCTCTTATCACCTTGTCCTGCTAGAAGAGCTTTTTTCTGAGGAAACCTGGCTTTACCCCTTATAGAATAAGGAGAATTTGTGAACAACATGCTATTCCAATGGTATTGGGGGGTGGGGGGGCGGGTTTAGAAACAAAGTAATCCCGTTTACATCTTTTATTAAACTAACTTCTGTTGGGGAGAGTATGTAAGATTTTGGGCCACGCAGGGCCTTTGAGTCAGAACAATAGATTGAGGGTTCTTTCAAACAAAATGCTACCCTACATGGCCACCCAGGAGCCATGGAGCCAGCCATCCGTCTGAAGGTGGAGCAGCCAGATGTGGGGTAACCATGCTGGGAGCTGCCCATTTGAAGCAACGCCCTCCCATCGCTCTGCTTGCTTAAAAACACCCTGAGCAAATGCAGGTAGGTAGGGGTGTGGGTTGGTATTTCCTCTCATTGCTTCAGTGCTAATGTTTCCCCCCAACAGTTCCCTCCCAAGTGATTGCTTATCTAATCTAATCTAATCTAACTATCTGCCTGAAACTTAAATGCACAACCACTCTCCATTATAAACAGGGGACTGCTGAAGCCCCGATTTTGAGGAAACCACTTGAGCTACATTGCTGAAAATGTATCCATGGCTATAAGTTGTGAGGACTCATATGCACAAAGTTTGAAGAAGTTCCATCAGGAAAATAAAATGTTATTACTGTTTAAACATGAATTGGTTGTGGTCAAAATGCACAGCGTCCTCACGATCTTCCCTCTGGATGAGTTGAACCCCCAAACTTCACAGGATTGCAGCATGAGATCAATAACAAGTGCTTCTGAAATATGATAGTAATTGGTGCAGCCAAAACCGAGTTATTATTGAATAAAAAATAATTCTGCAGACTCGCACATGCGCAGTTGAGCTCCTCTCTCCTGTCAGAGAGCCGGGGAAGCGACTGTGTCAGGGTCCCCCTGCGAGCTCCGTTGGCTGCTGCTGCTGTTGCTGCTGCTGCTGCTGTGGCCGGGCCCCCTGGCAGCGGCGCGGTCACCCCTACCGTCTTGGCCTGCAGTGTGTGAGCCAGTTCACTACCCCCCACAGTGTCCCCAGTCCTGCCTCCTCCGCTAGCCTCGACCTCACCCCCCAATCCCCGACCCCCGCCAGCTCCAATATCAACCCCCACCAGCCCCGACCCCTGCTAGCCCCGACCTCACCCCCCCAACCCCAGACCTCAACCCCCACCAGCCCCAACCTCACCCCC
>QEPC01012495.1:1366594-1392605 GCA_003113815.1 Sphenodon punctatus | reverse complement strand
CCACCCCCAGACTCCGGACCTGTTGAGCTATGGGAGGGCGAACCCCCCCAATAAGGGGGGCCGACACCTCCTTCGCTCTCCCCACCACCATCACCTCCGTCTTATCGGGGTTGAGCTTCAGTCTGCTCTGCCACATCCATTCCGCCACGGCCTCCAAACACTGGGATAGCACCGAGATAGCTGGGTCTGGGTCCGCTGAAAAAAAGAGGTACAGCTGAGTATCATCAGCATATTGGTGACAACGCACCCTGAACCCCCTCATAACCTCCCACAGGGGCTGCATATAAACATTAAATAATAATGGAGACAGAATGGAACCCTGCGGAACGCCGCATGATAGGGCGCGGGGGCAAGATGTCTCCTCCCCCAGCACCACCCGCTGGCTTCTCCCCGAGAGGAATGAACGGAACCATTCAAGAACAGTCCCATCCAGACCCCCCAGGTCACGCAGCCGTCTCAACAGCAGCCCATGGTCCACGGTGTCAAAAGCGGCCGGGAGGACGAGAAATGTTGAACATCCTGCATCCATCTCCCGTCGGAGATCGTCGACCAAGGCCACCAACGCTGTCTCAGTGCCATAGCCAGGGCGGAACCCAGATTGAAACGGGTCTAGGAAACCGATGCTATCTAAATGCGCCTGGAGCTGGAGTGTCACTGCCCGTTCAATAACCTTCCCTAAAAAGGGAAGGTTAGAGACAGGTCGGTAACTGGCGAGGCCGTCCACGTCCAATGATGGTTTTTTCAACAGGGGGCACACCACAGCCTCCTTGAGACTGGGCGACAGCCTCCCCTGCTGCATGGACGCGTTCACTACTCTCGCCAGCACCGTCCCCAACGTTATGCCCTGGCTCAGCCTACTGTATCCCTGGCTCCACCTACCGTATCCCTGGCTCTGCCCCTAGGCCAAGCTCCACCCCTAGGCTAGGCTACACCCCTAGGCCCGCCAGCCCCAGTGCCCCTCCAACATCAAAACCCACCAGCCGCCCCTGCTGCAGGTCACGGAAGGGGCATGGAGGGGGGGGGGCAGTGGGAGACACTGAAAGAGGCAAGGAAGTGGTCAGAGATGGGATGAGGATAAAAGGAGAGATCAGAGACAGAGCAGTTCCTAGAGAAGATGAGGTCAAGAGAATGGCCGTTAGCATGGGTGGGGGAGTTGGTCGAAAGCTGGAGGTTGAAGGAGGAGGCTAGTGAGAGGAAGCGAGAAATGGAGGGCTGGGAAGGGACATCAACGTGAATGTTGAAGTCACTGAGGATGAGAGTGGGGATATCGTCGGAAAGGAAGAAAGTGAGCCAGGACTCGAATTCAGAGAGAAAGAAAGAGAGCGAGCCAGGAGGGTGGTAGATGACACAGAGATGGAGGAGGGAGTAGAGGCGCACAGAGTGAGCCTCAAAGGAAGGGGAGAGAGGGGGGAGGAGAAAGCAGTTGGAATTGACAGGACTTAGTGAGGAGGAGGCCCACGCCACCACCCCAACCTTCGGGGCATGGCTGGTGAGAAAAGGAGAGACCCCCAAAGGAGAAGGTAGCAGGGGTGACAGAGTTGGAGGGGGAGATCCAAGTTTCAGTAAGGGCAAGGAGCTGGAGGGAATGAGAGAGGAAGAGATCATGAATGTAGGGGGCTTTGTTAGCAGAGGAACAACAGTTCCAAAGGGAGCAGGAGTATGGGAGCTGATCAGGAGGAAGGCAGGGAATGGGGATAAGATTGGGAGAAGGGGGGCGGCGGGGCAGGTGAGAGATGGGGAGGGTGGGGGAGGAGGAAGTGTGAGAAGGGTGCAGAGAAGTGATGGGCTGGTGGGGAAGAAGGAGCAGGGGGGAAAGAAGTAGAGGAAGGAAGAGGTGGGGGGAAGGGTAAAAGGGGAGAAGGCAGGAGAGGGAAGGTGAGAGATTAGGGCAGGCATGATGGTGGGGAGGATCGGAGGGAAGCAACCCAGGGTGTGGGTAGTGGAGAAGAGAGAGGAGAACAAGATAGAATGTGGCTGGCCTACTGGCCACCAAGGAGCCACCAGGTGGCTGAAGTACCCTTAGGATTAAGCATAGCATATTAAGCCAACGTCTGAAGTTACTACACAGTTATCAGTACATAAGAATAAAGTGTTCAGAAGAAATTAATCAGTTCTCTAGAAGGCAATGTCAGTTGAAAATCTATTTATGTATATTTTGTAATGTCTGACTTCTTTTCTTGAAAAATTTTTTACGTCTATTTAAGCATACAGTATTCTGCTGAACATCTTATATGAAAGATACAGTGGAATCCACTTAAGTAGAACTTGCATAAGTTAATAGTTGCAATTAATTTGTTTTCTCCAGCTCTATGGGGATGTAGTGCTTCTTGATCTGGATAAGTAGAATTCTGAATCTTGATAACTTGAATTTTTAAGGTGTATAGAGAATAAGCTAAAAATATTGGGGCCTTTGATTGTATTAATGATTTATTGGCAGTGTGTGGTTAAAATACTGAGTGGTTAAAAGGCTATACCTTGTCAGGGCAAGTCTTTGTGTTGGGCAGGCTGATGGGTTCTCCTTAGACACAAAGACTCCAGAGGTTATAAAAGTAATAGAACTTTATTAAAGAACCAACACTAACATAACTGCGGGGAGCAATCTTGATAAGGACTACTCTACTCCAGTTCTGGCTCCACCCACTGATGTGACTAAGGTGGCTACTAACACATCCCCAGAATAGATGGGGAGAGGGGTGAGCACCAACCTTGAAAGGTCCTGGCTGGGACCACTGTGGAGCTGGTCTCTGGTCTACAGCGGTCCCTATTGGGGCGGCACTTCAGGCACATTAGGGAATGGGGGAGCCACTGTCTGAGGCTGGGATGGGGGGGAGGGGGTTGTGGGAGAGCCTCTCCCAATAGAAGCCCGATTCCTTCCCTATGTTATTTGGGGACACAGATCAAAGATGTGCGTTTCCTTGGAGCTCCTCACCCTCCAGCTTCCGATGCCGTCTCCTTACTCACACAAGTCCGACCGGTTATCCTCACCCGATCCACTCCCCCATCCCCCTTCCTGGCTCCTCCTCCCTCTCCCTCCCCCACTACACTTGAGCACGTGGCACCACGTGGAACCTTATCAGGGCTTCTGCACCCTCAGCACTGCCTGCTCCCCTGATTGCAGTCCGAGCTGGTGGCGGCAGCGGGGGAAGAACGAGGCAGCAGCTGGGATGGGCGGAGGAGAAGAGGAAGAGTGCACCTGGCTCAGGGCTCCTTCTCCCAACCAGGGCTGAGCAACAAGCACTGGGCAAGGAGTGGCAAAGGGCATGCAATGGTACTGACAAAATCCCAGTCATAGGTACATATTTAAATAATCCGCCCAGATGGGGTTGGGTAGATCAAAAAAGTGGTAATGTCCTGGAAAATCCAGATGCATTGGTAACCCTAGCGCTCCCCTCCTCCCCTGCCGCCACAACACTGGGACTGCTGGCTCGCCTCCAAGTCCACATGCTGATGATGATGCTGGTCCTACCCAAAAACCATGAGATCATGATTTTCAGTGTGTGTGTGTGTGTGTGAGTGAAAGTGGCAGCGCTGGCAGCATGTGGAAAATACAGGACAAAAACGTGTAGGGAAAGGACAATGGAAAAACTCTTAAAAGCCAGGACTGTCCTATATAAAACAGGGCCAATGGCCACCCTAGATGTGACCTCTCACCTTAGGAAAGAAGATGCTGCCTCTCCTGCTCTTAAAGTTACAGTGACTACCTTAAACGACAACTATAATCCTTACATAAGGGAACAAAATTTCTCTCTCTGTCTTCAGCTCCAGCCATGCAGATTAACACTGAGAGCCAGGCAGAGGTGGTTGTGGAGTGAGCACCAGGCTTCCCTGTCCCCTGCTGTCTAGTCTGACTCTCTGCTTCTGAAAAAAAGGAAAGGGGAGACAGAGAAACCTGGTGCTAACTTAAATCTGAACATGTTTGCTTAAGTTGAATTTCTGATAAGTCAAACTTCTTTATATGGCTGGAGAAATTTGATTTAAGTAAACTTCACACTATATTACAGCCAAATAAATTGAAGGCTAAAGTCAGCAGTTCAAAGAACAGGCATTTCGAGGTGTGTTGTATATATCCAATAGTAATGCAGATTCACCTTTCTAGAGATTAAAAACCTTGATGATACTGATAACTAATATGATGTGCAGTTTGGGATTTGTGTACCTTTTCCTTCCCAAAGGCCACTTTGAAAATTAGTACAAGCTCTGAGGGCCCTATAAAAGTTGGAGGTAAGGGTGTCTAAGCAGTGTGCTCAGGGTGGGAGAAGCTTCAGATTATGGATCCATCCATCCCCTGTCCTTCTGTGCACACTCTCATCTCTGCTCCCTTACAGTAAGCCCAGCCTTTCAGTGCTTGGGCTTTTGAAATGGATCCAGGGGCCAGATCCAGCTATGCAAAGGGGTCAAATAAACGGGAAGCACATTCTGATCTGATGGCACAAGTGGCACCTTGGCCACCGTTTCCCCATCCTCCTCATCATTGTTGTTGTTGTTCTGCAGCTGGTCAGTGTCCTTTCATCGCTGAGATACGCTTTGGAGTAAGAAGGAGATAGAATCATACTCTTACTGCACAGTCTAACGGCTTTCTCTCTCTGGAAGGCTGCAAAGCCTCATTAGGCTTCCATTGTCCTTGGGGCTTGTGCCGCATGCCGAGCTCCTCCACCTCCAGAGAGCGCCAGGCAGCCCACTCGTGCCTCTTCAGCCCGAGCTTTCACTCTCCCGCTGCAGCCTCCTTAGCTCGACAGGCTGGGGGGCGTTGCCGCTGCTTGTCTGCATTCCCCACATTCCACCACTAGCGGCGCGTGACGTCAGGAGGGAGCCTGAAAGCTATGGGGAATGCCCTTTAAAAATGGCCTCTTGCTTCCCTTCAGAGTGGGAAACAAAGAGTCCCCGGTTCCTGTAGCAGGTCACTGATCGCGAAGGCAGCTGGGAAAGAGGGGGAAGCACACACTTGGGAGCAGCAAGCTAGGGACAGACTTGACATTGCTTTCACAAGGAGAAAGCAGCAGGGTAGGGATAGGCAGAGCTGACACTGTACAGGGGGGAAGCAGTGGGGCAGGGGCAGAGCTGACACTGTACAGGGGGGAAGCAGTGGGGCAGGGGCAGAGCTGACACTGTACAGGGGGGAAGCAGTGGGGCAGGGGCAGAGCTGACACTGTACAGGGGGGAAGCAGTGGGGCAGGGGCAGAGCTGACACTGTACAGGGGGGAAGCAGTGGGGCAGGGGCAGAGCTGACACTGTACAGGGGGAAAGCAGTGGGGCAGGGGCAGAGCTGACACTGTACAGGGGGAAAGCAGTGGGGCAGGGGCAGAGCTGACACTGTACAGGGGGAAAGCAGTGGGGCAGGGGCAGAGCTGACACTGTACAGGGGGAAAGCAGTGGGGCAGGGGCAGAGCTGACACTGTACAGGGGGAAAGCAGTGGGGCAGGGGCAGAGCTGACACTGTACAGGGGGAAAGCAGTGGGGCAGGGGCAGAGCTGACACTGTACAGGGGGAAAGCAGTGGGGCAGGGGCAGAGCTGACACTGTACAGGGGGAAAGCAGTGGGGCAGGGGCAGAGCTGACACTGTACAGGGGGAAAGCAGTGGGGCAGGGGCAGAGCTGACACTGTACAGGGGGAAAGCAGTGGGGCAGGGGCAGAGCTGACACTGTACAGGGGGAAAGCAGTGGGGCAGGGGCAGAGCTGACACTGTACAGGGGGAAAGCAGTGGGGCAGGGGCAGAGCTGACACTGTACAGGGGGAAAGCAGTGGGGCAGGGGCAGAGCTGACACTGTACAGGGGGAAAGCAGTGGGGCAGGGGCAGAGCTGACACTGTACAGGGGGAAAGCAGTGGGGCAGGGGCAGAGCTGACACTGTACAGGGGGAAAGCAGTGGGGCAGGGGCAGAGCTGACACTACAGGGGAAAGCAGTGGGGCAGGGGCAGAGCTGACACTGGACAGGGGGAAAGCAGTGGGGCAGGGGCAGAGCTGACACTGGACAGGGGGAAAGCAGTGGGGCAGGGGGGACACTACATCAGCAAATGCGGCAGAGCGACCACAGGCCTAAGCGGGTGGCAGAAGCGTGGAGAGGGGGTTGGGAGAGGCCCTGGCTGAGCCGAGGGAAAAGGAAGCAGCAAGCAGGGGAATGATACCAGCCGGGAGCCAGGGTTTCCTTTGCGCGAAAGGAAGCAGGAAGAAGGGGGAGTGGGATCGGGGGTGGTTCTGTGTTAAGGGAAAGGAAACAGCAGCAAGTAAGGGAATGACAGGCGCGGGGGCCAGGGCTTCCTCTGCGGGAAAGGAGGCCAGGGGCTGTTAGGGTGAGAGAGAGGTTGGCTGTAGCTGAAGGGAAGCGGGAAGGGGAAGAAGGGTGGCAGCCGGCGAGACAGGCCAGTGGGTGGGGAAAGGGCAGGACCAGAATGCGATGGGAGAATAGAAGCACCAACCCCTCACTCCGGCGTAACCCCAGTTGGAAGTTTCAGTGGGGTAACTCCGGAGTAAGGTGTTTATGGCTCGCCCTGTAGGGTTTCCACGTGGTTACTCTGGAGGAAGGGGTTTGTGGGCCCCTGTAGGGTTTCAATGCGGTCACTCTAGACTAGGGAGTTTGCGGATCACCCCGCAGGGGGAGAGGGGAGCCCCGTGGCTCGCTCAGCGCAGCAGCCACTCGGGTCCCATGGGCGCCAAAGCTCTGCGCGCGCCCCCTCGCTCCCAGCAATGAGGCGCTGCTGAGCCCCGCCCCCTTTACCCGCCTCGGCCAATGGGAACGCGCTGTCGTTAACCCCTGGCTGGGCGGTGCGGGCGGAGCTGAGCAGGAAGCGCTGAGTGAGGAGGCCGCTCTGAGGCGACAGAGAGAGGGGGAGGTCGGGGCCGCCGCCACCACCACCACCCTCGCCAGGCCCTGAGGGGGAAACAGGACTCACCGCCTGTCAACGCTGCCGCCACCACGGTCTCTCTTCTCCCCGGTTGGGCGGCGGCGACAGCGGCTCGGGCGACAGCGGGGCTGAAGGAAGAGGAGGAGGCCGGGACGCGGCGGCGGCGGCTCGGGGATCGCTCCGGAGATGATGCCGGTGAGTGGGAGCGAGGGTCCCCGCCGCCATCCCAACCTGTCCCCGGACTCCAGCGGGTTGGAGCGGCGCCTCCCCCCACCCTCCCGCTGGGCGGCGGGGAGGGGGCGCAGCCAGGCTCCCATTGTGTCTCGTCGGCCAGGCTGGGGGGGGGGGGGGACCAGCCAGTCCGGGATCCTCTTCCCCGCAACCCGCCCCGGTGCCTCGTACCTGCCCCCTACCCCGCCGTTCAGCATCCCCCGCCTGGGCGTGACAGGTGAGGGTCCCTGGGGGACTCGGCCTCTGCCTGCCAGGCTCAGCCCCTGTGGAGAGGAGGCTTGGCTGATGCTCAGTGGGGAGCAGGGTTTAGCGGTGGGATTAAACCAGTCCTCATTTTTATTCGTTTATTATATTTTAAACAATATGTTTAAAATAATACTTCAGCATTTTAAAATCTTATTTCATTGTCAGAGGGTTTTTAAAAAAATCATTGTCCCCACCATGTGTGAACAAGGGTTAACCAGAAACCTCTCTCGTGGTATTCCCTCTGGCCAGCAGTTTCATGTGCCAGCCTCTCTGCTGTATGGAGAGAGAAAAAATCTTCAGCCTTTCTACCTGAGTGTGAAAGGACATCTCTCTCTACCTCTCTCTCTGCTTCTTTCAGCCTCATTGCAAAGGTTTAATGTTTAGTTCACAAATAAATAGCCTGCTTCTTTGACAGCTTGCTTTCTCCAGTTTCTTGGTATGGTTTGAATGCAGGGAGCTGGAAGTGGTATGCTTTGATGTCAGGCTTTGGTTTATGATTAAATATTATAAGATGGCTTAGCATACACCCATATTTCTTTCCCCTTGGTTAAAATTTTTGCCTGAAGTATAGGCTTTGTGAAAATTGGCTTTTAGCAAATTGCACACCCAATACATTTTTCCATTTTTAAAAATTCCAACTGAAATTTAAAAAAAGAGAATCCTCTGCAGTACTTGCAACCTCTAAGCACTGCAGCAGAATGCTGCTGGTGAGCAGATGAAAGTAAAACTGAGTAGCCTTTATTGGTTTCATAGTCAAATAAAAGCTTGGAGCAATGCAGAAGGTAAGTAGCATTAAAAAGATCTTGTAGCTTCTGTTTTTACAGGACAGTGAATTATTTACAGCAAGATGTTTTTTAAAATGTTTCTGAATGAATTGTATGAATAATCTGATTTTTAGTCTCTTGATTCACTGCTACATAAGGATTCCCTTGGAGCGTCATTCTTAGAAACCAGAATGACTTCATAATAGGGGACCATGCAATTGATTTACAGAACTTGCATGTTGCAAACACAGTCTGCATATTGTAGGTTCACAGTCCTGAAAACGTTTGTACACATGCAGTCCTGATAAGGAGGCCAATCTGAACCATGACATTGACTTTGAAGTCAATAGGACCATGCATGTGTCTTCAGGATTGTGGACACATACACAGAGGATTACTGTACAATTTGTTAGGCAATAGAGGCAAAACGAGATTATTTTTGTCTGCTTCTTAAACTGCAACCCAGATTGTTGTACACTTTTCAACTGTCCTTTTGACTGTATACAAACTATATGCTGCTTAAATAAACTTGTTTTGCACTCTCCTTTGTGATAGGTAGTGTGACACTTTTTAGTAGTGCAGGTTCTCTTCAGTATTCCCATTTGATTTGCTAGTGTCACTGTTTTGTCTTAGCTCTAGGCTTGTTTTAAATATTACACATGATTGTGACCATCAGAAACTATGGGTACAATATTGATTTAAATGTTACTTAAGTACTTTTCAGAGTATTTTACTACTGATGATAAAGTTTTAATTGTTTAAGTTGTTGAACTGCTTTCAATGAAAGCTAGAATTTATTGATTCCAAATTGTAACTTTTAAAAGGGGGTTGTGTTTTTGTTTTAGTTTGGGTAATTAAAGTGACTAAACAGCTATGACTTCAGTGTGGTATAGTGCATACAAGTATCTAAACTTAGTCACATAACTTTGATAATGAACCTGAATCCTCCTCGCCACCTTGATGTTCCATTTTTGGGCTTTTGTACAAGTTATAAAAGTACTGAATTGTACAGGATCATTTAATGACCTAGGTTTGTGGATAAATGGCCATAGGCCAAACTTATTTTGACTTGATCAAAATAGATTTTACGCTCATGTCTTTATAGGCAAAAGGCTAGTGCCTTAAGTTATCATGCCAGGCAGATTCTTGACCTCCAATTCTTCCTTCTAACACTGTTTTTGAGCAATTAGTCAATAAAAATGCTTAAAGGAAGAAAAATGCACTGTTGTAACAGATCCATTCTGTGCTGATATTTCAGCTGTTTGTTCAGCATTTATTTTTAAAGTGACACTGAAAAGTTATGCATGAGACTTTTATTCTAAATTAATTATAGCATTCTAGTTGCAGTCAGTAGTGAGGTATAAGTTTTCAGTGCGATAATGATAGCATTGGATCTTCAATTGGAAATGTTATTATTGTTAAGCATATATAGCGCCAGAAGTGTAGCTGGCAGTTTACAATTCTTATTATTAGAGACAGGCCGCTGCCCAGTGGGTTTACAATCCAAGATGGACAAGGGTGAGGGGAACACAGGGAGAGACAGACACACACACATTCCTATTTATTATACATGGCCTGCCCAGTAGGCTTACAATCCAAGATGGAGAAGGGTGAGGAGAACACTGGGAGAGACAGACAGACATACATTCCCATTTATTATAGATGAGGAACTGAGGCTGAGAAATTGTGTTTTGCCCAAGGCCACCCAGTGAGTTCATGGCTAGAGCAGGGTTTGAACTCTAGCTTCCCAGGTTCAAATCCAGCACTGTATCCACTACACCGCGATGGTATAGTGTGATAAATATAAATTCTCGGAGCATATTCACACATCATCCCCCAATTGCCATGCAAGTCGCAAACTCTCTTCATGCAGCACCCCTTCCCCAGTGGAGAAGCCATCTGGAGTTCCGCTCCATGGCCCTTTTTACACGGGCCGCGGTGTGGGAGGTCCAGTGTGTACGCTGTGGTCCATGTGCAGTGACTGGGGGGAGAGTGTAGACAGGCGCACACCCATCTACATTCACCTCCACCCGTCAATATGCATGGAGCAACTGCCATTTTTGCCCGTTGCGCCATGTGTGTGGATGGGTGGACATGGGTGTGCGTGCGTGGGAGCATGCACACCCCTTCACCCACTGCGGGATTTACACAGGTGACACCCATGCATGAACAACCAATCTGGGTTTTCACGCATGGGTACTGCCTGTGTAAAAAGGGCCTATGTTGGCTTTCCCCACTCCTGGGGTGATATGCCGTCATTCTGAACTGCATTGAATCTCCTCCAAGATAGTTAGAGGGTGATTTCAGACATTACAGCCGGGCGCTTTCACCACGGGTCATGGGGTGGTTCGGACCACGGCCGGGAGTGAAGGAGGGAGCCAACAGACGTTTCCCCCCCCCCCTTTCGCCCCCGGCTGTGGGGACTGCTGAACCATGGCCCGTGGTGAAAGCGCCCGGCTGTAACGTCTAAAGGGGCACACACCCCTCCCCGAGGGGGCGGGGCCGCACGACGCAGCGTGCGACCGCATGGCCCCGCCCCCTGCGCTTCCTGGCCACCCGCCTTCCTCGAGACAGGCAGCCGCAGCGGCCTATCTGGCCGCTGCCGCTGCCCACCACCGGGACCCCGGAACGCAGTGGAGGTAAGGTAACAGACGTTACTTTTCCTTCACCGCGTATTGGATTCCCCCTAACCACGCTTCGTTCACCGCCGTGGTGCAGGAGAACAAAGCGTGGTTGGATTCACCGCGGGGGGTGGTTGACTGAGGTGAACATCTGGATGTGCGCAAACAGACGTTCACCTCCGTTCACCACCCCCCGCGGTTGACTGAGGTTGTCTGTGGTGATTTCAGACGAACGTAACGTCTGAAATCACCCAGACGCTCAGTTAAGAATGGATACTTGCACGTTTGCATATTTTTTTTAATCAAAAGAAAAGATTTATATCTTTAGCTTTCTTTCATTCCTTTATTCTCTAGGTGAAATGCAAAACCACCAACGGGTCTGATGCACCTAGGATTAAGGTATAGGCTAAGTTTGTAAAAATTGACAGAGCCACAGTGGGTGCTGGCTCACAGAAATGCTACACATCATAGAACTGTAGAGTTGGAAGTGATCTCTAGTCTGATCCTCTACTCTGAGGCAGGATGCTCTTGTTGGTGCAAATGAGTAGACTACAACCAATTTGAGAGGTTGAATTTTCATTGCCCTCAACCATTCTTTCCCTAGTAACAACTATATAGCTTATAATCCAGCACTATTATGTGGCTGGCAACCTGTTTGTTTCCTTGGTCCTTCCAGCTTTTAATTGACTATCCGGGTTTTCTTTAAGGTTATGAAGGATCTCATCTTGAGTTCTGTGTTATGTTTACGAATCAGTTTATCTGTTCAGTTTTGCTGTTCTTGAAGAAAATGTAGCAAGGAGCAGATTGTGTGCTTGCTGAATTAAATGGCAAAGTTTCTGCGAAATGACACTGTTTGTATTTGATATAATGAATAGTTACACGGATTCCCTTTGTGTTGTATGTGACCTATTTTGTGTTGTATGTGGGTTTTTTAAAGTGTCTTGTAGATGCACTAAAATATGAACAAAATTGGCTAAAGAGGTAGGAAGATTTTGGCTTTGAAAACAAGTACCTGTCAGACTAAACAAAGAATGTAAAATATGGGACCAAAATGAAGCTTTATGTTTTGGTTATGAGACTCCAGCTGATACAGATAAACTGCTTTTTTAGTCCTGCAATGAGGTCCAGTGAGTTTATTGCAGGATCAGACATAAGAAGATAGATCGTACTCCTAGGAGAAAATGGATTCTGGAACCCTAAGAGTCATTTAGCAGAGCTAGTTCTGTTGGTTTGACCCTGAAGACTTATGGAACCTGTGAGGTTCCGGAATGCTCTGGGGGATGTATCCTCTGGTTTTGATGGCCGTTCACTTGCTGACCTCGTGGCCTTTTGGAACTCTATGCTGACTGAGACCATTGACCCTAGGCGTCCGCTCCCAAACCAGTGACAGTACAGGTCCCTGTGGTACATGGAGGACCTGCGGCGGATGAAGCGGGAAGGGCGGCAGTTAGAGCTTGGCAGGTGGTGTTATTTCCATACTGAAGTTGACTGATTGCACCAGAGTCTGTTTATGTACCTATGCTGTGGCAATGCGGGCAGCAAAGAAGGTTTTCTTTGCTACCCTCATTGCTTCCACCAAGTCACGTCTAGCGGAGCTTTTCTGGGTGGTGAGGGGGCTGGTCAGTCCATTCTCCCTCCACCTGGACCCAAATTCATCTAATGCTTGCTGTGACTTGCTTGACTTTTCTGTGAATAAAATCGCTCAAATCCATCATGGGTTCGACACCGCGTTTTTGACAGTAAGTGAATCAGAGGCAGTTGAAGCCTTGTCTTGTTTTATGGGATCAATTTCAGTGCGTGTTACCCTCTGACGTGGGGGATGTTCTTGGGGCTGTTCGAGCCACTCGTGAACTGGACCCATGCCCGTCCTGGCTGGTTAAAGCCAGCAGGGAGACGTTGGGGCCATTGCTGACTGAGATAGTCAATGCCTCCCTTAGGGAGAGCAGAGTGCTGGGCTGCCTCAAAGAGGCAGTGGTGCGGCCTCTGCTCAAGAAACCATCTCTTGACATTGGTGCTCTGGCCAGTTATCAACCGGCCTCTAACCTTCCCTTTTTAGGGAAGGTTATTGAGCAGGTGGTGGCTCGTCCGCTTCAGGAGCATCTGGACCAGATCGGTTTCCTAGATGACTCGCAGTCTGGCTTTCGTCTGGGCTGTGACACTGAGACTGCGTTTGTGGCCTTGGTCGATGACCTCTCTTGTGAGCTGGACCAGGGTCATTCGACCCTGTTCATCCTATTAGATCTCTCGGCTGCATTCAATACCATTGATCATGAGTTGCTGGTGACTCGGTTGTGGAACTGAGCCGGAGTGGGCAGTTCTGTTTTCGAATGGTGCCGCATTTCCTTGGCTGGGAGAACTCAACGTGTGGTGCTGGGTGATTTTTCACCTTTTCCCCGGGACCTCATGTGTGGAGTCCCGCAAGGTTTCATCTTAGCCCCTCTTTTGTTTAACATATATATGCAGCCTTTGCGGGAGGTCGTCAGAGGGTTAGGCGTAAGGTGTCATCAGTATGCTGATGACATCCAGCTGCACCTCTCTTTTTCTTCAGACCCAGGCCCGGCAATCTCAGTGCTTACCCAAAGTTTGTCAGCTGTGGGGGACTCGATGAGGGTGAGTCGCCTGAGGTTGAATCCCGACAAGACGGAGGCGATGGCCATGGGAAAAGCCGGGGGAGTGATAGCTCCCATCATTGATGGGGTCCTCCCTGGTGTCTCAGGTCCATAGTCTGGGGGTGTTCCTAGACCCACAGCTCCGCCTAGATGTCCAGGTGGCGGCTGTGGCAAAGGGTGCATTTCGCCAATTACATCTGGTGCGATGGTTTAAACCGTATGTCTTGGACACAGACCTGGCCACTATCATCCATGCTCTTATTATGTCGAGATTATGTGGCTACCCTGGGTGGCAGTCCGGAGACTGCAGCTGGTGCAGAATGTGGCGGCTCATCTCCTTAGGGGGATGAGTCGCCACAAGCACGTTACACCAGTGCTCCGTTCTCTGCACTGGCTGCCAGTAGTCTACCGGGCCCAATTCAAGGTGCTGGTTTTGACCTTTAAAGCCGTAAATGGCCTGGACCCCACTTATCTACAGGACCGCCTCTCTCTCTGGGTTCTGGACTGGCCTCTGTGGTCGGACGGGGGTGCCCTCCTTGAGGTCCCCTGGGGCATTATCGGTGGCCACACCACGGCTGTGGAACACCCTCCTGCTGGAGGTCTGTCTGTCCTTAGACCTCCCCTCTTGCCGTAGACAGTGTTAAGACCTGGCTGTTCCGCCGGGCCCTTTGGTGAGGGAGACGGGTGGAGGGTTGGAATTTTTTATTGCTTTGCTTGGATTATTTTAATGTTCTTATATTGTTATAATGTTTATGTCTTGGTTTTATATTTTGTATTTTTTATGCTGTTGTGAGCCGCCCTGAGATGTGGAAGCAGGAGGGGGGCGGCATAAAAATTTGATTAAATAAATAAATTTTCTATTAGGTGAACAGAGAGCTGATTTCCCCACTTTTTAAATTATGTATATAATATATTTGTTGAAAGTCATCTGTGTTGCCTTTACTTAGACTTTCAAACAGTAGGGAGTTTACATAGTCGGATCCCATCTTCTTTTGTCACCCAGCACCTCAAGATGGTGTCTGGCTACAAAAACAACTGCATTGTTTGATCTTGTTCTACTGCGAAAGAGAACAACCAATAAGTTTGAGAGCGCTATTGGTCCCCTTTTATTGTTCAAAAAGTTATTTATCATCAGATGCCAGAAACGTACAATTTCTTAAATTCTGAAGGCAATGAAGAAATCCTTATCAAAGCACTTAATAAGAAGCTCCCTGTTTTAGTAGTACTATTTTACATATGGGAGATTTAAGGCAAAATAGCTAAATCTATGTCTTACAATGCATCTAGATAGAAAATTGTCGTATCTTCTTGTAGTGGTGTAACTTTCAGCTGAAATTTGTGGGGGATCCCTTTGACTTGCATAAGCTACTTCTGGGCAGGGCACAAGAAAGGCTGCTGACAATAGCCCCTCCACAGAAACAGTTTTTGGCTGGGTGATTGATTTGAATGCAAAGACATCCACACACAGCATCATAACCATGGGGGAAATGCGAATGCCAAACGACAACATTCTACCCACTAGGAATTACAGCATTGCTCCTGATGAAAAGTGTTTTCAAATGCAGAGTTACACAGACAACACAAGGGGGGTGCACAGTAGTGTTAAAGGTACCACACTTACTCCACACTCCCTCTTTTGTCTCCTAATAATACTTCTGATCTATAGTCTGGCTAGCCCAGGTAAATCAGACAAAGAAGTTATGACATGGGGAACAGACATACAGCCAACGAGAAACAGGCTGCCAGATAATCTGGAAACATGGCCAAAGTTTGTAACTGGGGAACAAAGGTTGTTAACATGACGTTCCCACCCATTTGTCACAGTCTTATTCAAACACCTCAGGGTATACCCCTACAAGAGATTGAACCCAGAAATACTGAATCCTGAGGATCACTCCACTATGACATGGTGGAAACCACGTGAACATGATAGCCCCACAGGGCGGACAGAGGGTTTGGAAAACCAAAGGTCTAACTCTAATAGGATTCAAACACATGGAAATGTGGTAGGGGGGTTACATATCCCTACACACACCGGTAGGACACACCAGTCTAAGCATGTTACGGGACTCTGTCATGCCCACTGCATATGCTATCTTACAGGGGGGCTGTCACGGAGAAACATAGGGTCACACGTGTGATACTGGCCTACATGTAAACTACAAGCCTAGTAAATATGTAAAGCAAAAGGTGCAACATGTATGTAATGTTACAACTGAGAACTGTAAAACTCAAATCAGGACTGTAACACTGACCAAACTCCAGGAAGTAGGGACAGTTAAAAGATTGTGTATTGGCAACCCTTGCCAGACGGAACCCTATGGAGATGCAATTGGATCTTCATGTTTGCCTGGGTTGGCTACGTGAGGAAAGACACAGGCTCATGAGCGGGAAAGCCGAGACAAAGAGACCATGAAAGGTACTTAAGCAAGGGCCATTAAGCCAGCTTGGCTATCGCTTGGCCAGAGCCATCTTGAGCACTGTCATCTGCATCCTGCATCTTGCCAGCAAGCAAGGCTGGAAGACATTGACTGAGAGGCATGACTTTGCTTTCTAGCAACTCTATGACTGAAGACCCAGTCACTTACATCAAGGACTGAGAAGAACTTATGGACCTTTGTAGGATAAGATGCTTATTTAGGAACTCAACCAGTATAGATCAGGAATGCGTTATATTTACCTTTGATTTCTAGTAACCACTCTGTAGCAACAATCTTGCTTATGTAATCAATAAACTGACTTCTTATCTTTATGAAGAAGTGTCTGTGTCTAACATTGGAACACAAGTGAGCAACAAGAGTTCTCAAGCTCTTGCGAACCCAGAGATTAAAGAGTCTGTAAATGGGAAGGATCGGGCCTTTGGGTGACAAAGGGGTTGTCCCTGCGGCAGGCTTGAATCGGCCAGAGAGAAAAACTGGTTCAAGTGGGTGTATGCGAGGGAAACTGAGTCACTCAAACCCGGTAAAGTGGGGGTGCGGACCTCTAACCCATGACACTGTTTCTCAAAAATAAAGGAGCAACATAGCCAAAAATGCTTAAGAATTTTTTGGAAAATAATGCATAATCCCAGGACATCAAAATGTACACAATGATTTTATGGAAGAAGGACCTCTGACTAGGCAGCTGGTAAAGAAGGGCAACATGGAGCATAGGTTGGGAAACTGGTGTTTGACCAACATGGTTAAGATAAATTATTTGAATTTAACCAGTAGTAACTTGTCTGAGGGTGTTTTTACATGAGACGGGTGGGTGGGGTCTGTGGTCATTGCATGGGGCAGATGTGTGTGTGCTGTGCGTGTGGGGGGGCTTCATACAAGTGACCCCACGCATGGCTGCCTCATCCATGCACTGCCCACCCAGTCCATGCATAGGGGACTCCAGCTTTTCCTGGAGTACCCCGTGCATGGACTGGGTGGGTGGTGCCTGGGTCACAGGAGCGCGATGGTGAATGTCCATGCGTGGGGATGTCTAGTGTAAAAACCCCTGATATCTCTGGTCTGACCACTTGCATCTTGCGTGGTTTGTGATCTGCATATGAGGCAGACTAGGATCCACTTTCTGCCAACCATCCTTCACTTACCAAGGGGATAATAATTAAGCTGAAAGATGCTTCCAGTCTTTAACAGAAGTAAAATGTGATGTAGACTATCTTGTTACAATGTCCTTTTAGTATAGGCAAAAGTAATTTTACAGCTGGCTTGGATGAACACTGTGGCAAAAAAAGAATTTGGGGTCAGGTGTTTTCCTTTGGGCCAGCCCGTTTGCCACTCATTTAACAAAAATGGCATCTAGAGATTCTTCTCCCTTCCCCCCCCCCCCCTTTCACCATGGGGGACAGGAAAGGCCTTGACTAGCATAGTGTTATGCCACCCCTTTCCAGTTTATTAAGTGATAGGTAGTATGGTTAAGAGTAACTTGTCTTTGACTCGGGCATAGCTAGCTTGGGATGGGCCCAGGGACAAGAAATGTCCATCCCCCCCCCCCTCTTTTTTCCTGCCCGTGGGAAGCCGCAGGCCGGCCTAGGGGCACCTCCCAGCTCACCTGGCCTGAGGCGCTGAACTGCGGGTGCTCAGGACATACTTGCTCTCTGCGAAGTCTGCAGTGTGCTGCTGCTGGTGGCCTGCTGCTGGACCCATCCGTCTTCTGGGCCAGCGGCAAGCTGGTCCCACGGTGCACTCTGTCACTCGCAGCTCGCTGCCCACATACTGGGGCCAAGCGTGGCCAACAACAGCAGCAGCAGTGCCATCAACATGAGCAAGGCCTGCGGCAGCACCATCAACAACAGCAACAGCAGCAGCAGTGCCATCAACATGAGCAAGGCCTGCGGCAGCACCATCAACAGCCAGTACGGGCCCTGTCTCTTATACACATCTAGATGTGTATAAGAGACAGGCTCAATGCAGGGAGTGCCAGAGCGGGGAGGTGTCTGCTGGCGGCTCCACTCACACTGCCGGGCACCTTCGCCTCCCTTGAACCAGCCCTGCCCGGACCAGGTCCAGACTGGTGGGGAGGATTCCTACTCCACGATGCAGCTCCACGGGGAGCGAGCTGAGCCACGAGGCTTGTGAGTGTGACCTGGCCTGACGCAGACTGCGGCATGGGCCCCCTCCCTCCCTGCAGTTGCAACATTGTGGCAAATACAGTGTTGCAACCGTGGGCAGGGAGGGGGCCCACGTAGCAGCCGGAAGGGCCCCTAGCCAGCTCAGGTGGCAATTTGAAAAGAAAAAAGGTGTGTGTGGGGGGTGAAGGGTGGCTTAGCTACCTTGGATATTGGGCCCCCAGCCAGTACGGGCCCTGGGACAAATGTCCCTGTTTGTCCAATGGTAGCTATGCTCCTGCTTGACTTTCATCTAATTATAGAACCTTTTTATGACCTTTACAAAGGCTGCTTTCTGAACATTGCTTTTAAGTTGCTCCTTCCTGGGTGTGAAAAGCCCTACCGGTCCCCTTCCTAATTGTTTAAACTTCAGCTTCCCCTGATATTTTCCATAACAACCGCTTTATACATTCGTAGTACAGATTTCTACATCACATTGAAATCTAAATGTTAAAAAGTGCTAAAACAAATTTTCCATAAACCTTAACAAGAGGGGATACAATAATAAATATATCAGTATTGTACTATGTTCATAATAGCATCATACTCTGCTTGTGCCTGGAATTTTGGT
Organism: Sphenodon punctatus; assembly: GCA_003113815.1. Taxonomy (NCBI): domain Eukaryota; kingdom Metazoa; phylum Chordata; class Lepidosauria; order Sphenodontia; family Sphenodontidae; genus Sphenodon; species Sphenodon punctatus. The sequence goes on along the minus strand of QEPC01012495.1, from coordinate 1,374,128 downwards.
CCTTTTCAAATGGGCCGCAGTGGGTGTGGGGGATGAGTGCGCGCCCGTGGAATTTCCACCTATCTCCACGCACGGGGCAACCGGCATTGGAGCCTGTTTCTCCATGTGTGGGAGTTGGGTGGAGTGCGGGAGCACCCCCCACTGCACACCCACTGCGGGTAGCATTAGTATGGATACACCCCCCCGCCCCCGAAGCACTACAGACAAAATATAGATTCACCTTCTACAACTTTACATTTTAAGACTTATTTGAAAGTGCAAGGGTCTTGATGTAATAGCTCCCCTTCATGTAAATTTTACAAGTTGCACTAGTTGTATGTTTTGGGTTTGAAACGCACACCTGGCATAACATCTGTTTCAACCTAGCAGTGTGTTGGCTACTAGCCCCACATGCTGGGCCTGAATTGCTGTATGTAGCTGGTGTAACATGGGGACAGGGATATGTGGGGGAGAGGTTGGCAGCAGCGGATAGCATGTTCTCCCTCCAATTTCTTCCTTCCTGGGGCTGGGCGAGGTGAGGTGGGAACTGGGGGGAGTACTCCTGGAAGGACTCTCACCTGGCTGGTGTGGAAATGGTGGCGTGGCTGCAGCAGCGTAGCCTGAGCCCAGCATGTTAGGGCTTTCCTTTGTGGGTGCAGCCCGGTGACGTGACAGGCCTGTGCCCACAGAGGAAGGCCCTGACGCACCTGGCTTGGGGTGTGCTGTTGCAGCCGCTCCACTGTTTCCCCGCCAGCCAGGTGGGACCCCCCCAGGATCCCCTCCTCCTCCCGATCCCCAACTCACCCCACCTGTCCAGCAGTAGGAAAATCCCATCACCTGCACCGGGATTTCCCTCTTGCTGGGCAGGCTGGGGTGAGTCCCTCCATCCCCTTCTTTCACTCCTTTCTCCTCCCTCCTGGGGATCCCCTCCGAACTGGGATGGGGGGGTGCCGAGTGTTGCCTCCTCCTCCACACTCCCCAGCCTGCTTGGTCCCCTTGCCTCTCCTCCCTAGGAGCCCCAACTCACCCAGTCCAAGATGGCTCCCTCCTGCTCCTTAGCCCAGCACACAAGAGTTCCTGAGCAGGCTGGGCTAGGGAGAAGGATGCTGGCCTAGCTGACATGACCAATCAGAAGCTTGCATACAATGATTGATTGGTTTGTATTTGGTGATGTCACCTAGCAGAGGCTTGTGTGTGGTGATGTCACCCTGTAGGAGGAATTCTGCACTAGAGCCATGATTTATGGAAGCATGTTTCCTTTGGGGCCCTGCCTATGACTCCTAGGTCACATGGTCGGCCAACCATCATCACTTCAGTCTTGTCTGGATTCAACTTCAGTCAGCTTACCCAGTGCCTGGCTGCCATTGGGGACTGGATGCGTGCAAGTACTGAGACTGCAGGACCTGGGTCAGAAGAAAAAGAGAGAGAGCTGGGTATCATCAGTGCATTCATGGTGTTTCACTCCAAATCTCCATACAACCTTACCCAGGGGCTTCAGAAACACATTGAACATGAGTGAGGACAAGATGGAACCCCACAAGGGAGCTCCTGAGGGGACTAAGAGCTACCACACATCACCACTCTTCACATCAGTCCTGCGAAGCTCTGCCAGGGTGTGCAGGCGGTCCAACAACACCCCATGATCAACTGGATCAAAGACTGCTGAAAGATCTAACCAAACTTGTTGATTGCCAAATGAAGGTTGTCAACGAAGGCCACAAACACAATCACAGTACCATGCCAGGACAAAATCCTGACTGGCATGGGTCAAGGAATCCATAGCATTGAGGTGTGCCTGAAGCTGCAAAGCAACCACCCATTCAATAACCTTCCCTAAAAGGGAAGATTAGAATTGGGGCAATAGCCGGCACAGTAGTCAATGGCCCTTTTCATACAGACACTCCAACATTGATAAAATGGGTGTTACATTTTATTATACATGTTTCAGGGCTGCAGGTGTGCTCTATGGGTGCCCTGCAACAGGTGTAATAAAATGTAACACCCATTTTATCAATGTTGGAGTGTCTGTGTGAAAAGGGTCAATGTCAAGAGATGGTTCTTTCAGCAGGGGCCGGACAACTGCAATTTTGAGGCAGTCAGGCACCCTGCCCTCCTGAAGGGAGGCATTGGGACCATTGCTGATGGGGGTCATCAAAGTCTACTGGCTGGGTTTTAAAAATCATTGTGATTTTAATTGACTCCTGGCAAGTATTATTATTATTGTTTTTATTTATGAATTAAGTATTTATATTGTACAAGCAATGCATCTGGTGCATTACAATAATAAACTATAGATGGATCCCTGACCCAGTGGGCTTACAATCTAAGAGACAAAAGGGAAGGGGAGACAAAGGGGAAGGGAACACACACATACAGAGAGAGAGGAGGAATTCCCTTTGCCTTTGCCTCAAAGCACCTGGAATGTGTCATCTACTCCCGCTGCCTGAACCTCCTCTCTGCCTGGACCCTCTCCAATCCGGCTTCCGCCCCCTCCACTCTACTGAAACTGCCCTGGCCAAGATCACCAATGATCTACTTGTCGCCAAATCTAAGCTCCACTACTCCATTCTTGTCCTCCTTGACCTCTCTGCTGCCTTTGATACTGTCGACCACTCACTCCTATTGGACTCGCTTCACTCTCTGGGCTTCCGTGGCTCCATCCTTGACTGGTTCTCCTCCTACCTCTCTGACCGCTCCTTTAAAGTCTCGCTCCCTGAGTCTAACTCCTCCTCCCTCCCCCTCTCGGTTGGGGTCCCCCAAGGCTCTGTCCTTGGCCCTCTCCTCCTCTCTATGTACACCCTGTCCCTTGGCAAAATTATTGCCTCCCATGGGTTCCAATATCGTCTCTACGCAGTTGACACCCAACTCTATCTTTCTACCCCCTCTCTCTCCTCTTCTGTCCACTCACGCCTCGTCAACTGCCTCTCCGACATCTCCGCCTGGATGTCCCGACGTCAGCTCAAGCTCAACATGGCCAAGACCGAACTCCTCATTTTTCCTCTCTCCCCTTCCTCTCCCTCTAACCTGTTCATCTGCATCGATGGAATCACCATCCATCCTGTTCCCCAAGCCCTTAGCTTGGGCTTCATCTTTGATACGCACCTCCCTTTTAAACCTTACATTGACTTTGTGGCCAAATCCTGCCGATTCGCCCTCCATAACATTGCTCAGATCCGCCCCTTTCTCTCTACCTTCTCGGCCAAAATCCTTATTCATGTCATAGTTATCTCTCGCCTCGATTACTGCAACCTCCTCCTCGCTGCCCTCCCTCGCTCTCACCTGTCCCCCCTTATCGCAGTCCAAAACTCCGCTGCCAAGGTCATTCACTCTGCCCGTCGCTTCGACCACGTACAGCCTCTCTTCTCCTTGCTTCACTGGCTCCCCCTTCCTGAACGTATCCTGTTTAAACTCCTGGTTTTCATGTTCAAAACACTGCACAACCTAGCTCCCCCTTATCTCTCGGACCTAATCTCCCTACGCACTCCTGCACACGCTCTCCGCTCTTCCGCTGTCCCCTCCCTCACACTCCCTCATTTCTCCTGCTCACCTAACCGCCTTCGATCCTTCTCCCTCGCTGCCTCCCATGCCTGGAACTCCCTCCCTACCCACATTCGCCTTGCCCCCTCCCTCCACTCCTTCAGATCCCTCCTCAAGACCCACCTTTTCCTCGCTGCCTTTCCCAATGCCTGCTAGACATTCCCATATACCTACTGTCTGCCCTCCTCTGCAGACTGCTGCAACCTTCCAGATTGTAACCAAGCCATGCACACGCACCTGAGACTTCGCATCCACTTGAATGTTAGTTTGTCTTCTCCCCTGTCTCTCCCACTGTCCCCCCTCCCCGTCTCCCCCTCCTTGTCTTTTAGATTGTAAGCCACAGGCAGGGACCGCATCTATTGTATGTTTCTGTACAGCACCAAGCTCATGACTGGCACTATAGAAATGTTTATAATAATAATAATAATAATAATTAATAATAATGCTTAGCTTAGTTATAGGGGACCCTAAGAAAATCAGGGAGGAGACAAAGGGAGTCGGAGCCAGGGGAAGTAAAGTGGGTGTCTGTTATAGTCCTGATCTTAGAAGACTAATTTGATTCCCTTCCTCTCCCACTTAGGCTAGGCTCTGAAACTGTGCTAGGTGCAGTGTCCATAGGCAGCCCTGAATGTGGAAAGGAGAGTCTCTTAAAAAGGGGACTGGTGAGAATGTCATTAAGACCTCTTTTTGAGGTGCAGTAGCCATAGCTACTTATTTTCTGTATTATAGGTGCTTAATTTGAGTATGTGCAGACACAGGATAGGATGTCTGAAAGAAAGGGCTAAGACTTGAAATTAGAAAACATGTTATTTTTCACAGGGGTGCATGGGCTCTAAACAGAAATCTATTCTGTGTCTGAATTTTGTATAGCAGTACCAATAGGGCAATGTAAACTTTTATTATATACTGCAAGCAATGTACCTGGCACTGTCTAATCTTTAATTGGAGAAAGGTCCTTGCCCTGAGGGGTTTATAAATTGAGGGGAGACAAGGGAGAGGGCAACATTCATAAATATGGGAAGCTTCAGGTGCACGTGCTTAATTGCCAAGGAGGAGACCCTAAATGACAACATATTAGAGAGGGCGCATCAATTCTACTTTACAGCAGAAACATTTTTAGATAACCTTTAGGCAGAGCAAAATACTGTGATCTTTTTTTCAAGGAAAAAAGTGTTAGGTTGTCCAGTGAAATCTGTAAGGTTTGTGTGCAAATTATTAAGGAAGAGTTAATTTTTGTTGTTGTTTGATATGACCAGAATCCCAACCAGTGGCTAGTATTGCACAGCAGTGGGCTCCTCTAGTGCAAGCCTGTCTATTTTGGTGAAACCTGATCTGTCCTATCTACTTGTTGTCAGAACTGGGGCCTGTCTTGTTTCATTAGGCTGTCTTATCAGTGCTTTTCTTTAGTACTTTGTATCCGTGTGCTAGTAGAACGGTGCACCCATTCAAGTAGATTCCCATTTTAGCTGGGGCACAAAGCTATTTAGATTCTAGCAATATACCCTTTTGACAAATTTTATATTCACTCTTGTCTACTTCTGTACTCATGAAGAACATTTTAGGAATGGTTCTTCAAAGTATGATAAGCAAGCCAAAAGAGAAGCTTTGGCTACCGGAAATGATTGGACTGAAGCTGAAAAGTAAGAAAATGGACAAAATAGTTAGGAAGAAGGTGGGAATTAATTGCTTTATTATTTGCTCTAAAATTAAGTATTATTTTCTAACCTTTGACTAAGCCTAACAATGACATTTTGTGATCATTTGATGATGTGTGGGATTTTACTTGGCTCTTTAAGGGCTTATGTTTACTGCCTGATAGGCTGTAAATTGTCCGAAGGCTGGTGTTCTACATGGGTATAAATTTGGTTTGGTGTTGTATGCTTTTGAACTCTGGTAAATTGGGGAACAGTATCATTGTTTTCCCTGAGTCTGCAACTGTCCCACAATAGGATGGAGGGAGTGACTGTCCTTTTTAAATTGTGTGTGCACCTCCAATTCGTAGTATCCAGTAAGTAAGGGATTGTCAGACATCAGCCTTCCAACAAAACTAGGCAAAGTTTCAACTGTCATGTCTTGAGTGTCTGAAAATTTGTTTAAAAAATGCCTAGAATGAAGTTTCCTGCTGCAGTGGGCTACTTACAACAAAAAGTATTTAACACCTTTCTGATGGTCCCAAAGTACCTTACAAATGAGAAAAGAGACTTGAACTGACATTAGTACCATTGTATATCTTGTTGGACATTTATAGGTCACAAAGGCAGAGACAGTGTATCATAGCAAATAAGACTGCCTTTCAGTTTAGTCCAGTCTGTTTTTGAAGGTTAGTGTTTGCTGTTTGACCTTGCAATGGTGGTTTACAAGGTCATTTATGGGGTTGTAGCAAATAGCACTTCCCCTCTCCCCTCTGCCATTGGCTTAAATGTGACCAATCCCAGAGCAGGACTAATCTTGTCTATTACATACACATGCATGCTGTGTGTTTACCTCAAGGTTATCTGTTTTAAGGTAAAATTGTAATGAACATTAAGCAGAGGTAACCTTTTTCTTTGATGTAAATAAAGCAAAACCACAGTTTGCAATGTAAGGTATATTCTAGCTTACTGCCTCGGGTTAAAAAGTATCTGTACCTTGTCTTTGTGACACTTGTAAAAACGCCCTTTCCTCTTCCCCCCCCCCCTCCCCCCCCTGTACATAGGCCCTATGATAGTTGGATCTCTGGTGAGAAGTTTGTTCCACTAGATCAATGTGTGTGGAGCTTCTGAAATTTGTTCTGCCTTCTGGAAAATTAAAGCAAATTCAAACTTAAAGTTTGGATAGTAGTTCAAGATAGTGATCTATAGAAACTGAAAAACATTTCATCAGATTATTAGCTTGTCTTCTCTTGGCTACAAAGCAAGAACCTTTTGAAGGCTGTGATTGGGAAGGGGGACTCCCTGTGAGAGAGGGAGTCCCAGGGAGAGGAGGTGTGGGTGGGGAGGGGAGTGGGGGTTGAGGGATGGAGTCCCTCTCGCCGGCCTGTTGGGGCAGCCCATAGAGGGTGGCTGTCGAACGGGGTTCTCTGAGGATGGGAGGACTTTCACAGCTATCCGGGTTGTTACGGGTCGGGGGAGATACGGTCCAAAGGGGAGGTGTGTTCCATCAGTGAGGAGGGAGTGGTGCCTTGTGCCCATTCCCCCCTCAACCCCCTCAATTAAATAAATGTTTAATAATAATAATAATAATAATAACCCCCCACGTGGGAAGGTTGTGGGTCGAGGCCCAGGAGACCCCAGGCCTTGGTCTGGTGCTGCTAAACGCGAGGTCAGTGGTTAATAAATCATCTACCATCCAGGAGTTAATCCCGGAGTGGGACGCTGACCTCGTGTGTATTACAGAGACCTGGCTGGACAATGAATCGGGCCCTATTCTGGGTGATCTTGTTCCGGCTGGGTTCTCTGTGCAGCATCAGCCTCGGCTGGAGGGACCGGGGAGCAGTGTAGCTATTGTTATCAAGGATGCACTGTCTTTTAGGAGGTATCTGGTGCAGGCTCCACCAAGTGTTAAGTGTCTCCATCTTGTGTTGGATTTGGCTGGGGACAGATTAGGGGTGCTGCTGGTGTACCGTGCACCCAGTTGCCCAGCAGCATCCCTACATGCTCTTGCTGGTCTGATGTGATCCTCCGGACCCCGAAACTAGTGGTCCTGGGGGATTTTAACATCCACACTGACACCGATCTTGGAGGAGCGAGACATGAGTTCATGGCCTCCATGACAACCATGGGCCTGTCCCAAATTATCTTGGCGCCACACATTAGGAGGGACATGCACTGGATTTGGTTTTCTGCACTGGCCTTGAGGCAGGGGCTCAGTTAGTAGAAGTCAGGGGGATGGAGCCCTTGTCATGATCTGACCATTACCTCCTTAAGGTGTGCATCCTGGCGCATGTCAGCCCCCAACAGGGTGCAGGACTTATTAGATTGGTCTGCCCCCGGAGACTTATGGAACCGGATCGGTTCCGGAATGCTCTGGGGGAGTTTCC
>QEPC01012495.1:1339534-1366281 GCA_003113815.1 Sphenodon punctatus | reverse complement strand
CCCCCCCCCCCAGGGATCGGGTCTATACTTACCGGCGGCTGCGGGGACGCCGCGGCCGCTGGTGCTGGGGGGTGGGCTCTTTTTTTTAACAAAAATCCAGACTGGGCAGGATGGGTGGGGGGGTGTCCCCCCCTTCCACCCGCGCAGCCTGGACTCGGGGAGGGTGTTGGTTTTTTTACTTTTTTGGTGGGGCTTTGCTTACATTGCAGCCATTCATTTAAATGGCTGCAATGTAAAAAAATCCGGTACCCGGAATCCGGTAACCAGACCGGATTTACCGGATTCCGGATTTACCGGTATTCCCACCCCTAGTTTCTACTACATGCGGAGAACACAAACATCTGTGATCACCGTAAGGGATCTTTGAAAACCTGCCTACCAGGACTGCAGTCTGAAGCTGTTGAAAATGGAGGAGAGTATACTGCCTCCTCAGTTGCCAATTGCCTAGAAGATCCAAATAGGGTTCCCCACTAAAGCTAAATTTGGAGGCACCCAAACTGGGGGCCACTGTCCATGACCTAAGAGTTGCCAAGTCTTCCTGGATGGACTGATCTCTAGACTGCTGCTCCATTTCTTTCTTTATGGCAGCAGCAGCTTTGCCCTGAAAATAGTGGAAAGAGAATCCCAGCTTATTTATAACTGAGGACAGGTACTTGAGCCATGGATATGCTCGAGCTCCCATATGGGACAATTTCTCCGCCAAGCACAATGAATGCAGGGACTCAGGTGGGGACACACCAACCCTAATCCAGAATCGTAACAGGGCCATCCTGCTAAAGTGTTCTACTGCAGGCATGTTAGTTTCAGTGCGGACTACCACCCCTGGAATACTTTGGCCCACTTTGAGAATCCTTCATAAGAAGTAGTTCTGGATTCGTTCCAGAATCATATAGTCAGGAGATGGAATTAACTTATTCCCAAACGTGAGCATGGGTAAGACCTTAGATTGAAAAACCCTTAATGCGGTAGAAACAGAAACACCATAGGAAGTGTTAAAGGCTCTCAGCAATGCCAATACAAGGAAGTACTTCTTTGGTCAACATATAATGAATCTGTAGAAACCATTGTCGGAGGATGTTGAGAAGGCCAGTCGCATAATTGGATGCCAAAAGGAGTGGATGAGTTCTTGGGAGGATAGGTCTCTACATGGCTATTAGTCAAGTTGCTCTGGGGATGAGACCTCTGACTGTCAGGGGATGGGATGGGAGTGAATAGTAGGAAATGGATCACTTCATTATCATCTGCTGTGCACTTCTCCAGAGCATTTGATGTTGGAGACAGGATACCAGGCTAGATCCCCCATTGGGTGTTTATAAACGAGACGCTAGCCTGCTCCAGTCCATGCAGCCCCAGCTCATGTTTCTAGTGTGCAGAGCTGATAAATAGGCAGCTCCCTGTGCGTATTAATTTGTGTGTGTGCAGCACCCGCTCACAGGTTTATTTATTTATAAAAATACAAAAGCGGGTGCCGTGCTCTGTCCATCCACCCCCTGACATAACATGCAGCTGTGGTGAACTATGGGAAGAAGAAGGCGCCCCAGCTGTTTCTTTTGGGTTATTCTCCCCCCAGGAAGTGGTCCAGTGTCTACTATCCCTGCCCACCCATGAGGGTTCATACTTGCCTGTAATTTGTGACTTGGAATTAACCTTTTGCTATGCATACAGTACTGAGTTTATGGAGCAAATTGTGTACCTTTATTGAGTGCCTATAATCAACATTGAAGGCATGCTGTCACCATCCAGTTTCTGGCTTACAGTGATGTATGGGCAACAGGGCTGGCATAAGACTTTTGCTGGAGCCTGAATGGTTGGGCTGCTCACAATGCCTGTGGTGCCACACGACAGGAGAGGCATACAAGATGCGGGGCTCCCCACACCAGGTGCAGGGAGCTGGGGAGAAGAAGAGTAGAGGCAGCCCCGGAGTGGAACCCCAGCTACTGAGCTGGCTAGGGAAAGTCCCCGAGTGTCCCCTGTTGGCTCGTGTGCCTAGGAGAGGAGCCAGGTGCGCCCTTGGGTCAGCTCATTGCTAGTGGCAGAGTGGCTCGAGCCTTGCGCTCAGAACACTGGGTTCTCTGCTTGCCCCCCGCGCTGGGCTGAGGTGTCACCTACTGCTGCCCTGCGCCTGGCAGAGGAGATGCTGCAAGTGGCAAGGGGAGCAGTTCCCTGAGCTGGAGAGGAGCTGGCCCATGCTTTCTCTTGCCCTACTCTCCAAGCTGAAAGCAGACCCAGTGCCACCAGAGTGCCCCTGGGCCAGTCAGCTACCTGCAGCTCCTAGCCCACCCGGGCTGCAATGGGTACCTCACTCTCAAGTGAACATGCTTCCCAGCCCCCAAAGCAGCTTAACTTTGGATTCATTTGTTCAAACATTTTGTTTTTATGTTTAATAATAATAATTAATAAACTATTATAAAATATAGGAAGGCACAAGTCCTGGGCACTTGTTGCTGGGGGATCGTCAATCCCCATTTGCAGTGGCAGTTCTGTAGCAAGGCAACAAGGAAAGCCATTAGTTCAGACATGCCACCCTTCTCTGCCCAGTGTTTCAGCCCTCCTGCAGTGCCCTGGAGATAGGGAGAGTGAGGGGAGCTGTGCTGGGGCCAGGCTGGCTGTAGGGAACAGCAGCGGCCTGGAGGCAGGGACAGCAAGGCAGGGAGGCAGAGTGGCACCCCCTTGCCTGTCCCTACCAGCCACTCCGGCAGCCTTGGCTTCCTGCCTTTACCGTTCATGTCTGTTGCTGCTTTGTCCTGGGGAACTCCACTGCCTTCTACTCCTATGAACGTTGCTGTGGATGGGTATGGAGGGATCTCTGCTGGTGGTCACAGTTTCATGGGGGGGGGAGTAGGAGGGGGGGGGGCTGTGCTGCTTGGGGCTTCTAGTAGTGCTGGGGTGGGGATGGGGTCCTGTCCCTTTGCCCCCTGCCTGTGCCACTACCTGGGGATGGGTTAGGAAGGCAGATCCCAGATACCTCTCCTACAGATATGTAAAGTCAGACAAAAAGTAGCAATTTACTGACATCATGTATCAAAGGAAACTGGTAACAGAGCCAGGGATTTAGTCTACTTTATGGGAGGAAACCCCTGCAAGTAAATGTCTTTGTCTTTGCCTGGACAGAGCAGGCAGCTCTTCCTACAGTGAGGATGCCAGGCTAGCCGCTGCCCACAAGAGGGGACTTCACCCAGCCTGGGAAGCGAGCATTAGGTATGCGCTGCAAACCAGGATGAGCTGGAACAATGTATGTTTGAATCTGGTGCACATTGGTCTTTAAGGCACCAGTGAGAGTGAGAGAGGGGCAGGAAGTGGTCACTGCTTGGAGCACTCTAGGCTTTTCACCTTTGGACCTGGGCATGAGGAGGCTGCACACAACCTAATAGAGAAGACACGGTCACGTGGGTGCACTTTAGCCTGCATTCACCCGCATGGTGAGCCTGCAATGGCCCTGGACTATGCCGTGAGTGGGTGGTGGGATGTTGGCTAGGTGGGTGCTAACATCTGGTAGACACTTAATAAACAGGCAGTGAACACTTACTAAACACCCACCTGGTGTGGGCTATCGGTTTTGGTTTTGGTTTTTTTTACCCATTTATCTGGCCCGTTACGGCATTTCTTATGTTCTTATTCATTCTTCAGATTGCCCACAGATTGTGAAGTTTTCATTTTTAACCTTAATGAGGAAGCTGAAGGAACAAATTTGTCTTTATTCCACGTATGGCATTGAGCTGGAATGAATATTTCTTTCTCAGTCTTTTGAGGGGATAATTTCTACACTTGAGGTGAAATCCTGGCTGAATTAGTAAGGGGCAAAATTGCCATAGACTCTAAAGAACCAGTATTTCTCCCTTACTGTTTAAGGGAATCCTGAACTTCAATATTCGAAGTGTAAAAGGACTTCGCTTTTTATAATTGTAACTGCCTTGAACAGTTTATGTAACATAGAACGTGTACAAAAGAATTAACAGTACTTGATACCTTGTGGGAATTTGTTCTGTTTCATGTATCCCATTTCTGTGATTGTAACAGTTTTAAGGTCAGATGATTGCAGAATTGTAATGTGGAAGATGGCTGCGTCATAGTTGCACGTAGTTCCTATACATAGTATGGGCAATATAATTTCATCAGTTCGTAATTGTGCTAATACTAAAATGCTGAGATTAATGCACACAGATTAATAGGAAAACCTAGACCTTACATGACAAAACATTTTTGTTAGCATGTTTCCTTTATGTATAGCATTGCCAGTAAGGGAGCATGGGGACCCTTTGTAAGACCCTGCAAGATGACAAGTCTTTCTGTGCTTACGTTGTGTGCACACTCTTTCATTTGTTCCCTCTTTCCTCTCGCTTTCTCTATTCAGAGGATGGTGTGTGAATGTGCTCTTAGTGTCTGCAATTTAGAGAGTTGGATGCATAATTGTGTGTTGAAATTATGTGCACAATTGTACAGGTGGGGTTATCTAACAAACACCTGCTTAATGTTTTATCATTAGGCTTAAGGGTTAACATGAGGTTGTTGTTTTATATAGCTTCTGGATTCAAGGAGAACCTCAGGGTGGATTTACTTAAACCACTGACTTTAATCATACATGTCTTTGAGATAAACTCTTGTTCATTATTTGTCAAATTGCATTTGGATGGGAAGTTCAAATATGCAAAAAATATTTTAAATATTGGTTAAGGAAAATTATTTTAAGTGTGTGGGTTTATGCATAAAATATTTTTTCCTAATGAAACCAAAGAGGAGTAAATGTAGGTGAAAGCTTATTGCACAAAAGAAATTGAAGGGCTGCCACTTGGAAAAAAACAAATACTAGAGTTAATCCTGTTGCAGAGATCAGGGCTTCAATCCTGCCAGCACTTTGACCTTCTAGATAGTCTCATTAAAGCTATTGGAATTAAACATGTAAGGGCCTTTTCACACAAGACGCCTTCACCCACAGTTTTGCTGCGTGAAGATGGGTGGAGCGTGCCCGTGGGAATGCTGCGGGGGATGGGTGGAGCGTGCCCGTGGGAATACTGCGTGAAGATGGGTGGAGCGTGCCCGTGGGAATGCTGCGGGGGATGGGTGGAGCGTGCCCGTGGGAATACTGCGTGAAGATGGGTGGAGCGTGCCCGTGGGAATGCTGCGTGAAGATGGGGGGGAGCGTGCCCGTGGGAATGCGGCGGGGGATGGGTGGAGCGTGCCCGTGGGAATGCTGCGGGGGATGGGTGGAGCGTGCCCGTGGGAATGCTGCGTGAAGATGGGCGGAGCGTGCCCGTGGGCACGCGGCGGGGGATGGGCGGAGCGTGCCCGTGGGCACGCGGCGGGGGATGGGCGGAGCGTGCCCGCGCACCACCCGTCACCCATGCATGGGTCATTTTCACACAAGATACTCTCCACTTACCACCACCCCCGCCTGCTGCAGGGCTGTAGTGTTGCCCTATGGGTGCCCTGTAACATGCATAGTTGGTGGGAGGTGGGTGGGTAGTGAGTAGAGAGTGTCTTGTGTGAAAACCCCCACGGAGGCACTGGGGAAATGGAGGTGCCTCCGTGCGTGGAGATGGGTGTGTGCCCGTGGGAATGGCTCCACACCCATCTCCACCTGCACACACACACACCCCATGCATCCACGCGACCCCCAGTCCATTTGAAAAGGCCCTAAGTGTGTTTGAGGATCAGGGCCTCAGATATTACGTGGCTTGCTCCTATGGTCTTTGAAGTAGGTAATAAACTTCTATTTACTTCAGTGGTACACAACCTACAATCATTTAGATAGGGAGTTTATAGTGGTTAAACTCATAATAATCCTTACTTTTATATAGCGCCCCCTCGCAGCACTTTACATATAACACAACGTTTAATCCTCACAACAACCTGGTGAGGTAGGTTAGGCTGAGAGAATATTGTGACTGTCCCAAGTTCACTCATTGAGTTTCTGGCTAAGGTGAGACTTGAACTAAGGCGAATCCCCCCCCCACCCCTCCCTCCTGGTCCAAGTACTGTGCACTTAGTCATTCCACACACATGCTCAGAGGCACTACTGGATATTGTACTTCTGAGTATGATGTCTGAATCGGGTTGCCAGGTGTCCCTTATTTTGGAGCTCTGTAGAATAAAATGGACATTCTTTATGCCACAGCTCCATGGAACATAATGGAAGCCCCTTACTTAAGTATCTCTCAGTTTTGTTCTGTCCCTTATTTTTGCAATTTTGATCTGGCAACCTTGTGTGTGAACAAAGCCCTAGTCTTCTCTATCTACTCACACACATGACTTGGAATCAAGCCAGACACCCAATACTCACAGGCATAAATTTACTAACCAAATTTACTTTCTGTTCAGGTTCTCATCTGATAAGAGTGCGTAAAGCAATATGACTAATGTGTGTACTTTCTCTCTTTCCTTCCCCAGGGGGGAAATCAGTGTGAGAAAATTTTAAAATATTTAAATATATTGCATGTACATTGCACTGTGCTGTGTCATTAGCAAAGGCAAAACTGAAGAAGTGTGCCTTGCATTTGAAACTTGAATGTAGTGATCTTGGTGACTGGTCCCTGAACTTGGAGGGTTTTTATCTGCACTCTTGAACTGCACCCACGTTAAACTCGGTTTCTTTAACAGTCTTTTATTTATGATAGACAGTTTTAGCAAAGTTGGTGACAACATTCCTTCTTGCAGAGTTGTATACAATCTTTATATACCTAGGCCTAGAAGCTAAATATTTTAAAGACCCTGAAAGGGGATTATTGTGCAGACACAGTACCCAGGACAGAAGGCATTTTGTCTACCCTTTTCTTCCCCATCACTCTCCAAAAACAGAATACCTATAGCTTTCAAAGTGACCACTCTGGACAGTGTCTAGGAATTCCATAATCTGCATTAGCATGTAGCTTGTAAGTGTCTGATAAATTTGGGAACAAAATTCCAGCCTACTCTGGCCACTTGAAGAGGAGTGTTATCTCCAGGGCTGTAAAGTGATTCACTAGCCAGGCATAAAAAGCTGCTTGCCAGATTGGGCATTGCAGAGGGGCCCAGAATGCCAAAAATCCACTCCCCTGCTCAAAACGCTGATGCTCCTGCCAGTTATCGGCAGGTCTCTAATTTCCCCTTTTTAGGGAAGGTTATTGAGCGGGCTGTGACACAGCAGCTCCAGGTATATCTGGACCGTACCGGTTTCCTTGACTCCTCTCAGTCTCGGTTTCGGCCTGGGTATGATATGGAGACTGCATTGGTGGCCTTGGTTGACCATCTCCATTTGGCATTGGACCAGAGTCGTCAGACCTTATTGGTCCTGCTGGACCTTTTGGCTGCATTTGACACAGTCGACCATGAGGTGTTAGTGACTCGCCTGCGGGACCGTGCTGGCATTGGCGGGACAGTCTTGGACTGGTTTCGTTCATTCCTGGCTGGGAGAACTCACCGGGTGGTCTTGGGGGAGTGTACGTCTTCCCCCCCAGGACCTCACGTTTGGAGTCCCGCAGGGTGCCATTCTGTCCCCCCTCTTGTTTAACATCTATATGCAGCCATTAGGGGAGATCGTGAGAGTGTTTCAGAGCATGCAGTGTGATCTGTATGCTGATGACACTCAGCTCTACCTCTCTTTTTCTACCGACCCAGGTCATGCAGTCTCCTTATTTTCCCAGTGCCTGTCAGCTGTGGGGGCTTGGATGAGGTTGAGCCATCTGCAATTGAATCCTGACAAGACGGAGGTGATGTTGGTGAGTGAGGGCTTGGGGGGCCTGGGGGTGGTTGAATCTCCTCTTGTGGGGGTTCACCCTCCCGTGATCTCTCAAGCGTGGAGTCTGGGTGTGCTCCTCGATTCATGGCTCAGCTTGGAATCTCAGGTTGTGGCCGTGGCGGGGAATGCGTTTTGGCAGTTATATCTTGTCCGGCGGCTTCAGCCGTATCTCTCAGACTCTGACCTCACCACTGTCATCTATGCCTTCATCACCTCGAGGCTGGATTACTGCAACGCGCTCTACATGGGGCCGCCCAAGAAGTTGGTCTGGAGGCTGCAGCTGGTGCAGAATGCCACAGCCCATCTCCTTATTGGGGCGGGCCACAGGGAGCACATGACATCTGTGCTCCGGGGTCTGCACTGGCTGCCTATAAAGCACCGGACTAAGTTCAGGTGCTGGTTTTAACTTTTTAAAGCCCTTCATGGCCTGGGCCCTGCTTATCTGCGGGACTGCTTCACTCCCCATGTGCCTGTGCAACCCCTGCGATCGTCCATGGGAGCCTTTTTGGAGGTTCCCCAGGCGAGGTGGGTGGCCACTGATGTTAGATCTTTGTTGGTGGCTGCCCCTGTGCTGTGGAATTTACTCCCGGAGGAGGCTCAGTTGGCCGCTACTCTTCTGTTATTTTGACAATTATGGCAAGGGGTAGGGGTTTGGGGGCGGGGAGGGAGTGTTTTGTTTTTCCCTGCATAATATGGAATTTTTAATTGTTTTATTGTTTTTATAGTTGTTTGCTGCCCTGTGGGCAGGAGGGGTGGGATAGAAATTTTATGGATGTATATATATTTTTATAGTACTTCACGAAGACATCCCGGATCTCCTCAGTCTCAGTCACCTCGACTCCATCACCTCTATCAATGCTTATTATTGATGCCTTTTGTTGTTGGGCTTTGACTAATTGGGCTAAGGCCCTACCTGCTTTATTGCTGTTATTGTGATAATAAAATTATATCCATTTCAATTGCTTGGTGGTTTTTTCTAATTCAATTACATTTATTCGTTCTTTTATTTTCTGTAATTTGTTCGCTGCTAATTTAGAGGGGTTGTGTCTGTTTATTGTGTCCCATTTTTTAAGTTCTTCATAGGTTTTAATCCTTAATTCTTTTTTCTTTTTGTGTATTTGCGCTTTCAAAGCTATGGCTTTGCCTCTTATTGTAGCTTTTGCTGCTTCCCAAAAGGTGGAGGCTAGTTCCACTGACCCTTGGTTTAGCTCTATGTATTCCTTGATTTCCTCCTCCAGATTAGTTCTACTATCTTTGTTCTTTAACAGAGTTCTATCTAGCCTCCATTGTACTTTAGTGTATGTTACATTCTCTTCTAACCTCACGTTAAGCCCCATAGCATTGTGATCTGTAAAAACCACTGGCACAATAAATGCTTTTTTACATAATCTTACTTCATTTTTATAGCACAAAATATGGTCTATTTTAGAATATGAGTTATGTACATTGGAGTAAAAGGTGTATTCTCTGCTCTGTTTATTTAAATGTCTCCAAACATCTATCAAACCTTTGGTTTCAAACAAATCCCTAATGGTCTGTTGTCTTTTACTCAATGGTATAGTTTTTGAGGTATCCCACTTTGATAGAGGGATGTTCAAATCTCCCAGGATTAGTAGTATTCCTTTTGCATTCTGTAGTATGATTGGAATATATTTTTTATAAAATTGAGCCTGTTCTGTATTGGGTCCATACAAATTTACTATCGTCATTTCTTTTTTTTTCAGCTCCCCCGTTATTAGTAAAAATCTTCCATCATCATCCTTTACTACCTTCTCTAATCTAAACTCACATGTGTTTGATATAGCTATTAATACACCTGCTTTTTTTTTTTTAGCACATGAGGCCACTATTTGCCCCGTTTTTTTGTGAATAAATCTGTGCACTTCCCCTTCCAATAAGTGAGTTTCTTGCAGGCATAAAATGTCTATCCTAAGTTCCTTCATTAATTCTCTTACCCTTTTTCTTTTTTGCGGTGAGTTCAGCCCTTTCACGTTCAATGTTAACATTTTAGTATCAGCCATAATCCTTGTTATTTCTTTTTTTGAGGTCCCATCTCCCTCCCTTCATATTTTTTGGTGTACCTTTACCTTTCATCTTTTTCATCTTAATCCTTTCTTTGATTAGTTTCTTGTGCCTCTGTACCCCTGTGCCCCAACTCCCTTTCCCCTCCCTCACCCAACTTTCCCCAAACTTCCCCCCCAACAGCCCCTCTCCCATCCACTCCTCCTTCTTGCGCATCACCAGCTTTTTAACCTCTTCCTTGCTGTCTAAACAGCAAACACAACCCCAAAATGTCTCCCTCTTACCACGAGGCTTATTCCCCCCCAGCCTTGTAAACTTAATCATACTGGGGCCTTCACCTGACCCCTTAAACTTATTCATTGGCCCAAAATTCTAACCTTATAACATTAACATTTAACTTTAATACTCAATTTAAGTCTTTTGATGAAAGGTGGAGGAAGGCCTCGAGCTCTTCTGTTGCCTCAAATGCTTTGTTTTTGCCATTTATGTTCACAACCATTCTCGCTGGGAATTTTAACACAGGTCTCCAGCCTCTCTCATTCATGGTTGTAAAATACTTGCTCCATTTCCTTCTTTTATTCATAGTTTCCAGCGCGTAATCTGGAAATACCTTAATAAAGTCATTCCTGAATTTCAAATCCCTTGTCCTGCGTGCATTTCTAAGAATTTCCTCCTTCACTATGAAGCTGGCAAATTTTACTATAATTGTCCTTGGCCTGGGATAATCCTTATTAGGCATTCTCCCCGTTCTGTGCGCTCTGATGATTTCAGGTTTCTGCATTGTTGGTTCTTCGGGGAAATATTCAGTCAGGAATTCCCATATCAGTTCCTTAACCCCTGTTTTTTCACTCCCCTCAGGGAAGCCCACAAATCTTAAATTGTCTCTTCTGGACCTATTCTCCAGGTCCTCTGTTTTTTGCATGAGGAAATGCACCCTCTCCTGAAGTGAGGAGACTTGCTCCTCTGTGCTTACTGCTTGATCTTCCAGCGTGGATACTCTTTCCTCTGCTGTATTTAATCTCAACACTAGCCCCTCCAGCTTCTGGTTCCCTGCCTCAACTGAGGCTCTCAGTTTATTCATGTCTTTTTTGAAATCTTTTTTTAATTCAAGGAGCAACCTCATGATTGGGCCCCCTTCTGGAGCTTCCTCTTCCTCTAGTACATTCTCCTCAGTAGATTCCTCCCCCTCTGAAGCCTCCGCCGCCTCCCTGGGCGCCATTTTAGCACATGTTACTACCCGGGCCTCAGTCCCACCTTTCTCTGAGCGGCCAGTTTTCACGTACCGCTCCAGCGAAGTTTCTTTTGGTCCTTTTTCCCTTTTCTTTTCCTCCCTGCCTTTTGGAGGCATGTTCCTTTTTGCTTTTGAGTAGATTTTTTTATTTTATTCTGTTGATTTTGGGCCGTTTTTTCGGCGGCTGGGGGAGTGCTCGCACCAAGCTGCTGCCGCTACTCGCGCATGCGCAGTTCCCGGATAGAAATTTTATATAAATAAATAAAATAAAATAAAACATACTTGCCAAGTGGCCCAGGATAGCTTTGTTTTTCCTTTCCACTCCTGATTCCTTTCCAGACTGATTCTTTTACCAGCATAAATATAGCCATGTTGAACGTCCTATATATGTCCACATACAATGATAGTTAGATACATGTTTATTAATACTTCCCAAATGAATGACTTTTGCCAAATTATGTGATGTAGTTTGGTGGTTATTTGGTTTCTATCTCAAGATGGGCAGCAATTAGGACAAACAGTATGGGGTCAATCAAGGTTTGTGTGCTGGGTGTGCACACTGCATGCAACTGGTGTACACGGTGTCATATATATTACATAATTAATATTATTATTTAATACAATATATATATTTAAAAATTAATTTGTCCTTAACAAACATGACCTTCCAGAATAACACAGATGTCATGGACATAAAATAGATTAGTAACTGCAGGAAATGTAATGGTGACTTTTGTTTTGGAGCCTCAGATTTAATTGAAAACGGAGTGTTCCATGAAAGCATGAGTACTATTAAAGCAACAAACCCAACTTCTCTCACATAATAATAATAATTATAATAATTTTATTTATATAGCACCCCCCTGCCTTACATGGCACTCGGAGCGCTTCACAGAATATAAAACACTATGAAAAGTATAAAATAGTTTAAAACAATTCAAGACTATTAAAAACAGTAATAAAATAGTTTAAAATAGGGTAAGGAAAAAGGGAGAATGGAGTACAATTAAGGGAACCAGCAGTGGATCATAAAAGCACCTACAAAATAAATATGTTTTAAGATGCTTTTTAAAGGTGAGGACGGAGCAACTGAGGCGAACACCCCGAGAGAACGAGTTCCACACCAAGGGGCCCGCCACAGCAAAAGCCTGATCACCTGCCGACTTACGGCACGATGGCGGAACATTCAAACAATGGGGTGGTTCTTGAGTGCAGATACTCATCTGTATGAGACTCTAGAAGTAGGTCTTGAATATAGCTCAGATATAGACATAATTGTGGTAGTTTTCTAATCTACAGTATATGTAAAACGTATTGGACGTGCTTCAGAGACATTTCTTTCAGCTACGCTATTTGTGTAACCTACACCTTTATTTATCGCAGACTGACGGCGTCACAGTGACCTATGCCCTGGTGACTACGAGGCTTGGTATTTGTAACTCCCTCTTCTGTTGGCTGCCAGCAGTGCTTATCTGTTGCTTGCAGCTTGTTCGGAATGCGATAGCATGTCTGCTTACTGGTTTGGGCAGCTCCGATCTTGTCAGCTGCCTATAGAGCAACGGGTTGAATTTAAGATTGTGGTGCTGGTTTTCAGGGCCATGAATGGTATAGGCCCTGGCTATATGCAAGATCTGCTCCTGGAGCATCACACTGATTGTTCTGCACTCAAAAATTACCTGCTGTTTGGGGATCCCACCATTGCATCTCAAGTCAGAGGGTGATTGGACCTTTGTTGGGGCGGGCCCCTCAGCGTGGAACTTGCTCCCTCCAGATGCCCGCTTTAGTTCCTCCCTCCTCACCTTTTTAGGTGTCTTTTTTTAAAGACTTATTTTTCTCGCGGTGCTTTTCGGATCCACTGCTGGTTCCCCTTAATATTTGTCATCCTTCCTCACTACCTCTCCTTTTTAAAATTGTTTTTATGTAGATTTCTATTTTAAATGGATTTTATGTTGTATTTTTATGTTGTAGAGTGCCCTGAGTGCCATCTGGCAGTGGAGCGCTATAAAAATAAAAGTTGTTAAAACAATTTTTTCCCCATTTTAGTAAGGTTAAATGTGGGAATCCTGTTAAGAGAGAGTCTATTTTGTTTTGGTTAAAGCTTTAGCATTGCTACATGCTCTGCAATAGGAATATGCTATCTTGCATTTTGACAGCTTGTTCATAAAGAATGTTAGATTTGCCAAAGAAACATCTTAAGCTGCCATGTAATTCCTTTACAGTCTTCCCCTTGAGTGACATTTATTTACTAACCAAATCCATTAACATGAAAGAGATTGGGTTTTCAGGCTTCAGTGCATTTTTATACAAGTACACGCTTTTCGATGTCCTATTTTTAGAAAAAGGCATTTCGCATCCTATGGAAATAGAAAATGTTGCAATATAGTAAGAAATATTTAGCTCAAGAATTGTTCAGTGACTGAGAAGTTTTGATAAAAAAGTTGTACCCGTCTCATTATTTACAGTGGTCATGAAGTGTTATCAGAGTGCAAAATTAAGGAAATAGTTCAAACATACTGTGTGTTCTTTATCCTTTCCCCCATTAATAAGTTACTTACTTACCCTTATTTTTATGAGAACATATGGTAGAGTGTTTCATAGTCACAGGCAACTGCAAAACCAGGTTATGTCTCCTTGCACTAGTTTCACAGATATGCACAGTGCGTGGTCACAGGTTTGTTAATGTGTATTTGAAAGTGTATTTTGAACACATTAGCTAATGTCCTTAGAAGTCTTTGTAGACAGGCAGTCATATGTTTAAGCAGCAATTAGTTTTTCCTGGGCATGGTATAAGGGTTAAATTCAATACATTTAAGCATGTGTTACTGCCTACATAAGGATTTTAATATATCATGCCTAATAAGTTTTAAAAACAAACCTTTTGGTATTTTTTAAACAATCATGTAGATAGACTACAACAGCGAGTTTTCAAAATCTGGTTGCCTCTAAGTCGGATGCTTGTGCTCTGCCCTCTGACTTCCATAAATTAATACAAACGAATGTATTTAAATTGCGAAGACTTAAAGTAGCTCATTGCCTAACTTTGAGGCTACTCTGGGAAAACTGGTTCTTGTGCACATATGTAATATATTTAAAAAAAAATACAAATAAAACCCCACAGTGCCTATCCAACTGCCCCTGCAGCCCCATCATGTAGCCCCATCATGCAGGCAGTCTCAGGGCGTTTGGGGTCTGACGCGATCGCTGCTTCTGGCACATGTCTCCTCCTAATTAACCCGCTACTCTCTACGCCGTGTCTGATGTTCTAAAGAGCATCTGATGCGTCACAGAGAGTCTCTCTGCCCCGCCTCTTCTTGTGTGCCTTTCTGCGCCTGCGCAAAAACCCCGCAGCAGCATTTACATGGGGGAAACCCCAGTGAATGACGGCACATCACAGATGTGGAAGTGAGGAGGTAGGAATCCACGGCCGGTTTGATACGGGAGAGAAGTGGCTTCAAACCGCGTCAAACGTTTAGATGAGAACAAAGTAAGGCGGCTGATTAAAGGATCAGCTGCGTTTTTTGTCTCGTCTAAAAATGCCCTCAGACTTGCCAGTGGTGGGGGCAGCCTTGCCATATCAAGGTTGTGGCAGTCTGGGGCTCAGTCACAATTATGGGCCCCTTATTATTAACTAAGGGTGACTGACACACACGTACTCCTAGGCACAGGGTACAGCTAGTTGGTCTCTTCTCGAAGGGGAAGGTTTTTGTAACTTTTCTATCATCTGGCAGGAAATGCCAAGGGTAAGGGAGAGGAGGGGAACAGGAAGGAGGTGGCTCCAATGATGGGGAGTGGGGACCTTGCAGCAGGAGAGGAGTGGTGTCCAGGGGCCTTTGTGGAGGGGTAGGTTCCCTCTGGAGCAGCCCAGAAGAATCTGTTTCCAGAGAAGGGAATGGGACAGCCCCATATGGGGCCAGCCGAGGGGGCGCGCATAAGACCAGTAAAAGGAGGATTCTCCTAATGGATGCACCTGATTGCTACAGCATTGGGGACTGCTGCTGCTAGCTCAGGACTATAGTGCACGCTGTGGCCAAGACAGCATGTGAACTGTAACGTGTATTTACCTGGAGACGGAGTGCTAAACTTCTACCTGCAGGGGACTTCCTTCCATTAGAGGAACCACTTCGCTCCTCGGGTCCTGGGGTGATTTTTGCGGTCCGCTGGGGGCACCTTCTTGGAGGTCCCCCAGGTTAGCTGGGGGCCCACAATGGAGAGGGCATTCTCGGTGGTCGCACCGCAGCTGTGGAACTCCCTCCCAGAGGAAGCTCGACTGGCCCCGAGTCTGCTGGCCTTCCACCGGGCCTGTAAGACCTGGCTGTTCGTCCACGCCTTTAGGGAAGGGAGTGGGTAGGGGTGGGGGAGATGGGTAGTGGGCGGGGGGCTGGGTTGGGTTAGGGAGGGTTTGGGTATGGGTTATTTTAATCTGGGGGTTTTATGTTGTTTTAATTGTATTTTTAGTTATGTGTTTTAAAATGTTGTTGGCTGCCCTGAGATGCTTGTAGCAGGAGGGGGTGGCATATACATTTTAATAATAATAATAATAATAATAAATTAATTAGGCAGCCAGGGTCATGCCATGGGGCAGCAGCTATTCTTCTATACTCTACCCTTACTTGCTGAGGCAGTCTCAAGGGCACCAAGCTTGGAACCCTAGAGAGCCAAAGTCTCCCTGCACCAGTTCAAAGGGGCCCTTCCCAAAGGGCACACACACTAGAGCAATGCTTGGTTGGGGCTGGTAGACATTGGGAAAGGTGCTGCACACAGGGTAAGCTGGCAGCGGAGAAGCAATCCATCCATCCGACTGTCCTTCATTTCTGGCTCTACTTGGTCGCCCTCTCCAGGGCTTCTTGCAAACATTTGCTGGGGCTCCCTTGCTCACATGAGCCAAGTCCCCACTGCAACCCCTGTACCTCCTATTGCTACAGTAGGGCCCTGCTGCCAGTTCTGAGTCCTGGGGCCTTGCTGCTACCCAGAGGCAGGGCATTCAGATGATCCTGCCTAGCCACAGTGGGGCTGTGTGACAGAGCAGCCCCAAGTGAAACTGTACCTACTGAAGAAGGCTGTTGGGTCTCCTTATACAAGAGACACTCTGAAGAACACTACAAATCTGAAACTTAACTTTCAGTGGCATCCAGTGCATGTTTTGGAGCACGGGGTAAACCCTTTTGATGACATGGTTGGTCTTTTTGTGTCTTTTGGTCTTTTGCAACAATTTAATGTTCAAGCCTGTAGACCATAAAAATCATGATTATGGTTACCATGGTCTTCAGGATGGACCATAACCTCTGTCAGAAGAAGACTTTCTTTTGCAGCTGTTAGAATTCATTATTGTTAATTCAGAATTCATTAATGATAACTAATTCATTATCAGTTAAGGAGTTGAGAAATACTAGTTCCTCTGTGTTTTGACCTGTTGGCTGATTAGATTTTTCATTAAGATATAAAATTGCTTATGGGCCTTTTTTTACTCAAGGAAAAACAAAAAAGTAATTCTCCATGAGAGGTGGCAAGGCTTGGGCTGCAGTGCAGGGAAGACATGGGCATTTTGCCATAGCCATCTTTATAAAAATAATTTTAAAAATAGCTTGTATCTTATCTACACTGGAGCCTCCATCCTTTCTTCGAAAATAAAGGCCATTTTTATATGGAAATCCACCCCCACCCCCCGGCTCGGTGTTTGGGTAGGTGTGTGAGGGGGGGACACATCCGTGTAAACTGCTGTGGGTGGGTGGTTGTGTGTTCGCTCAGTGTTCATCCGTGTGAACACTGAGCGGGATGGGTGGCAGTGCATGCGCGCTCCCCCGCAACACCCATCTCCACCCATGGAGCCCTCTGGAAGAGGCACAGTGGGTGGAGGGGTGTGTGTGTTTGTGTCTGTGCCCATGTAAAGGGACACACGCCCACTGTGCCAGAACACCCATCCCCTTACCTACCCCCATCTGTGTAAAAAGAGCCATTGTCTGTTGCAGTTATGGGTCTTAGGTTCGCATCTCTTTGAAGTGTCTTGGTTTCAGAAGACAGTATATTGCAATATATAAAGTACTGCATGTTGGAGGTCAGCTCCCAAGAAGTCGCACCCAAATTTTTTCATCATGACTGGCAAAATCTTTTAAAAAAGAAAAAGCCACTACATAACATTACAGGAGAGAAAAAAGAAAACACAAAACATTGGGAAAATCTTTCACATATTGGTAGCAGAGCTGTACAGGCCAGCCCTGTTCCTCAAGCCATGATTGGCTGACTATTGCTGGACTGGAAGGTGAAGATGGCCTTTCCGTTATACCCTCCTAACCCCCCAACCATACACGCATTGTCGCATTCACACAGAACCCTGACTGAGCAGAGGATTCGAAGGAAGTATTGTCCTGTGTCCTGGTTCTTCCAGCTCTTCTCTTGTTGGAAGAAGAGACTGTTCAAAAGAAAACACATGTAGGATGTGGCAGAGGGAGCTGTCCAAAACTCAGCTTGGCCACTGAATGTCGGTTTGTGGACAGTAGGTACCACTGCTGTAACGAATGGAGCATAAGAGAGTTTGGAAATCTGGTTTCTGTTCTATTGCCTCTATTACGTGCAGTTGAGAGTATGAGCAGCTCATAAATATTCTATTTTTCTGATTTTTAAAATGGGAATAATACTTTCCTAGGTCTGTAAGGGCCTTTAAAATGGACCGGGGCCCCCACAGGTGCGTGGGGTGGGGTGTGTATATGGCACGGTGGGTGGAGATGGATGTGGGGCCATTCCCATGGGTGCATACCCATCTCCACCCACCTCCATGCAGGGAGGCACCTCCAAATCCCTCCCCATGCCTCTGTGCGTGGGTGATGGGTGGAGCGTGTGCGCGCACGCACCTCTACCCATCTGCCACAGCATTCCCACGGGTGCCCTCCACGCAGCAAAACTGCCATAAATGACAACACTATAAATGAAAAGTATTCAATTGATATAAGCTGAAATGAAATTTAAATATTCTTTTTTCAAAAGATGCATGCATACTTTCTTTTTGTTCTCATTCTGTATAAATAGCATTTTGTTTTCTTCTCTTTCAGATGATACTAACTGTGTTCCTGAGCAACAATGAACAGATTTTGACAGAAGTTCCAATTACACCAGAAACAACATGTCGGGATGTGGTGGAGTTCTGCAAAGAACCTGGAGAAGGAGGCTGTCATTTGGCTGAAGTGTGGCGTGGAAATGGTGAGCTGCGTATTCCATGGGAAAAGATTATATAGACACTTTGTATATTCATATCTAGCTTTTTCTATTACTGTCTTTTTTTAAATTTGTTAAACAACTTTGCTTCCCATCTGTAGAGGTAAATGCAATCCAGTTTTATTCATGGTTTGGTGTTTTCACCCTATTCCAGCTCTCTCAGGCTTGGGTGTTTTCTTGGGGTTTACAAAATGAGACGATAATAGACTGCTCGAGTTCAGTTTCTGTCCTTGCAGCCCCCGCTCAGCCCACACTCACATGTTTAGCGTGTCCAACCTAATAAATGGGCAGCCCCCGGCGTGTATTTCTTGTGCGTCCAGGCAGTTCCCCACTCTCACAGGTTTAGCAGGTCAAACAATACATGGGCAAGTGTACTTCCCTTCCGCACTCCACCCACCAACTCCCCCTTCTCAGTATCCCACGCCCTGTCATGACTCATAGCCACGGCGAAATATGGGAACAAGAAGCCACACTAGCTCTTTCTCCTTCTGGGCTATTATAACTCTGGGAGGCAGTACAGTGCCTGCTGCATCCTGCCCACCCACAGAGCTGCATACCTGACTTACACCTGCCAGCACTTGATGGCTGGAAGTAACCTTTTGGTATTGACAGAATGCTGAGTTTATTGAGCAAACCACATCCTTTATTGAGTGCCTATAGTAAAAATTAAAAGGAAAAGGAAAAATTAAAAGTGAATGCAATCGGTCCAAGCAATAAGTCTTCGCATTTTCTCGGTCCAGTGTCTTGCTTGCAGGTCTCACAGCTCATTGGCAGGTAGCAACACACAGTTTTATTGGGGTTTAGCCTGCCATGGGGTTGGAAATCCTTCTTGAGTCACATAAAGTCCCAGTCAAACATGCGCCTCTGTACCCCCTGTTCAGCATCTTCATCATCGCCATACAGTTGAGGTGGAAAACATCCCTGCTCGCCAGGGTGCTCTGTGCCTCATGGAGTGTCCAAACCTTGTATAGGGCAAGATGCTCTTCATCAGTGGGTTCGCATTCCCTGTACTTCAAACCACTTGTTTCCCTCAAGAGATTCAGTTCCGCTGTCCAGTCAAGGCACTCCTAGTGGCCCTGTGGGTATTCTTTCACTGTCATCGGGGTGTGTTGAGAAAAAATGGCAGGGAAGGTCCAGCCTTCTTTAGTGACTTTCTTGCACTGCACAGGCGTCCAAAAAAGTCATGGCCTTGATCTTCTCACACTCTCTCAACTAATTCTTCTGAACTTTGAACTGCAGCAGGGTTGCACGGTGTCTGCTTTCTGTCATGCATACATGAAACACCACTTTGTGTGTGTGCCACCTTATGAGCACATAGCCAGCCTTCCAGGTTGAGGTTGACAGTTCTCCCTGTACATCAGGCCTCATGAAATGTCAGCAAAGGCCAGGGATCCATCACCCCCAACTTCTCTGGGCCCCGTAACCCAGGTGGCCACAGTACTCACAGCCCAAATCAAAGCTGTTGGGCTTTCCATGGCAACAACCCACAGCAATAGCTTTCTGTGGCATAATGACCCCTCATGCATGTTGCAAGCAGAAAAAATAAGAAAATATGAGTAGCTTTTAACCATTGGGCAGCTTGGCTCCCACATACATTCTGAGCACCGTGACTTTCACTGCCTTGCAGATCCCGCCACCTGCCCATTACTTAACATTCAGTGGCTCCCCCCACCCCAGTTAAAAAATACCATACTTCAGTGGTGGTAACTGCTGTAATATTTTTACACAACCTGTGTGCACTGATGTGCATATTACATGCATTAGTAGTGCTGGTGCAACACAAACGCACCCAGCTTTGTGTAGTAGCTGAGTACTCAACCTGTCCTTTCATGACTCATGGCCAATAGTGGCCAGTGTGATGCGCAGCCAATCCTAGCCAGGCAGCTGCCCAGCTATGTAAACTTTTAAAAACACTTGGTGTGTGGTCTGCCAACTTCGTGGACACCTGTAATGCACTATGAATCCCAAGAACATCTGGAGCTGCTTGTTGTTCTCCAGGTATTATTGTTCTCCCTCGCTTCCTGTCGAATGCAACAGCCCCCTGCCTGAATTGAGGGAAGCGGGAAAGAGTAGCTGGGATAGGCTGCTACGTGGGAGGTTGCTGCAGCAGGATCTCTGGGGCACACAGTTCTCCTCCTGTGATCACAGTTTAGAGAACTGAAGAGCATAGAGAAATCAAGCACAGCCATTTGTGCCCTCACTCCTTACTTCCACGCCTGCTATTCTTGCTTCCATCCCACCCCAAGCCTGCCATGGTGTCTCCCCCCGGCAACCTGTGGTCGTGCCGTCTCACCCACTTCCTGTGTATACTGTTAGCCTGTGGCTGTGATCCAGGGAGTGTCCTGCTGCTCCCCAGTGAGCTTCTGGCCACCTGTGAACACAGTCAATAAAACCCCCAAACAATTAGATAGCAATAAACGAAAGCCTTTATCATGCAGCTGTGCAAAGCAGGCTCCTCCCCGCCCCTTGTGCATTAACTTGGCGTTCTTCTCTGCCTCCTCTATAACTGTGGCCTCCAGGTTCTCCATACTCAAGCAGAGGCTGGCTTGAGATTGAGTGGGTAGACAGTCAGTGTCGCAGTGCTCATGTCCTCATTGACCCTTGCTGGTTCTGGGGCAGGGATGGGCATGGAGGACCGGGATGGGCATGAAGGGATCTCTGCTGTCAGTCACGGCTTCTGTGTGGGGAGCAGGAATGGTTGCAGCTGGAGTGGGCAGCAGAGGAGCCATATTGATCTGCTTCTGGCTCCTGACAAAAACATGGCCATAGAGGCAGGATGCCACAATGGCTTCATCCATGCAAAGGAACTGGCCCAGCTGCTCGTAATAGGGAGATGTTTGCGTCCCATGGCCAGAGGCAAGTTGTTGCCCCAGATCTCCTTGTACCTGTGCACAAGTCCTTGGCTCGTTGCTGGCACTAGTTCATGTCCCTGTTGTGTTCTTAGAGTTCCATTTATTCTGAGGTCTTGTGGAACACCGCCTCATTCCGCTAGTATTTGACCAGGGAATATTATGCCTTCTGCTCCCCCCATAGAGCAATGAAGGCTTTGGTCTCTTCCTCACTCTGGGGGAATACACCTCTGGTGTGTTTGTAGGCGGAGAGTGCCTGGGATGGAACACTGGAGGTGCGGTGCTGGTAGTTGCCTGTGAACACAGTACAGGGGGGGAGAAAACATAATTAGATAGCAATAAATGGAAGCATTTATCATGAATCTGTGTAAATGCAGCACCATCACGCGCCCCACCTCAGTGCATTAACTTACCATAGTTGACTGGCTGTCATTCTGAGCCTGGGTCCCAGCAATGGAAAGATCTGTGTAAAATCGCTCCTTGGAATGTAACTGCTCGGGAAGCGCTAGTGTTAGGCATGTGCTGCAATCCTGGACAAGCTGGTACAACTCATGTTTTGAATTTGGCTCATGTTGGCCTTTTTTAGGGTGGCTATAGAGTGAGAGCGGAGAGAGGGGCAGGAAGTGGTTGCTTCTCAGAACGCTCTAGGCTTTTCACCTGCTACCCTATGGTGCTGGTACACTTGTACGCGTGCGAGACTGCACGCAACTTAATTGATGGGACATGAACACATGGGCTCACTTTAGCCCACGTTTGTCTGCATGGCAGACTCCACGTGTTCAGAGACCCTGCTCTGAGTGGGGGCCTCGTGGCCAATAGGAACAAATACGCCTGAGGTTCTCCACCCCTGATCTAGGTGGATGAATACTCCCTCACCCTAACATTAGTAAGCAAGAGGCATCGAGTCGGTAGACACCTACCTGGTGTGGGCTATAGTGACTATCGTCTTGTATAACACCGCTTGAGTTCCTTTCAGGTCGCTACTTGCAGCTTCTGCTGGAGTCGGTGTTTCTGCTCTTAGCGCCCAGGGGTTGGGATTCCATTGAAGGTTTCCTGATGGGGTTTCCATCCTACAATGAATAGGCTTTTCAAAATGGTGGCATATTGCAATGTCTCCTCTTGATGTGGCTTTTGCTCTCTTGTGGGCTTTTTCCCCCAAAAGAGTTTTCCCTTGTGCATCCAGATTTCCTCCTTTCACCTTTAATCAGAAAGTCTCCCCTTCCTAACTTCTGTCAAGTCTTAAATCAAACTAATTTTAATACTTTGAGTCCCTCCTGCACTCAGTCTTCACCTCTCCATCTCCCAATTAAGAATGTGCCCGAGGGGTTTCCAACACACACTGTCCTGGGCCTTGTCGCTTAGTAGAAAATTAGACTCTGTTAGAGAGCTGAAGCAAGGGAGATGATAGTGAAGCCTCTTGCTTACCAATGTTAGGGTGAGGGAGAATTCATTCACCTAGGTCAGGGGTAGGGAACCTCAGGCGCGGGAGTCAAATGCAGCCTGCAGCTAGTCTTTATTGACCCTTTTCCACTTCCTGGATCCAGTTTACCTTCAAGCACTGAAAGACTGAGCTCAGTGTAAGAGCGCAGAGGTGAGGGCATGCACACAAAGGTAGGGGACAGATCCATGATGTATATACATGATCTTGAGCGCACCCCCATCCCCAACATCTGTGTAGCCCTTGGAGCTTGTACTAATTTTTAAAGGGGTCCCTGCAATGGAAAACCACTGTTGACCTAGATCACAAAGATTCTGATTGTTCATAAGCCTTAAAATAGCCATACTGCACAAGCAAGCCAAAAGTTGGGAATATGGCTGCACAATGTTTCTTTTATGTCTTTCACATGACTTTTACCCCAAGCCTTTGTATGCTGTAGTAAAAACTGTGCCTTGATTTCTTATTGTAAACGTCAAGAATTAGAGTAGTGTAGTAAAGTAGCTACTCAAGATGATTGTGTTTTTAATCCACTCCCCTGCCTTTCTATAAGACTCCAAAACATAACGGTATTTGTTGACATTTTACTCCAATCTAAATTCAGTTCTTTCCAGTACACTTCATATAATTTGTAATATCAAACTGCAGACATGGAACAGTGAAATTTGCTTTTTAGTAGCCTTTCCTGCTTATGTTACATAGTATTTTCATCTTTGCTGCTGGGCACGCAGAAGAAGGAGAATGGTTAGGGGTTGTTTTGGAAAATTATTGTGACCTGAATTTTTTAAAAACATATTTTTATTGTTGTTGCATACAGTACTGAAATGCAGTTTACAATTGAGAGATAATATTGATTTACATATACATATTGTCTGTATATTCAGGTACTTGAATTCTGTTTTCATATTAATAAACTTTACATATTAAACAATCATTATTTGATCTGTCTCTGTTTTGTACCCACCCCCTGTCGAATCTGGTTCCCTTTATTTATTATTAACATTTATATGCCGCCCCCTCCTGCTGTAAGCATCTCAGGGCAGCTAGGTAGTAGTTGTCACGTATGCAGGTAGCATAGATACAAACAGGCAGTTAGTGGTGTAGAGTTTATTCACCCCTCTGTGGGGTGTTGGAGAGCTAAATACACCCCCCCCCAGCCTTGGTGTCCCTTTTAGCTGACAAAGGCAGTTACATTGGTCCATATCTTTTATATATATACCTTTCTAAGTTAATTACAACATTATAGTATTTCCACCCAGAGTGACACCCCTCTATCATGACATGCTCCAATCTGACTGAGACCCCTGTTGCATATGCATATTTAGCCCCAAGGTTCATTTCTAGGTTATTCGAGGTTTTATGGCTGTCCCCTAAATTTTCAGTGTCCTCTTAAGGCGCCTCTGAGTCTCAGAGAATCACCCATCCATAACTGTTCCCTTGTTCTCTCCACCTTCCTTGTCATGCCAAGTGAGACACACCAGCTGGGATGTCAATCCTCCTGTGAGTCTGCCTCATGCCCTGATATGATTTCCCTGTAGCTTGTTTGCTCTTTCTTCCCAACCATCCCAGGATTCTCTGCTTATGTCAACTTCTTAGCCTGACTTTCAAAGTACTCTAAAACTCATAACATATACTGTGTTTAATATCATTACCTATTATGTGTGAGTATGCTATCATTACTACTCTATACCAATATATATATATACTGGGATATAGAAAAATCACCATATATGTGCCATCCTGTATGTTTAACTGTCATTTTCATAACAGTTCAGTATTTCCCCTCCGACACCCCCTCCCCCTGTTGCTGTGAGAGCAAAAAAATCATAACAAACCAGTGATAAGTAACAAAGGAACCTTTTTGCAATTGATTCCTAGTTATTAATATGTTATAAACTTTTCACCTGTAAATATGGTGTTTTTTCCTGAATGTTACATTTGGATTGCAGCTTTTCCCATATGGGAGACAATTTTACATAGAAGTCATTGTATTTATCATTAAGTTCCACTGTCAGCTTTTCCATGGACGTGACGAACCACATGCGCTGTATGCACATTGCTTCATCTAGCTGCACACCATTCTTCCAATTGTGCATCAGTACATTTATTGTGGTGGAGAAAATTGCTTCACACACATCCTTGTGATAGTCGAGGAGTGGAATTTTAGGGTATATACCCAGTATTGCTATTTCTGGAGCAAAAGGCACAGTCAATCCCGTTATTTCTTTTACATATCTCCAAATTGTCATCCAGTATGCTTGGATTTTTGTACACTGCCAAGTACAGTGGAGAAGTGTTCCCTGTTTGCCACAACCATTCCAGCGCTGATCCTGTCCATCCCTCTAAATTTAGCCAGTCTGGAGGGTGTTAAATAAAACGTCATTGCTAGTTTAATTTGATGTTCATGTATTTCTAATGATTTTGGAGCTTTGATGCATACTGGTCAAGACTTGTTGTGTGTGCTCCTCTGTCCATTCTATATTTAGGTCTTTGGACCATTTATCCAGGTATTTAGCTTTATCCTTATACCAGGTTGCCACTAGACTCTTATATAATATGGACATGGTCCCTTTGTATAGTGGCGCATTTATGAGGGCGGATTCGAATTTAGACATCGGGCGTGTAACTGTTTTACAGGTGACTGCATTGTTAAAGATGCTATTTAATTGATGAAATTTAAAAAAAATTATTTTAGTTTCCAGTAACGGTTCTAAATCTTCAATAGATTTGAATTTGTCATAGGTATATAGTTGAGATATTTTGGCTATTCCTTTTTTCTGTAGCTTATTTATCAAGCTGTGTGCAATATTTAATTTTTTAATGTGTGTATTTTCAATTAGACTGTATGGTGTTAATGTTCCTTTACCCCGCCCCTGCGTTTCACTTAAACTGTCTCCAGGTAGTCAGTGCTGCTTTGGTGAACAGATGCTTCTTCACTAGTGCAATATCCTGTGTATATTTAGGTTCTAGAAGAAAGGCTTTTATATTTAGCATGGTTGTTTTTTTTAACCCTTCCCATTGCACATCCGTACTACAATGGAACCATAGTTTCACTCCTCTAAGAATTGTGGCATGGTGATAAAAACAAATGTGAGGACAGTTCAATCCCCCGTTAGTTCTGTCATTCCACAAGGTTGCTTTGCTGACTCTAGGTTGCTTTTCTCTCCAAGTGAAACCAAATGCCCTCTTGTTTACTTTATTAATTAAATTAGCTGGAAGGTCTAATGGAATAATTGTCATAACATACAGAAGCTTTGATAGAATCATCATTTTAAATAAATGTAATCATCCTAACCAAGAACACACCAGTCTGCCCCAAGTTTCAATTTCTGTAGTTATAACTTTAGCTATAATTATCTCCCCATACTAAAAGAGTTTAATCTAATTTTGCAGGAAGTCAGTTGCCCAAGTACTTAAATTTGTCTTTCTCTATATAAAAAGGTACTATGCTGGCAATATTTCTTTCTTCTACAAGGTCAGTGGTATACAATATATCAGATGATTTTGGTAATTTGATTTTTATATCCTTTATATTGTACTAAAGTTATCAATTAATTGCAAGCGTTTTGGTACTGAATTACTTGGGTCACTTACATACACCAACATATCGTCTGCATATAATTATAACTTACGATGTGATGGTCCCACTTATATCCCTTTTATTTCTGGATCTTCCCTTATGGCCAGAATTTCCAGCACTAGATTGAAAAGAAGCGGGGATAATGGCCAGCGCTGCCTGGTTCCTCTTAGTAATTGGAGTTGTTTCATTAATGTTCCATTAATCATAATTTGTGAGCTTGGTTATTTGTAGATTGCTTTTACCCATTATAAAATATTATCCAATCCGCGTTCTTTTTAGTATTCCAATTAAGCACTTCTTTTCAACTCTGTCAAATGTCGATGGATTATAATGCAAATTATAATCCATCTATTATAATTAGGGACCCGAGTTGACTGCGTTGCTGCAATTTGTGCATCTGTGCCATTCTGTCCCCCCTCTTGTTTAACATCTATATGCAGCCGTTAGGGGAGATTGTGAGAGGGTTTCAGTGTCATGCAGTGTCATCAGTATGCTGATGACACTCAGCTCTACCTCTCCTTTTCCATCGACCCAGGCCATGCAGTCTCCTTATTTTTCCAGTGCCTGTCGGCTGTGGGGGCTTGGAAGAGGTTGAGCCATCTGCAATTGAATCCTGACAAGACGGAGGTGATGTTGGTGGGCGAGGGCTTGGGGGACCTGGGGGTGGTTGAATCTCCTTTTGTTGGGGGGGGGGTTCAACCCCCCCCCCCCCC